>CM053792.1:546254551-546747051 GCA_028749045.1 Cupressus sempervirens
TGCAAGTTGTCAAGGGTCAAAATTTTTTTTTGGAGAAGAATCCAAAATAATATGTTAATTTTGGGTATGAGACACTTAATCCCAGCATGTGAGCAGAAAGGTTGATTACCCTTATCCTTTGAAGCAAAAATAGAAGAGACTTTAAATTGACCACTAGGATCTTCGTTGTTAGGTTTTGATTTTGAAGTTTCTCCCTTTTCATAGGCTGGGAGGGGCTCTTTGAAGGCCTTATGATCAGAGTTCTTGTTATTTCCATCTACCACAATGTCACTAGCATCAATCATGTCCTAGACTTTGTGACACAGGTTTATGCAGTTGCTAGTTTTGTGCCCCTTATTTTGGTGGTACGCATAGAATGTAATTTCACTCCACCATGGTTGACATGGTTGTGGATCATAAGGGCAAGAGTTTTCTAGTGGTGAAATAAGCTTGTTTTGTAACAATGTTTTGTAAACCACAACCAAAGGTTCACCTAGGGGTGTATACTCTTGCTTAGGGCATGTGGCCCTTGAGTTTCTCAATTTGTCTATAGATGTCTTGTTATTAGGAGTAGGTTTCTCAAAATTTTTGGCTGCATTGAGACCATCTATGAGATTAAAGGTTGCCTTAGCAAGTTTAGGAGTGACATTGTCAACAATCCCATCATGTACAATTTCTTGGTTCTTGTTGACATAATTGGTTTTGTCCTTGTTGGAGGTGGAGCCTTATTTTGTGTCCTTTTGAAGAGTGAGTTCACCCTTCTTGACCATAAATTCCTCTATGTAGATGGCCTGTGTGATCCTATCCTCAAAGGTATGTAGACCTTGAAGTTGGACTCTGTACCCAAAATTAGGTAGGAGATTATCAGTGAAGATGCCAAGCTTTTCTATTTCTGGAATCTTATGTGAATATTTAGTGTATAGTTGTCTCCACCTCTAGTCGAATTTGAGAAAAGGCTCCCCAACCTTCTACTTAAGGTTACATAAATCTTGACTATTGAGAAGGTGTTGAATGTTATGAGAATACTACTGGACAACCAAGTTAGCAATCTCATCAAAAAATTTGATGTCGGGAGGCAAGTGCAAGGACCACTCCAATGCTTGACCACCTAGACTTCTAGGGAATAAACACATAAGATATGTCTAGTCATGTATAAACTCCATAGACAAGGCACCAAATTTTTGCAAGTGATCTTGGAAATCGATGGTGCAAAGTACTTGTCACACTTAGGTAGTTCTACTCCTCATGGGAAAGGAGGCATGTCTATGTTCTTGTCAAATGGAAATGGACAAAGAGCATCTAAGGTGTATGTTTTAGTAGGTTTTTCTTTCTCACACATCATCTGAATAAGTTATTCTTCCATGATTTTTAGTTGGTTTTGGAGTTTTGAAGTCTCAATTTCCTCTTTAGGCATGATAATTGTTTCCACATTGAAATGATAGGGTAGCTTAGCTCCCTCTTGGGCAAGCTTGAGAAAGTAATTTTCTTTCTCTTCATTGAGTAGAATTTCCATGACCTTTTGAATTTTTTTATCCTTTTGGCACTTTGCTATGTGCTCAAGAAATATTTCTATTGGCCTAAATTTTTGTATAATAGGTTTCATCTTGCCCAAATAAAATTTTAGGTTGTGATCCTTTAGTGATGATTAGGTTTCCAACTAAGTTTGTGTTTTTCTTGGGCTAGTCCCTTTTTCCTTTTAAATATTCCTTGGCACAACAATTTTCAAAAAAGGGGGAAGGAAGTTACGCAGATGTTTTTTTTTTATTCACCTTTTTTGTTTTTGTTGTTTTAATCCTTGTGAAAAATTTTTACCTCACCATCAGATTTCTTTTAAATCTACGGTTGTTGTTGATTCGCTAAAGAAAAGTGCTCGAAAGCTAAGCATAGCGAGTTAGCAACGTGATGACATGTGTCCATGGTCATTGAGAATAATAAACCTAGCATCCAAATTACTTCGGCAAGTCACTAAGTCGCTATCAGAATATACAAGCAATTTGCTGGTAGCGACATAGCGAGGATGAAATCATCGCTAAAGGTGGCCTTCTTTTATGACTAGAGATGATTTGGAAAGTCTCAGAAAAATTCTTTGCAAGCTGGGCCAGTTTTCTCAGAACTAGTTTTTCGATGGGTTGTTGCATCGCTAGCCAGATATTGTTGTGTTTTTCCAGTAGCAACATAACGACTAACCCAAAAGTCAAAAACACGGTAGAACCTAAGATAAAGGATGATTAAAATATAGATGTGTATTCCAGCACATCACACCAGCTTAGCAACAGCGGTACCGTGGACCCACTTCCTAGGAATGTAATTCAAGGTTTTCTAACCATGAGATTGGGCCAAGATCAAGGGTTTTCATTAGCTCGCTATGTAGAAGTGCTCAGAAGTTAAGCATAGCGAGTTAGCAAATGATGGCCCACCATTGATTCCTTGTAAAGTCATTTCAATTGTATGCCACATGATTGACATAAGATCAATGATCATCGCTAGCTCACCATGGAAAGATGCTCGAGGTATAAGTATAGTGAGTTAGCGATGTGATGACACGTGTCTGTGGTCATCCATGTGTTGGTGTTTTAAAATGCACTAAAAGTACTAAGCAAAAAAATTCTTAATACTAGAATGAAAGGACATACACAATCTAAAGACTAGCCAATTCTTATTAATAATTTCATATGCAAAGTATTTGGACCCAACTTCAACAAAACCACAGACAGTTTTCTACTCTTTTGGCTCTGCAAAACAAGGGTGGGTGTACCCAGGGATGATTCAAAACTGGAACAACTATATGAGGATTATTCTTAGTTTCATTCTGATTCTCATTTTAAAATCCTCAGACATATACATAATTCTTTACTAACTTGATAAATACATCCCATAAAACAAATATGGCCAAGAATTCTTCTATAGATTTGTAGATGTTCTAGACAATAGTGGCTAACTGAAGCTAAAACATTCCATGCAGACAAGTGTTGGCCAACTTTGAAGATCTATAGGAAATAAAAGTAAAGTTTGATTTAATGCTGAATTTTAATAATCATTTATAATATATTTCTCCTTCAGTTGTATCAACTTGATCAATGCCTAATCCATTGGGGTTTAGAGTCTATAGCAAGTTCTCAGATCTAGTTTGTTGCCTTACAACAAATTCTATCAGCAATTCCAATCAGAATTCATCATTCAAAATCCTTTCCACTACTAAAGAAACCTTACCACATTCATCAAAGCTTTTATTTAATCCATTGAATTAACAACAGTGATAAATAGATATACAACCTAACTAGATTGCATTCAATTGCACAAGCCTTTAATTATACAATATCAAGACAACCAAGTAATTGAAAGGAGACAAGATTCAAAAAGAAATGATATGGGGATAGTTCACAATTTGTATTCATTTTCTTTGAGAATGGTATATCCTTTACAATAGACTCAGAATGACCTTTAGAAAGAAATAGAGCTCATTCTATATTCATGTATTCTCAGATAATTGATAGAGAAAATACATCATAAACTTGTTTTTAAAATTTGGACCAAAAAAAGACTAAGCATATTACTTAGAAAAATAGAATTTGGACCATTCTTTAGCCTTGGGATCTCACTTAAATAGCATGAGATGCAACAAGCTTTAGGCTAAAGACAAAAATGACAGGTGTCCTTTAAAGACACTTACATATACTTCTATCATAAAAGACAAAAACAAATAACAGAAAGGCTTATTACATCAAACATTCCTTGGTGGGTCCCTTTCTGTTATGCTTCTCAATTGTTGAGACAAGAAAATATGATTTGATTTTACAATCATTCTTCATCCTCGTAGTACATAGTCATGAGGTCTGAAAGTGATGTATCATCTTTAGTTACCTACAAACTTACTTTAACCTGGGGATTCTCCATGTCTTCATTACTAACTACAAGGGTAACTTTTACTTTTGCATTTTCCTCCTCATCATCTCCTGACATCTGTTCTATAAACTAATTTTTCCATTTATTATAGGCAACATCATCTGGCCAATCAAAATTTAGAGCCTCTCTTTGTATAACCAGTAAAGAATTTGCAATTTCTTCTAAATCATCAAGCTCTTTTCTAATATCATTATAAAATAACTGTAATTTTACCAATTCTTCATTTTTCCTTGCCCAAAACCACTGGCTAGTTTCACTCATGATGTTCCTGATCCTTTCATCAAATATTTCATCTAACTCCTTTTTCCACTTTTCTTTTTCCTTTATTGTATCAACAAATTCTAAGGCACAAGGGAATAAAGTGAAATTTTTAGCAATATATTTGGAAAAACAGAGTGTTAATCTTTTTTGTAAAGAATCCCTTTTATCATTAAAATCTTCTAATTTATTTAACAAATCAAAAATTTTCTCTACTTGATGATGAGGCATTTGGATGGCAGATATACACATAATTGTAATATCATTATTCCTCTCCCTCCACTTTTGTGCTAGGGGAGTCAATTCATCCTTATCTCTATTCAACTCATCCATGAGGGTTGCAATTCTTGTCAATTGATCAAAGAAGGTTGACCATTGTATTTTATTCTTTAAATACATTACGCCCTGCTTTAATTTTCCTTCATACTAATTTTTTAATTTTACCTGCAACTCATGTAATTTGGTTTTTTCTTCTTCAAAGTCTTTTGCAGTATAGAATTGGGGCCTCTTAGGGGTGTCTGGTATTTCAATAATAGGGGTTGCTCCAACAAATGACTGTGAAGGGTATGCAATTCTAGGTGCACTGGATTCTCCCACCTTTCTCTTCCCAAGTATCTTCTCCATTTGAGATACCTTGTTTTTAAGTGACTGTATCTATATACCTCTTTCCTCATATGCTTTTAAGACTTCTTCAAACCTAGCATTGAGTTGGGTAAACTTATCTTCTTCCTAGCCAGATACAACACCACCCAATTTTAGCTCTTCTGAGGCCATTCCCATTACTTGTTTACTAATTACCTCACCAGCCCTAAATACTGTCAATGTACCAGTATGCTCTGCTGTAGGAAACTCATGCATCCTGGTATTTTCCCTCTTATCTATGGACCATATAACAAGGGCTTGGTTTTCATCACTAAATTTGACCCCTCTATGGGCCTGTAGTACTTCTTTAGTAGTTGTTAGTTGAACATCCTTCTGCTTTCTTACTAAATAAAAACCAATAGCATTTGTTATATCCCATTCTGGTAGAAGGAGGACTCCTGATTGTCTAACTATTTGCCTCCCAGCTTTAGGAGTAAACTGGGCAAAATCATTCAAAAAATTTGACTTTACCTCTTCTTTAATAACTAGGTCGAGTTTATCTGGTTACTCGGCCTTGATCTTCTCACAGGCTTTCTCAAAAAATTTCATATTTAATCTCCAAAAAAACTGTGCAAAGGCTCTAGATCTTACAAAATTTTCATCATTAATAAATCTTGCAGAAGCTTGGGCAACGATTGGGTCAATTTCCTTACCTTGGTAATTAGCAATGGTTAGGTCCAAGGAAGGTATAGGAGGTTCTTATGGTTCTCCAATATCCAAGCCTATAGAAGTGACAATCACATCCCATTCTCCACCCATTTGTCTAAGTTGTTCCCTTAGAGATGCCTCATCATCTATCTAGATTGGGGACTAGCTTGGGGAGTATTGTTCTTTTTGAGAAGAAGAAGACCCCTGCTCTATTTTTTTGTCTTTTTGGAGAGCTAGCTGCAGATGGACTTCTTGACCTTGATTTCTTATGAGGGGGTGCCTGTTGCACATTTTGAATCATGACATAACCTACCCTTTTCTGCAATGTATATTGGCTAGGAGCTACCATATTTCTATTGCTTATTCTTCTTTGTACTTCAGCTGCCTTGTCTAGATGTGCCTCAACAAACATAGCTTTCTTTTCATTCATGGTTTGAATTATTATGGCAAAATTATTCATTAATGCCAGTATTTTGGCTCCCCAATATTTCTTATCTTTCAATGGGTCATACTGGGGGTCAAAAGCATTAATGAATTCTAGGGTTTTACTGAAAACTATCCATTTCTCTTTCCTCAATTCTTGCTCTTGCAATGTGAAGATGTTTTTGATTATATCTTCTGGATAGTAAACCTAATGTACCATACGAGAAGCTCTCACCCTTTCTTTAAATAGGTCATAGAATCCTTCAGGGTCAATGAATCGAGTGTGGGACTCTTCCATGTTATACCTATCCAAAAACAAATTTAAGTGCTTCCACACCTTTTTGACAAAGACAAAATCATGCACCACAATAACCATTAGAAAGAAAGTGCCCTTCTTGACCAATTCCCTCTCATCTATAGTACCTATCTGCCATAAGAGCTTAGCAATCCCTATCTTCAAAGGCACATGAAATGGTAGCACATGAGGTTTTCCCAAAAAACCATAAACTCTTATTACTGTTGAAACATTATAGGGAATTATATCCCCCCAGTTATGACTGACAAGTAGCCCTTTAGCATGGTCCTTGGGTCTGACCAATTCTAATAATGCTTGTGGGATTCTAGGGCTATCTCCTCTCAAAAGCAGTCTAAGTTTTAATGCAAAATACCTGTCAAATCTTACATAGCTAGCATCTGTGGCTTCTGAAGTCATATCCACACTCCACAACTATACTAGATTCCTCTCTCCATCTTTTGTTGTTTCCAACTCCATACCCTTGGAAAAGAAAGTATATCCTTTATATAAGCATACATGCATCATCAATGAATACCAACATAATGGTTTGTTTACTTTTCTCTTTGCTATTCCAACCAAACCATTGTGAATCTCTTTTGCTAGAAACGTAGCAAAATCTAGAATAGTACTCATCCCAAATTGAAGGGTTTGAGCAATTACAAGGACAAAAGAACCTGGAATTTGATCACCTTCATCTATCGCAAAGATCTTGCATAGAGAAAAATACAGTGCTTGGGCTCTCAAGTTGAAATGTCTTCTCAACAATGGCTCCGAGGTACTAGCTATAATCATAGGCAAATTATCGACCTTGGCAGCATGCTCCTGTAGTGGCCCTATTCTCAAGTACATTCATTGTGCATCATGTCTGGCTTGCAAATCATCCATATCAATGATTTTATGCACATCATGGTTAGGGTTAAGGTTGAAAACCTCACTAAATAGCTCAGGGAAAACCCTAAAAAGATTGACTCCAGAATGATTTTTTACCCATCCCGTGATAGGATCATACTTCTTTGCCAGATCCATCAATAAATCACTATCAAAGAAAACAGTGGGGACTGTTAATTTTCCAATATCAAATTCCCAAACATTGCTCATAGGAGTGTCCAATTTTTTCTCTGAAAACCATTTCTTAAACAACTCTAGACCTCCCATGGTAACCAGGGCATCCCTTATCCAATTAGCTTTGTCATAAAAGCCTTCTACTACAACTATTCTAGGATTTTTTGGAATGAGTTCCCTTCCCTTACTTAATTCATGCACTGATAAGGGGAATTGTTCAAGAAAATCATCATCCAGAGAATGTTTTAAATAATCCTTTTGACCAGTAAACTCTTTTCAAGGAGGCATTTTGAATGAACCCTAGGAATTTCACAATAGTAGATGCTTCAAGTTTACTTAAAAAGTCACAGAGTACTTACCTGCCAAAATTCGCACTTCTGCACTATATGATGTCTTCTACAATTTTACTGTAGTAAAAACCAAGAATTTTTGTGCCCTAGCTCTAAAATCTTGAATGCCCTAATGTTCTTTCTGCACTTCGATGGTTCATTAATGGTGAAATTTTGGGCTCTTTTCATAAATTAAAATTGCACGCACAAGGTCTGAATCACATTTACTCTTAGTAACTATTGCCTGCAATTTGCATTCAAGTTTGAATCCCATTCATAGATTTTATTAGATCAGATGATTCTGATTTAAAAATAACAATCTTTACAATTTTTAGAAAAGTGCTATGTGTCACAAATGCACTTCCCCACATTACTTAAGAAACTACAACTTCATAATGCAGGGATGTGCCTTCCGTTGATCAGAACAAGATCAACGATCAGACTAAACCACTTTTTATTAACAACTGGTTAGCTAGCTGAGCTGACCAATAAGAAACTGGCATATGAGCTCATACTGTCTAACAAAATTCCACGCCAGTAGATCACATATCTTCTTTTGAGCAAGCAAGTAATTGACATCATCTAGTCCACATGTCACAAATGTGCTTCCCCGCATTACTTAAAAACCTACAACTTCATAATGCGGGGATGCACTAACCGTAGATCTTCAAAAGATCAATGGTGATATTGACTCCACCCTACTAGGCATCTAAGAAAAACTTTGACATCACCACAGACACGTGTCTGCAGGGTGCATCTCCGCTTTGTTTAAACTTCACTCAAATGCAAAATGCGGGGAGGTGTTGTTCATTGATCAAGACAAGATCGATGATTAGAAATAGTCCTTTATTTCATGCTTGCATTATCCACTTGGGCCAATGATATGACTATTGTTAACCTACATGTTCTAACTATTGCATTTATTTTTGACACCTTTTTGACCCACATGGATGAGTAGTTCCAACTAAGCACAATTGTCAGATCCTATGGCATGACTTCTGCATTCTTCATAGTCTAGCCCCATTGTGACACGTGTCACAAATGCACTTCCCTGCTTTACTTAAATTCCTACATCTTCATAATGTGAGGATGCGCTAACTATAGATCTTTGAAAGATCTATGGTTGATAAGATCTCACTTCCATTCAGTGGCTGAAATCCTTTAGTGCACATCTAGCAGTACACATCATCCATCTTTTACAGTGTAGCACACTTAATCAGAAATACCCAACCCCACTTTGCCATGCATCGCAAATGTGCTTCCTTTCTTTGCTTAAAAACCTTCATCTTCATAATGTGGGGATGCACTGGCCCTTGATCTCTGATAGATCAACGATGTTTGAAACAACTCTTCAACCTAGCGTTCTAAAAGGAATATCACAATTAAAAGCACATGAAAGGTTTATCACAAGGATTAAAAAATATTTTGATGTGAACAAAACATTAGGATAAAACATCCCACCAAGATAAAACATTGAAAAATAGGGCAACATAAAACCAAGGTATAAGGGTTTTTTATGCACTTAGGGCCTTTTTATGGATAATTTGAAAGCCAAATCTTGAGAATTTAAAGGGAAAATACAACTTACAGGATAGGGCATAACTAGGGTAATCTAACAATTTTTAGGATTTCATAAAATAAAACCCTAGTCTACAAGAAACAAAGTCTTAACTGATTTTTCATCCAAATAACAGAATTTTTCTAATCACACCAACACCATGGGCCTAGTCTAAAGTGCCAGCATTGAAGGAAAGGCATAGGTGGAGCTATCCTATTGGTTTGATTGCAAATATGTTAGTAAGGAAATGAGCCAGCTTAGTTTTCATTACCATATCGCAAGTTTTTCCAAGAATTGATGGTGCAAGTTTTTAAAAGAAAAGGGGAAGTGTGGTGACATTCTATCTTGCGCATTTATGATGAAAAAAGACTTCATGTGTGAGAAAAAAGTAGAGTATAATCTGTAAGATTTTCTTTTATTATTCATTACAATCCACTCCAGCAAAGATTACATTTTCTCTAAGCATAGGCACTCGTTGATCACGTTGTGATTAAGCATTGGTGAAGATGCAAAAATAGTTTCATATCTGTTTGAAAGTAGTTGCAGAAGTTCAAAAGAGGATAATTTTGGTGAAATCAAGTAAGTACTTAATCATAACCTCTATAACATTCCAATTCCCATTGTTACAATCAAGATGCCTCCTAAGAAATCATTCTCTAAGCAAGTTAATTATATGAATAGGAATATCCATGATGATTTCCTAGAGTTACTCCTAGGATCCACTATAGAGTCTGCACAGATCAAGAGATTAATTTCATTAGGTCCTAGGCTTAAAATTGTTGATGGCTTGTATGACAAGGGGAACTAGGTAAGGGATGCAGTAACCAATCAGACTGGCCTTGTTTTGTTTAAAAAGTGGTTTTTAGAGAGGAATCTATTTTCCCCTCACGCTAATATATGGAATTTTGACTTGGGAAAGTTAGTAGTTCCTAGTGTTTTCATGGACTATGACTTGCTAGAAGATATTGCCAAAAATTATGACCAAGCCATTCAGGTTGTGAGAAGAAATGATGGTGTGCCTCTAGTGTCAATTAGCCCTAAAGAAATTAGAGAGGTTTTTCACTTAGAACCATTATCAAATTTCCATGTGCCAATAAATTTGCTAGAATTAGAAAAGGAATACAAAGTGAAAAGAGATATAATTAGGGGAGGTTCATTGAGGGCACACATTGGTACCATAGGAACTCTGCTACTAATAACTATAGCCTTTAAAGAACCTTTTAAGAAGAGCCTTTTCACTTCCCGAGCTATAGAGATATACAGGACCCTGTGCCGTGTTCTTGGTGAGGATGAGTAGGATTTCATGCCCATTGACGTTATGTATATGATATTTCAAATTGCCTCTTTCGGTGTAGATGTCATTTTTGATTTTGCCTCCTTTCTAGCTAAAGAAATTCACATCGGTTTGGTTGGAATTGCGAGAGGTAAGTTGGAGAAAACTTTTGGCCACTATTCCTTATTAATGCATATGTTCTTGTTCAAAGGGTAACATATTTTGGAAATGAGATGAAATTGAATAGAGAAGAAAATGGGGAAACATTACCAGTCTAGTTGTGGAGTGCAGATATGACTTGGGATGCAAATAAAGCCAACTTTGTCAGATTTGATAGATATTTTTCCTCTAAGTTGAGATGTCTATTTTTGAGTGATAATCCCAAGATCCCTAAAGTATTAATGAATCTCATAAGACCTATGGATAGCCCCCATAATTTGAAAGTTTCACACAATTGGGGAGATATTATTTCATACCCTGTTTCTACAATTTTCAAAATTTATGGTTTTAAAGGTAGCCCTCATGTCTTGCCTTACCAAGTGCCCCTAAAGATATAGATGGTAGAAGTCTTATGGAAACTAGGAGGAGTAGAGGAAATGTTCTTGTTAAAGAGGCAACTAGGGTCATTTTTCCCTACTTGTATAGTGGCCCATCAATTTGTGATTACTAAAGGAGGATGGCTCTTTTTGTACAAAATTTTGGATCAGTACATGATGGCTATCTCCCACCCCCATTTTTGTGATTTTGAGGGATTTTTCAATCAGACTCTGAGGCATAGGATCAAGCGAGGTCCGGTAAAGCATGATTCATATTACCCAAAAAACATTATAAGAAATGAATTTTCTTTACAAGAACAAGAAACTAAAAAACAAAAGTGGAGAGTTTACTCCTGAGTCCTAAAATTTATTCATTATTTTGATCAAAATTATAGTCCTTTATACAATGCTAATACAGAGGCTGATAGGATAAATAAGCTCATAAATAACTTCCTTGCAATAATGGAAACCATGAATGAGAAGAAACAATTTTTTATTAATTCTTCCCCTGATAAGGCTAGAGAAGCCATGAAGAGGTTAGCTTTCACTCCTAGTATAGGGGTTGGTCAAATAATTGTACAAAAGAAGCCTAGTTACACTATAATTTAGAATAAAAAGGCTCCTATAGATAAGGGCAAAAAAATAATGGGATCCACCAGTATAGTTCTGGAGGAGAGACCTGATGAGCCTAGCCCAAAGAGGTAGAAGGTAATAAGAGAAGGGAGATATCAAGCTAAGGAATATTCACCCACCCAATCTCCTTTGAGAATTCGAGAAGAGTAGCTCACATGTGAACAAGTTGAAGAGATTGGATCACAAGGAGGTGTTTTTATTAACCATGAAGAATTGGATGAAGGTAACCTTCCAGAGCCTCCTCTCCCATGTCTGGATCTAACAAGAGCTGACTATAGAGGCAAGGAATTGGACCCTGTATTAGAACAAGCAAGTCATCAATTTTTGACTGATGACAATTTTGTAAAATCAAGAGCTTTTCAGCAATTTGCATGGAGAACAAACAAAAACATCTTTGAGGAGAAATGTAAAAGGATGAAGATGGAGCATCCAAAAATGGATGAAGCTTTCATACAAGACTAGAAATTAAAGAAGAAATGATGAAGGAATTCCAGAACATTACTCCTGAAGAAGAAAGGCAAATGGTAAAAGCCTCTAACATATTATTGTTGCCAAATTGGGATATTGAAAATGCCTTAATTTTCAATTCTATTTCAAGTAAATTGGAATTGCAAGACCCAAATAAATAGGATTTCCAAGGAACTGCATTCATTAAGGATCAAGCTCCTTTGGTCAGTTGGTCATTGAAAAAGGGATCTAGAGCCACATCATTGCAACCAAGTGAGTCTAAATTGACGGACAACATACTTGTAAGAAGGGTTGCTAACACCTCCCATGTACAGGCAGCCTATTGGAATGTGGAGTCTTCCCAATTTGTTTTGGCCACTGCTATGAAGGAGGAACATGTTATGTTTGAGTTACAAAGAAAGTATGAGATAGTGGTGGATGCATACAACAAAGAGGTAAAGAGGAGGATTGAGCTTGAAAATAAGCTATTGGAACAATCCACCAGGCCTAGAATAACTTACCCTTGTCCCCCTATAGAAACTTTTAAGTCTACCCCCCTCATTGAAATGCCAGATACACCCCAGGGGCCATGATATTACACTGTTGAGGAATTTGAAGAAGAAAAGGCTAAACTATGGGCCTTACATATAGAGTTGGAATCTATGTATGAAGATAAACTAGGAAAAGCTCTTACATATCTGGGAGACAAAGTTGAATGGCCATTAATTCATCATCAATTGGTTAGGGTGATTAACATTTGGGAGGAATTAAAAGGAAATGATGAGGCTCTAAAGCCTATTGTGGATAAGTGGGTAAGAAGGGAAAAAGTAGTAACCTTTTTGTGTTTATCTGTTATAGATACTTCCCATGATCAGATTTAAAAAATCTTTGATATTGTTTCTGACCTTGCTAATTTTGATAATAAAAGAACACATTTACAGAAGATAACAATAAATCACTTGGACAAATATAGGAGTCAAAATTTCAAATTATTTCCTCATGCCCTGGATAAGAAAAATAATTTAAAAAGCAAAGATGAAAGGACAAAAGAACTTGATGATGCATTATGTTTAAGAATGAATCAAGTAGTAGATGAAACTAGGCATGGATGGTGGGCCACCACAATAAAGGAGATGGTGAAAGCCAAAATATTCTTTAATTCTTTAAAATAGGATTTAATTGATATTAATAATGTGGTTGATTATGTAATAAAAAAATAGAAGGACATTTTGCAATTCAACTGGCTAGATGATGCATTATTTGACAGGTGGATGGCAGAAATGGCTTTTAGTGAATAGTTGGATGCATATGAAATTGATAGTGATAACGTGCAAGATGAGGAATTCCAAACTATTGATGCTATAATTTCTCAAACCCAATCAAAAGAAGAAGAAAAGAGAAACCTATCATTTTTAGTTACAAACCCAGGACCACAGGATGCTGATAAGCCTAGAGAAGAGGACAAGATAGAAGTTGTTCCTACGACCCAAGATAAAGATGAAGAAAGCCTATAGGTGAAAGTTAATATGCCATCATCAGAACAAGCTTCATCGTCGGCTAATTTGGCAGTTACTTGTACAGAGAAAGTAGATCAATAACCAATCAACAACACAAAATTGTATTAACAAAAACTAGCTCATTTAAGAGAATGTTTTGATCTAGACATCTTCTATTACCCACTTTTTATCTTTTTGTGGTAGGTGTATGTAAATATTCTTTGTTAAGGACACCTATCATTTCTTTTAGCCTGAAGCTTGTTGCATCTCACACTATTTAAGTGAGATCCCAAGGCTAAAGAATGGTCCAAATTCTATTTTTTCATCTCACACTATTTAAGTGAGATCCCAAGGCTAAAGAATGGTCTGAATTCTATTTTTCTAAGTACTATGCTTAGTTTGTTTTTGGTCCAAATTTTGAAAGCAAGTTTATAATGTATTTTTCTGTCAATTCTCTACTAATACATGAATATAGAATGAGCTATGTTTCTTTCTGAAGGTCATTCTGAGTCTATTGTAAAGGATATACCATTTTCAAAGAAAATGAATACAAATTATGAACTGTCCCCATATTAGTTCTTTCTGAATCTTGTCTCCTTTCAATTACTTGGTTGTCTTGATATTGTATAATTAAAGGCTTGTGCAATTGACTGCAATCTAGTTAGGTTGTTTATCTATTTATCATTGTTGTTAATTCAATGGATTAAATAAAAGCTTTGATGAATGTGATAAGGTTTCTTTAGTAGTGGAAAGGATTTTGAACAATGGATTCTAATAAGAATTGCTGATAGAATTTGTTGTAAGGCAAAAAAATAGATCTGAGAACTTGCTATAGACTCTGAACATGAATGGATTAGGCATTGATCAAATTGATTCAGCTGAAGGAAAGATATATCATAAATGATTATCAAAATGCAGCATTAAAATCAAACTTTACTTTTATTTCATGTAGATCTTCAAAGTTGGCCAGCACTTGTCTACATGGAATGTTTTAGCTTCAGTTAGCCACTATTGTTAAGAAATTTTGTAGATCTATAGAAGAATTCTTGGCCATATCTATTATATGGGATGTATTTATCAAGTTAGTAAAGAATTATGTATATGTTTGAGGATCTTGAAATGAGAATCAGAATGAAACTAAGAATAATCCTCATATAGTTGTTCCAATTTTGAATCATCCTTGGGTACACCTACCTTGGTTTTGCAAAGCCAAAAGAGTAGAAAACCATCTGTGGTTTTGTTGAAGCTGGGTCCAAATACTTTGCATATGCAATTGATAATAAGAATTGGCTAGTCTTTAGATTGTGTATGTATTGTCATTTGAGTATTAAGCATTTTATTGCTTAGTAGTTTTAGTGCATTTTAAAATACCAACAAAATGGTGACCCTGCTAGGGAATTGTCCAACACATCTGTGAGAAAGTACTATAGTTTCTTTGGTCTTGTTGTGTACGTGTGTGTCATATTATCTAAGTTTTGCTTGTGGTTATAAGAGAATATTTTAGTGAAAAACATTGAGAATTTATAGAAGATAAAGACCAAGTACCATTGCTACACACTAACATATCTAGCCTATCCAAGTGTCTTATCTAACAAGCCAAAGTTGCAGTCTTATGACATCAATGATTGGTCTGTCTATGCCAGATATTTTTGTTTCTACTTGTGTATTGTTTTCCTTGAGTCAGAAATAAGTGTCATTACATTTTTCCTGAAATAGGGTGGCGACTCAGTCAAGGTTTTGAAGCTAGTGCTTGTTGTAACAGAAGGTGAATATGGCTGACAAGAGAAAAAACACAAGATCTTACATGAGAGCCAATCCAGATGTATCAATGTATGCTAATCTACCCCAAGGTGGTAGAAAGAATCAAAATAAGAAGAAGATAGATCTAAATCCCACTTGGAAACCCAATCCATCTATTAATTCCCAGTATCAACTAGTATTAGGGAGAGAGTCTTCTTCACTTAGTTTTGAATCCGAAACTACAAGACTCTTAGGAGCCATTTTCAGTACCCTATTACCTGATGAGAGAGTTTTTTAGGATAAGGATGTGTCCACTATAGGAGTTGCTTCATCAAGGCTAGATCCTATAGCAAACATGAATTATAGGCTAGGATTTAAGAATTCATTTGATAATACTTTTAATCCTAGAGCAGCCCTATGCGTGGAACCAAACCTTATAGATCTAGATGACCCTGCTAATTCAGAAGCTACTTCTATAGATCCTAAAGAAGTACAATCTGAGATAGGATTTTTGAAGAAATGGATTGCTAAGGAAGAAGCTAAATGCATTCGTCTTGAAAAAGAGAAGGAGCAAGCCACCTTGGATGCCATAATAGAAAGTGATGCTTTGCTAAGAAGGATGGCTACTTTGAAAGAGAAAAATAAAAAGTTAGAAGAGAATACCACAACTCTCCATAAGGATTTTTTTGGAGATGTTGATAATCCAAGAACTAAAGTTCAAGAACAAGAAAAGCGCCTAAGTCAGAGGCAAGAACCAGTTATTGCTCAAGTCCAAGCCTATAAACTTGTTCAAGTGGATCCTGTAGAGCCCACTGCAAAAGCTCTAGATAAGGAAAAGGCAAGGCTATAGGAATCCAAATAAATGAGCCTCAAGCTATACCAAGAAAACCTAGACAACCCTCCATGTCAAAATTAGATCTAGATCTTGAGAAGGCTTGAAAAGAGAGGGAAGATCTTGCAAAAGAACTTGAGAAGGTTGAGAATGAAGCTCAAGCAATAGAAACTAGGAGAAAAATCCAATTCATAAAATCTAATTTTGCATTGGTTTCATGGCCCAATTTGTCTATCCCACTTGCAATTCTTGCACTAGTTAGTGGTCCAACAATCTTAACTCAGGGAGTACCCCAATCTGCTCCTACCTCATCTTCCACTATTGGCACCCAAGTCCCATTTGTCCCACCTCAACAATCCCAAGCTGCTCCTTTGAGTTAAGCTAATATAGCTAGCACCTCAAACGTTCTTGGTTTATA
Source organism: Cupressus sempervirens (assembly GCA_028749045.1). NCBI lineage: Eukaryota > Viridiplantae > Streptophyta > Pinopsida > Cupressales > Cupressaceae > Cupressus > Cupressus sempervirens. The sequence goes on from CM053792.1 coordinate 546,271,024, forward strand.
GAAGAAACCTATATATCTGGAAAAGTATAGACAAATATCATTTGCTGGTATTCCTAGTGCTCCACATCCCATATCGTTTGATTTAAGAGATAAAGTGGTTAAGTTCTTTGGGAATAATGTTGTTACTGGTGAAGAACATTTGAGAGTGTTCATTGATATGTTGAATGATTATGAAGTTGAACATGAAGATATAGTAATGAAATTGTTTGTGCATTCACTAATAAAGGATGCAAGGGATTGGTTTAGGAGGTTGCTTGATGATAGTATTACCTCATGGAGTGATTTGGATAAATTGTTCAAAGAGAAATATGGAGACAACACTAATGCAGGATTCATGTTGAATGAGTTCAACAACATCAAGAAGAATCCAAATGAGTCTACATTTGATTTCAATGTAAGATTCCAGAAAGGTATGTACAGACTATTTCAAGTTATGAGGTTAAATGAAGATGTCTGTCTCACAACATATTTCAATGCCTTTGATAGCAAAATGGCTTATCAGTTGAGGGATAAGGATCCTAAGACTTTAAGGGATGCCTATAAAATTGTAGTAAATATAGAGAATAATAAGAAGGCATCTAGAAAACTAGGTAGGAGGGATGATCCGAAGCTTTTTAATCCTAAGAACAATAATAAAAGGGAGGGTGACAAAACTCCTATAGGAAAGAAGCTCGAAGAACCTACTATAGGCTAGGTTTTAGAGTTGCTCAAGAAGATGAATCCCACTAATTTGAATAAGCCATTTTTGTTGAAAGACCCCCTGTGAATAACAAAAATTTCAATAGGCAGCCTAGAATGCAAAATTACCCTTACACCACTCAGTGGAAAGATGGTAAGCCAGTTCCCAACCAAACCCATAATGTAAAGGATAAGGGTACTCCATATCCCCTACAAAGGAACACTATAAATATGAATGATGATGTACCATGGTGCATTATATGTCAATCACCTCATTCTACTAACTATTGTGCTATTGCTCAATCATTTGCCCAAGGTCAAGGAGTGCAACCTGAAGAAGAAACTGAAGAGAAAAGCCATGATGATATAAGTTGCAATATGGCAAGCATGTGTGATGACTTGATAGATTTTGATTCAGAAAAGCCTGAAAATGATATTACTAGCCAAAGAATTGCTTACCAGCTACATCATCAGCAAGTGCTTTCAGATGATGAAGGGTATGATATAGATAAGGTATGCAGTACATTTTTTGATGTAGGTCTCACAAGCTTAAGAATGCCCTCCAAGGAGGAAATTGATAGAATTACAGCAGAAATGATTTCACAAGTCCATAGTAACTACAATTTGAGAAATAGAGTAATAAATAATGATGTAGGAAAGTCATCTAGTGTATTCATCAAAGACATCACTCATAAGATGAATGATCAAAACAAGAAAGTTAATGTAGATGTGCCTATGATCAAGGAAAATAAGGGTACGAAATGGTAACCAAAGAAGAAGGTTCAATTTCAGATAAGTGAAGCAAAAAAAACCAGTTGTGCAACCAAAGAAATCAGAACTTGATACTATCAAGAAAATAGTAGTGCCTACTACTCAAAAGATTCCAACTCCAGATATGATATCTATGTTTTCTCAAATCACTGTAAAAGTGCCCTTGTCTGAACCTTTTATAATTGAAGAGCATAAGAATAAGGCTTTGTCATAGTTGGGTGGAATAGCAAACAATAATATTGTTGCAGATCAAACTGTGTCCCAACAAACCCCATTAGTAATAGAGGATAGTGGCATCATATCCCAGATTCCTCAAATGTTTTTAGATGATTCCTCAATGACATTTATAGAAGATATTGATCCTTTTTTCCTCAGTCTAATCATAAAAGGGAAGACCTTAAAAAATTTCATGATAGACTCAGGAGCTTCCAACACTATAATGCCTTTCAAAGTAATGGAAGCCTTAGGTTTGAAGGTGGATACCATGCAGGGCAGATGCAGAGGAATGGATGCTAGGGAAGTCCTAGTCACAGGTACCATAAATGCCTTACCATTCAAATTGGCTACATATCTTGAAGTAGAATTAACCATGTATGTCCTTGTGGTAGATATACCTCCACACTATGGAATGTTACCCTCCAAAAAATGGAGTGCTGCCATGGGGGGAAGCCTACAATGTGATCTCACTTATACCACTTTTCATATAGGGGACAAAGCTGTCAGGGTAAATAGGGAGCCAAGGGTTAACCACATTTTAGGAGAAGAAATTGACAAAGATACCACTTGTTTCCTAGATACTAGGATTAATGCTTTTAGGGATGAATTAATTATTCAAGAAGTTGAAAACTTACCTGCTATCATTGAACATGAAGTTGAATGTTGCATAAATTCACCAAAATTATGGACAATGTTCTTTGATGGGGCTATTTCTAAAGAGGGTGCAGGGGCAGGTGCAATTTTTGTATCCCCTAAAAATAACACTTTTAGGTACTCATTCACTTTGAAGTTTTCTTGCACTAATATTGCAAAATATGAAGCATTGTTGCTAGGACTCAAAGTTTCCATACATCATAGAATTAAGAAATTATGTGTCATAGGGGATTCTAAACTAATTATCTCTCAGATCAAAGGAACCTACTCATCCAATAATAAAAGATTGAAACAATATAGAAATGCAGTCTGGGATCAAACAAAATTCTTTGATGCATTTGGGATCTCATGGAGAGATAGGACTCAAAATAAGATGGTTGATCTATTAGCAAATGTAGCAATCAAGCGAAAAGAGATATCATTTGCAGGAATCTCTTAGATTGAGGTGCAAAATAGATCTTCCATACCTGATAACATTGAAAATTGGCAGGTCTTTGAAGATGACAAAGGTATTACAATTTTTTTGTTAAATGAAGACAAGTTCCACAGTTAGGAAATGGATTGCAGTGGACTAATTGAAACCATAAATGGGAAGGAAACCATTTTTGGTGAAGAGATAATGCAATTGAAAAAAAATAAGATGCTGAAGGGGTTAGTGGTCTTGGAAAATATTTTTGATAACCAAGATAGAGTAAAATCAGGAGTTAACAACCCCAAACCTTAGGAGTTAGAAGAAATAAACTTGGGTACTAATGAAGTTCCTAAAAGGATTTATATTGGCCAAAATCTACCTATTAAAATTAGGAAAACATTGATTGACCTACTTAGAAAATATAGACATGTTTTTGCTTGGTCATATGATGACCTTAAGGCTTACAGGGAGGATCTGTTCTAGCATGTCATACCATTGAAGGAAAATGTAAGACCTTTTAGGCAAAAATAGAGACCAATCAATCCTACCCTTGCCCCTAAAATGCAAGAAGAACTGACAAAACTAAGAGATGGTGGGATAATAAAATCAATTAGGCATTCCACCTAGGTTTCAAACTTGGTTCATGTTAGGAAGAAGAATGGAGACATTAGGCTATGTGTGGATTTTAGAAACTTAAACATTGCATCTCTGAAAGACAATTATGGCTTACCTAATATGGAAGCCATGTTGTAGCAAGTGACTGGCTCTGAATTAATGTCAATGATGGATGGTTTTTTTTGGATATAATCAAGTTCTAGTAAAGGAAAGTGAACAGTTCAAGACAACCTTCACAACCCCATGGGGAACATATGTATATGTGAGGATGCCTTTTGGCCTGATTAATGTAGGAGATACCTTCCAAAGAGCCATGGATGTAGCATTTCATGATTATATTGATAAATTTATGGTTGTGTACTAGGATGATCTTACAACATATTCTAATAAGGCTTAAGATCACTACAAACATTTGGAATTTTTTTTTATCAAAGCTCTGGAATATGGAGTTTCTTTAAACCCGAAGAAATGCACATTTGGGGTCATAGAAGGAAAACTACTAGGACATATAGTGTCTAAGGATGCGGTGAAAATAGACCCTGAGAGAGTAGCATCTATTGACAAAGTCCCCAAGCCAAAAAATGTAAAAGGAATTCAATCTTTCTTTGGCCAAGTTAATTTCCTTAGGAGATTTGTTACAAATTTTGCTGAGATCAGTAGGCCTATCTCAAAGATGCTCAAAAAGGGAGCCACTATAGATTAGAATGGTGAGCCTTCACAAGCATTCCAGGATATTAAAATTGCAATAAAAAATGCTCCAGTATTGAGAACCCCAGATTATTCAAAACCCATGCATCCTTCCACATTGTGGCTGTAGTCTTATTGCAGAAAAATTAAGAAGGATATGAGCAGCCTATTGCCTTTTTTAGTAAGTCACTATAGCCTACTGAACTTAAGTATGAAATAAATGAAAAGAAAGCGTATGCTTTAGTAAAGGTTGTAAAATCTTTTAGATGTTACCTGGTAGGTGCTATTGTTATCTCTTGTGTACCTAGTGATGTAGTCAAGGATATATTTTCTCAATAGGAAGCATCAGGCAGGAGATGTAGATGGATCAATAGAATCTAGGAATTCAGCATTGATATACAGATAACAAAGTTAATAAGGGGTCAAGGTTTGGCCAAACTCATGGCTGAAGCTAATCTAGAGGCTAATCATATAAATCTAGTAAATGATGATCTCAAAGCTGACTTATGTGACATGGACTAGTGTGATTGGTACACCAATGTCGTATATTACTTGCAACACATGGAAGCTCCTCCCCATTTGCCTAAAAATGAAAAGAGGAATACTAAATTGCAAGCCATCAGGTATGTAATTGTCCAAAGCAACCTATGGTGGAGAAATTTTGAGGGAGTATTATTGAAATGCATTGATAAGGAAAAGGCAAAAGAGGTTTTGAAAGAAATGCATGCTGGAGTGTGTGGGGGGCACTATATGGCCAAAACCACTGCACATAAGATAATGAGGGCTAGATTCTAGTGGCCTTCCCTTTTCAAGGATGCTCAAGTTATTGTTAGGAAATGTGATCCTTGTCAGAGGTTTGCTGCAAAACTAAAATTATCAAGAAATACCCCATTAAAGCCAGTGGAGATTCAAGCTCCTTTTCAACAATGGGGTCTGGATTTCATAAGAGAAATTTTCCTCGAGTCTAGCACTGGCTATTCTTGGATTTTGGTTGCTACTAACTACTTTACAAAATGGGTAGAGGCTATCCCCACAAGAAATGCAACAAGTAAAGTGGTCAATAATTTCCTACTAAATAATATTATTTCTAGATTTGGTTGTCCACAGAAAATTGTAACAGATAATGCTATGTGCTTTAGGTCCAAGGAATTCATCAAATTTTGTGATAAATATGGAATGACAAGGTCATCATCTACTCCATATCATCCACAAGGGAATGGACAAGCTAAGTCCACAAATAAGAGCCTGTTGAAGGTCATTAAGAGAACCTTGGATGATAATAAAAAGGCATGGGATTCCAAGTTATAGTTGGCAATTTGGGCTAACAGAGTAACTGTAAAGAAAGCAATTCGTGTAGCTCCATTTGATTTAGTGTATGGGATTCAAGCAAGAATGCCTTAGAACAACTTGATGGGACTCTACAATTACATCCAGTTGTATGATCAAGATACTACAGATGAAATACAAGAAAGAATGGATGAATTGGTAGGAATAGCAGAAACCAAAAGAGAAGCATCTCTAAAGAACCAAAAGCTGCAACTGCAAGTTAAGACACTGTATGATAAAAGAACTATAAGCAGAAAGTTTGAAGAGGGAGATTTAGTCTTAATGTGGAATGCCAGAATTGAGGATAAAGGAAAACATGGAAAATTTGATCCAATTTGGTTAGGCCCATATCTAATTGAAAATACTTGGGGTGAAGATTCTTATATACTCAAAGATGTATTTGACAGTATTCTTGAATTTCTAGTTCATGGACAGTTCTTGAAGAGGTATTTTTCTCCATGAACAATAGTTTTAGGGTTTCTTGTTATTTTGTATGTTTTGTATATTCTGTAATTCCTTGTAAATATCCTTGTGCAGTCTGGTTCCTTGTTTCTGTGTGTTGCCCTATGCTCTCTGAAGTTGTCATCTTTACGAAGTATGTGGTCTGCTCTCCCATAGATTCTGATTTCTTGCATAGACTCGAATAGTCTATCATCCCCAAACAGAGCCACTATTGGCCTGAATTTTTGTATAATAGGTTTCATCTTGACCAGATAAAATTTTAGGTTGTGATCCTTTAGTGATGATTAGGTTTCCAACTAAGTTTGTGTTTTTCTTGGGCTAGTCCCTTTTTCCTTTTAAATTTTCCTTGGTGCAAAAATTTTTTAAAAAGGGGGAAGAAAGTTACGCAGATGTTTTTTTTATTTATTCACCTTTGTTGTTTTTGTTGTTTTAATCCTTGTGAAAGTTTTTTATCTTACCGTCAAATTTCTTTTAAATCTGCGATTGTCATTGATTCACTAAAGAAAAGTGCTCAAAAGCTAAGCATAGCAAGTTGGTGACATGATGACACGTGTCCATGGTCATCAGGAATAATAAACCTGGCATCCAAATTACTCCGGCAAGTCATTAAGTCGCTATCAGAATATACAAGCAATTTGTTGGTAGTGACATAGTGAGGATGAAATCATCCCTAAAGGTGGCCTTCTTTTATGACCAGAGATGATTGGAAAGTCCCAAAAAAATTATTTGCAAGCTGTGCCACTTTTCTCGGCACTGGTTTTCTAGTGGGTTATTGCATCGCTAGCCGAATATTGTTGTGTTTTGCCAGTAGCGACATAACGACTGACCCAAAAGTCAAAAACATGGTAGAACCTAAGATAAAGGATGATTAAAATATATGTGTATTCTAGTGCATCACACCAGCTTAGCAATAGCGGTACCATGGACCCACTTCCCAAGAATGTAATTTAAGGTTTTCTGACCATGAGATTGGGCCAAGATCAAGGGTTGTCATTAGCTTGCTATGTAGAAGTGCTCAGGAGTTAAGCATAGTGAGTTAGCGAATGATGGCCCACCATTTATTCCTTGTAAAGTCATTTCAAATGTATGCCACATGATTGACATAATATCAACGGTCATCACTAGCTCACCATGGAAAGATGCTTGAGGTATAAGTATAGCGAGTTAGCGACATGATGACACATGTTTGTGGTCATCCGTGGGCCCAGTCTAAAGCACCAAAATTGAAGGAAAGGCATAGGTGGAGCTATCCTATTGGTTTGATTGCAAATATGTTAGTAAGGAAATGAGCCAGCTTAGTTGTCATTACCAGATCACAAGTTTTTCCAAGAATTGATGGCACAAGTTTTTGAAAGAAAAGGGGAAGTGTGGTGACATTCTGTCTCGCGCATTTATGATGAACGGAGACTTGACGTGTGAGAAAAAAGCAGAGTATAATCTGTAAGGTTTTCTTTTATTATTCATTATAGTCCACTCCAACAAAGATTACATTTTCTCTGAGCATAGGCACCCATCGATCACATTGTGATTAAGCATTGGTGAAGACGTGAAAAGAGTTTCATACCTATTTGAAAGTCGTTGTAACAGTTCAAAAGAGGATAATTTTGATGAAATCAAGTAAGTACTCGATCATAACCTCTGTAACATTCCAATTCTCATTGTTACAATTAATATGCCTCCTAAGAAATCATTCTCTGGGCAAGTTAATTATATGAATAGGAATATCCATGATGATTTCCTAGAGTTACTCCTAGGATCCACTACAGAGTCTGCACAGGTCAAGAGACTAATTTCATTAAGTCCTAGGCTTAAAATTGCTAATGGCTTCTATGACAAGGGGAACTGGGTAAGGGATGCGGTAACCAATCAGACCGGCCTTGTTTTGTTTAAAAAGTGGTTTTCAGAGAGGAATCTATTTGCCCCTAATGCTAATATATGGAATTTTGACTTGGGAAAGTTAGTAGTTCCTAGTGTTTTCATGGACTACAACTTGCTAGAAGATATTGCCAAAAACTATGACCAAGCCATTAGGGTTGTGAGAAAAAATGATGGTGTGCCTCTAGTGTCAATTAGCGCTAAAGAAATTAGAGAGATTTTTCACTTAGAACCATTATCAGATTTCCATGTGCCAATCAATTTGCTGGAATTAGAAAAGGAATACAAAGCAAAAAGAGATATAATTAGGGGAGGTGCATTGAGGACACACATTGGTACCATAGGAACTCTGCCAGTAATAACTATAGCCTCTAAAGAACCTTTTAAGAAGAGCCTTTTCACTTCCCAAGCTGTAGAGATATACAGGACCTTGTGCCGTGTTCTTGGTGAGGATGAGTAGGATTTCATGCCCATTGACCTTATGTATATAATCATTCAAATTGCCTCTTTCGGTGTAGATGTCTTTTTTAATTTTGCCTCCTTTCTAGCTGAAGAAATTCACATCAGTTTGGTTGGAATTGTGAGAGGTAAGGTGGAGAAAACTTTTGGCCACTATTCCTTATTAATGCATATGTTCTTGTTCAAAGGGGTAACATATTTTGGAAATGAGATGAAATTGAACAGAGAAGAAAATGGGGAAACATTACTAGTCTAGTTGTGGAGTGCAAATATGACTTAGGATGAAAATAAAACCAACTTTGTCAAATTTGATAGATATTTTGCCTCTAAGTTGAGATGTCTATTTTTGAGTGATAATCTTAGGATCCCTAAAGTATTAATGAATCTCATAAGACCTATGGATAGCCCCCATAATTTGAAAGTTTCACACAATTGGGGAGATTTTATTCCATACCTTGTTTCTATAGTTTTCAAAATTTATGGTTTTAAAGGGAGCCCTCATGTCTTGCCTTACCAAGTGCCCCTAAAGATAGGGATGGTAGAAGTCTTATGGCAACTAGGAGGAGTAGAGGAAATGTTCTTGTCAAAGAGGCAACTAGGGTCATTTTTCCCTACTTGTACAGTGGCCCATCAGTTTGTGATTACTAAAGGAGGATGGCTCTTTTTGTACAAAATTTTGGATTAGTATATAATGGCTGTCTCCCACCCCCATTTTTGTGATTCTGAGGGATTTTTCAATCAAACTCTGAGGCATAGGATCAAGCTAGGACTGGTAAAGCATGATTCATATTACCTAGAAGACATTATAAGAAATGAATTTTCCTTACAAGACCAAGAAACTAAAAAATAAAAGTGGAGAGTTTACTCTCGAGTCCTAGAATTTATGCAATTTTTTGGTCAAAATTATAGTCCTTTAGATAATGCTAATATAGAGGCTGATAGGATAAATAAGCTCATAAATAACTTCCCTGGAATAATGGAAACCATGAATGAGAAGAAACAATTTTTTATTAATTCTTCTCCTGATAAGGCTAGAGAAGCCATGAAGAGGTTAGCTTTCACTCCTAATATAGGGGTTGGTCAAATAATTATACAGAAGAAGCCTAGTTACACTATAATTCAAAATAAAAAGGCTCATATAGATAAGGGCAAACAAATAATGGGATCCACCAGTATAGTTTTGGAGGAGAGACCTAATGAGCCTAGCCTAAAGAGGTAGAAGGTAATAAGAGAAGGGAGATCTCAAGCTGAGGAATATTCACCCACCCAATCTCCTTTGGGAATTGGAGAAGAGCAGCTCATAGGTGAGCAAGTTGAAGAGATTGGATCACAAGGAGGTGTTTTTATTACCCAAATAGAATTGGATGAAGGTAACCTTCTAGAGCCTCCTCTCCCAAGTCTGGATCTAAAAAGAGCTGATTATAGAGGCAGGGAATTGGACCCTGTATTAGAACAAGCAAGTCATCAATTTTTGACTGATGACAATTTTGTAAAATCAAGAGCTTTTCAGCAATTTGCATGGAGAACAAACATGAACATCTTTGAGGAGAAATGTAAAAGGATGAAGATAGAGCATCCAGAAATGGATGAAGCTTCTATACAAGACCAAATTAAAGAAGAAATGATGAAGGAATTCTAGAACATTACTCCTAAAGAAGGAAGGAAAATTATAAAAGCCTCTAACATATTATTGTTGCCAAATTAGGATATTGCAGATGCCTTAATTTTACATTCTATTTCAAGTAAATTGGAATTGCAAGACCCAAATAAAAAGGATTTCCAAGGAACTGCATTCATTGAGGATCAAGCTGCTTTGGTCAGTTGGTCATTGAAAAAATTATCTAGAGCCACATCCTCACAACCAGATGAGTCTAAACTGACGGGCAACATACTTGTAAGAAGGGTTGCTGACACCTCCCATGTACAAGCAGCCTATTGGAATGTGGAGTCTTCCTAGTTTCTTTTGGCCACTGCTAAGAAGGAGGAACAGGTTATGTTTGAGTTACAAAGCAAGTATGAGACAGTGGTGGATGCATATAACAAAGAGGTAAAGAGGAGGATTGAGCTTGAAAATAAGCTATTGGAACAATCCACCAGGCCTAGAATAACTTACCCTCATCCCCTTGTAGAACCTTTTAAGTCTACCCCCCTCATTGAAATGCCAAATACACCCCAGGGGCCACGATATTACACTGTTGAGGAATTTGAAGAAGAAAAGGCTTAGCAATGGGCCTTACATATAGAGTTGGAATCTAAGTATGAAGATAAACTAAGAAAAGATCTTACATATCTGGGAGACAAAGTTGAATGGCCATTAATTCATCATCAATTGGTTAGGGTGATTAACATTTGGGAGGAATTAAAAGGAAATGATGAGGCTATAAAGCCTATTGTGGATAAGTGGGTAAGAAGGGAAAAAGTAGTAACCTTTTTGTGTTTATCTGTTATAGATACTTCCCATGATCAAATTGAAAAATTCTTTGATATTGTTTCTAACCTTGCTGATTTTGATGATAAAAGGAAACATTTATAGAAGATAAGAATAAATCACTTGGACAAATATAGGAGTCAAAATTTCAAATTATTTCCTCATGCCCTCGATAAGAAAAATAATTTAAGAAGCAAAGAGGAATGGACGAAAGAACTTGATGACGCATTCTGTTTAAGAATGAATCAAGTAGTAAATGAAATTGGGCACACATGGTGGGCCACCATAATAGAGGAGATGGTGAAAGCAAAAATATTCCTTGATTCTTTAAAACAAGATTTCATTAATATTAATAATGTGGCTGATTATTTAATAAAAAAATAGAAGGACATTTTGCAATTCAACTAGCCAGATGATGCATTATTTGACAGGTGGATCGTAGAAATGGCTTCTAGTGAACAGTTGGATGTAGATGAAATTGATAGTGATAACGTGCAGGATGATGAATTCCAAACTACTAGTGCTATCATTTCTCAAACCCAATCAGAAGAAGAAGACAAGAAAAACCTGTCATTTTTCAGTTACAAACCTGGGACCACAGGATGCTGATGAGGCTAGAGAAGAGGACAAGATAGAAGTTGTTTCTACCACTCGAGATAAAGATAAAGAAAGCCTACAAGTGGAAGTTAATATGCCATCATCAGAACAAGCTTCATCATTAGCTAATTTGGCAGTTACTTGTATAGAGAAAGTAGATCAATAACTAATGAGCAAAACAAAATCATATTAACAAAAACTGACTCATTTAAGAGAATGTTTTGATTTGGACATCTTCTGTTACCTAATTTTTGTCTTTTTGTGGTAGGTGTATGTAAATATTCTTTGTTAAGGACACCTATCATTTCTTTTAGCCTGAAGCTTGTTGCATCTCACACTATTTAAGTGAGATCCCAAGGCTAAAGAATGGTCTGAATTCTATTTTTCTAAGTACTATGCTTAGTCTATTTTTGGTCCAAATTTTGAAAGCAAGTTTATAATGTATTTTTCTATCAATTCTCTGATAATAAATGAATATAGAATGAGCTATGTTTCTTTCTGAAGGTCGTTCTAAGTTTATTGTAAAGGATATACCATTTTAAAAGAAATTGAATACAAATTATGAACTGTCCCCATATCAGTTCTTTCTGAATCTTGTCTCCTTTCAATTACTTGGTTGTCTTGATATTGTATAAGTAAAGGCTTGTGCAATTGAATGCAATCTAGTTAGGTTGTATATCTATTTATCACTGCTGTTAATTCAATGGATTAAATAAAAGCTTTGATGAATGTGATAAGGTTTCTTTAGTAGTGGAAAGGATTTTGAATGATGGATTCTGATAAGAATTGCTAATAGAATTTGTTGTAAGGAAACAAACTAGATCTAAGAACTTGCTATAGACTCTAAACCACAATGGATTAGGCACTAATCAAATTGATTCAGCTGAAGGAAAGATATATCATAAATGATTATCAAAATGCAGCATTAAAATAAAACTTTATTTTTATTTCCTGTAGATCTTCAAAGTTGGCCAGCACTTGTCTGCATGGAATGTTTTAGCTTCAGTTAGCCACTATTGTTAAGAACTTCTACAAATCTATAGAAGAATTCTTGGCCATATCTATTTTATGGGATGTATTTATCAAGTTAGTAAAGAATTATGTATATGTTTGAGGATCTTGAAATGAGAATTAGAATGAAACTAAGAATAGTCCTCATATAGTTGTTCCAATTTTGAATCATCCTTGGGTACACCCACCCTGGTTTTGCAGAGCCAAAAGAGTAGAAAACCATCTGTGGTTTTGTTGAAGTTGGGTCCAAATACTTTGCATATGCAATTGGTAATAATAATTGACTAGTCTTTAGATTGTGTATGTACTGTCATTCTGGTATTAAGCATTTTGTCGCTTAGTAGTTTTAGTGCATTTTAAAACACCAACAATTTCCACCTCTTCCTATTTGTCATCTAGGTCATGGTCTCTCTCTTTGTCATTCCTAAGTGGTTCTAAATGTTTGTTGTGACTACCATATTCAAGTTTGCAATCAGCTATTGTAGGAATCTGTTCATTTTTAGTATGTTGTGACTCAAAAGGTTCTTTGAAAATGAAGTCAAACATTATTTTTGGAGATACAAGACCTTTACTAGTCTCAGGATCCTCTTGATACAAAGGGTTCCTAGTTTGTCACAAGTTTATGGAGAATGTTCGTTGGACTTGAGGTGACCTAATAGGTGAGGGAGATCGTGAAGATGCCTCACTAGATGAACTAGATGTAGATTGTGTAGCAAAAGAAAGGCACCCTCTTCCATGATTATGACCCCTAGCATGACCTCACCTAAGTCTAAGAGGATAAAACACATTGATGTTTCTTGTTGATACAGTCATAGACAATGATAAGAAGCAAGAACTTGGACAAGGACCACACTAGAACTTAGTCTCAACAGGACAAGATAAGAGTGTTATATACCAAGGCATGAACTATCTCATTTGAAGGCTAGAATAGCCAAAGATTATGACTATCATAGCATGGAGTACACCAAGCACTAAAGAATGAGAATCAAGGCAACTAAAAGATGAGGCTAGTCAAAGTACTAATCACAAATCTTTAGTTAAGTTGAATGCCACTATTTGGGATTGTTTATAGACTAAGAAGGAACAACTTGATGTAGGAAATAGACTAGACATAGATGACAGATTGCTCAAATATGCTAATTTTATAGTTTTAAAATAAGGTCTCACATGAATATCCTCTGTGAGGTGCACAATAAAGTACACTAGGGGAAAAAAAATCTCAGAACAACAATGTAAACTCAAGTGAGGATGTGCTCTACGTCAAACAAAGAAGTGATAAGTTTGGAAAAAGATAAGAACAAGATCTTGTGTGGGTACACTAGGGGACAAAAAATCACAAAAAAACAATGTAAACTCAAGTAAGGATGTGCTCCAGGTCAAGAAAAGAAGTGATAGGTTTGGAAAAAGACAAGAACAAGATCTTGTGTGGGTCTATGAAAGTTCTTGCATGAGGATCTGGACAGGCTTGCATGAAGATTTCACTACGTGCATGAAATGTTGCAAGATTGTGCATGAAATTCAAGATCAAACTAATAGTAGAGTAGGATTTCAAAGAGATTTTCAAAAGTTTTGGATGTTTTTGGATAGATTATAGGTTTTTTTGATAGATAATAGATAGATTATAGATTTGATTTCAAGCTTTTATAAAAGTGACACTAGGTTTCAAACAAAACAAACTATTTTCAATATGACATGGGAAGTAAGCAATAGTCAAATACAATCCCACTAAGGGTAAAGAAACTTAGAGGGACCCATGACTTTTGGTTTGTTCAAGTAGGTTTGGACATGTTTAGGACTTGATAACAAATACACTTTATCCCTAGAAATAGAAAATGGTAGAGAAGACAAAACCTTTGTCCCACAACTTATGTGCATGTGTGCACCTCACACAACCATGTCACCCCATAGAGGGTGCTTGTGTTATTGGTGTATTCAAAGGACTAAATAACATATACACTAAGTGAACACCCTTGTGCCAAGGTTCAAGCATGTATACCACCTTCCAATGCTTAGTAGCATGCCTATGGTGAGTTCTATGGGAGATATCCTTCCCCCTCCTTGCACAAAGATTATGCCTCCTTTCAAAGGTGAACTAGATAGCTTCTAACTAAAGGTTTTTACTTGGATTCCATTCATATTAATCCTTGGTGAATCCACTAGTATAGTTGAGACCAATAGCCCACACCAGCATTTGAGAGTGCACTCACTTGCTTAGCAAGACTAGGGCCAACATCGACCAGTGCAACAAACATAGCTTCCCTTTGATAAGCGATACCAAGAATCAAGGGAAATATTATAATCTAGCTTTGGAGTCTCTCACTCTACAAAGAATCTTGATTATAGTGAGTTGGAATCTCTGGCAAAATGAGTGTGCTCACTTGGGTCATTCTCGGAGGTTGGATCACTTTGGCAGGCCCTCTAAAGGATTGACTCAAGTTGGTGGTTTAAACATAAGAGTCAAAGTTTTTGATTTCCCTCAATGGGAAAGAGCATACTCCTCTACCTTAGTTTCTCACCCAAACATGTAGAACATGTTAATTACTGATCTAGCTTAATCAATCTAGACTCATCCCTCCTAAAGATTTTGATCCCCTTGAAAGGAAACCATTATCTGATCATAGAAAATGACTAGCACTAGAGAACCACTAAGCTACTTGCCTACCTTGGAATGTCATCTTTTAGAAGCATCCAAGTTTCCAATTCACCCTTGGTCATGATCTCCAAATGGTGAAGAGCATAATTCCCTATTCTTTTGTCTTGCACCCTAAAAATTTTACAAGCCCTAATTAGACTATGTTTAGAAAGTAGGAAAGAAAACACATTGTTTAGTGGGTTTTAATGTTGTTCTTCAACAAATGTGTCTTTGAAAATCATCCTACAAACAAATAGTCAGTTCATGTTTGAAGAGTTTGCATAAGGAATCTTTGTCAAATGTCTTGCAAAAAACTGTTAAGCTATAGAAAACTATTGCTACTTTAGGTCTTCTAGATAAAATGCAAGAATCTAGAATGTTAGTACCTGCTTTACAATCTCATTGGTTAATGATGCATGTATGTATGATATTGCTCAGTTATGCAACTCTTTTATGTGGATCCCTATTATCCATATCTTTATTGGTCATTACATCCCAAATAAATCAAAAGATTTTTTTTAATAATCTTTTTTCTTCAATAAAAATTGGTATTCACATGACTAAGGAAAAAAAAGAATTAAAATAGACTTTTTACCTTTCACTTAGAAATTATCATAAAATGGTGTTTAGCAACCAATCAGATCAATTAAGTTATTGTACTATTGTTCTAGGATTTTCTCTTTTAACTATACGTATACTTTCCTGGGTAATATCGACCAACGATATTGGAGCTCGGATCCAAAAGAAACTTGGGCATTAATAACTTGGATTCTATTTGCAATATATTTACATACTAGAATAAACAAGGGTTGGAAAGGACAAAAATTGGAAATTGTTGCTTCTCTAGGATTTATTCTAGTTTGGACATATTATTTAGGCATTGATTTATTGGGAATAGGCTTACACAACTATGGTTGGTTGCTTTAGTAAGTTACTAAAGCAACCAGTAGTAAAAGATAATGAACAACATGCTAAAATATAACAAAACTAACCTTGTCGTTTCAAAATTTTGTGCAAAATTTTGTGTGGGATTGCATGAGATCTTTCACTGACCCATGCAAGAAAATGAGATGTCACATGAAGACTTGCACAATAGGGCACTTTTTCACATGAGAAAGTGTATAGATTCGGGTGAGACCCTCAAATCTTCATGCGAAAATGAAATTTCTCATGTGAAAATTTAGAAAATTGTATGGAATAGTATGGATAGAATAACAAAAATCATAGAAAATTAAAGAAATGAGAACAAAAAGCTATTTTTCCTAGCCCCATAGTGGGTGCCAAAAATGTATGCATGAATTTGTGGGCCTTTGAACCTCACACACACTTTATCGTGGTCCTTACCTTTGGATTCATCTTGGAATGAACATGGGATAGTTCATCCAAGAGGTCTAATAATGTGACCCGTTGCCTTCTATCTAGAAGGATTTTTCCTATTTATGCTCTCAGAATCAAGATGTAGGAAACCAAACCTTTCTAGAATGAAGGGTTTTATAATGCAATTAAATCTAGATAATGTAAAATTAGTCTATATGAAAGATGCAAGTAATATAATTACATATGAAACAAATTAGACTAGATGTGTGCATATTAAATCTATATGATATTAAATCTAAATGATTAAAACCTTATGATAACAGTGAGCAAATGAGTGCACAATTTGACAAAAAATTGATACAAATTCTATTCGACCTCTATAATGAGGAATTAGGAGTCTCTTAAATAGAATTCCTAGAATCCATCAATGGTTGAGATCCACTCAGATTGACTATGAGGATTGAAGCCAAGATTTAGTCAAAGTGGAAAGTTCCCAATATAGATGTAGTTAACTAACTCAGATCTTGAGTGCAAGAAACAATTAACATAGATTTACTTCAATGTGAGAGTAACTGAATTAAGTCACTTCTAATTCAAGAATTAGTTAACTAAGATTTTCCATTTTGAACTAAGAAATAGAAATTGAGAAAGATATTTAATTTAATAAAATGAGGTATGACCTCATAAATGCCCTTTTTCTATTTAATTGAATAATTACATTTAATTAATTAAAATAAGAATAATTATTAAATTGAATATTTTTAATTCCTTAGTACATTAACCTTGGGAGATAATTTAATTTAATTAAAGTGAAAATACTTTAAATTAAATTAAATCTTAATCATTAGGTTTAATGTGACTAATATGAGTCAATATTTTAGGAATTAAATAGATGTCCTAATTAATGTAGATTTAGGGTTTTCTATATTTGACACTTAGGTCAAGTAGTGATAATCAGAACTAGGATTTTTGAGTGACATAGGACTTAGGATTGATTGAAATAGACCAAAATTGGTGATCATGGACATGAGCCAATTTCGGGCTATTACAAATATATGGATTTTTAATTCAAATATTCCACATAATCCATATATTCGTATTCCATACACATGTCTTATTTAGCCTTTATCATCATAGAGTCTTGGCTATAAGTGGTTTTGAGGTGTTATGTGATACATCATATATCCTCCTCCATTTTTAGCCACGTTGACTTCCACACATCATAGAATCCTAAAAGTGGCTTTGAGATTTCATATGCACATCATAGATTCTCCTCCATTTTTAGGCATGTTGACTTTTGGGCATCATAGAATCTTACATTTGTCATCTTGTGTCATATGCATCATGGATATCATAAGGAATATCATGACAAGTTGTACATTTCCATTGAAAAGTGTCCATTCTCTCATTTAATCCTATCCTCTTGCACGTTGGCTATAAATTGAGCCATTTTGCTCCTTTTTTATAGTTCAAATTCTTAAGTCTTAATTTTGAAATCCTTAATCCTTAATCTTTTAGTATCCCTTAGGCTTTAAATCACTCTTCTAGTATTCTCAATAGTATTATCCCATCATATTTATTTTCTTTCAATTGTGTCCATTATAGGAAATTGGACCTACATCATATGTAGAAGAAAGAAAGAAATGGGAGCTATAACTAAAGAGGGAGTTTTTACTTTGTGTTGCTTTCTTTACTTTGATTGGCTTTCATGGTAGACTAGATGATTTTTAGTATATATTTATTGAGTTTGGTGATTGCTCATAGTATGCTATATGTTTAACCTATTTTCTTGTCCTACAATTGGTGAACCTGACATGAACATCATGCTTAACTAACTTGGGTTTCTTGTTCTTGTGCTTCTAGGTGCATAGAAGGAGCTTGTTTGGAGGGGTATAATGCTTTTTATCTCTCTCTCTCTCTCTCTCTCTCTCTCTCTCTCTCTCTCTCTCTCTAATTAGGAGGCCCAATAACATGGTTTTAAGCTTTCATTTCTAAATTTTTATAGCTTTCCCTTCTAGGGTGCACTCTACACTATTAGGATGTACTTGGGACCATTAGGGGCCTAGGATTCACCATAACCCCTATCTATTGTTAATACCTAACAAACTATACCCTCCTAGGCCCCAAATGCACCATGAGTACACTTTGTATTGTATAAGCACACTTGGTTAGGTAAGTTTCAAAATTAAAGGTTTAGGGTTTTCTTTTGACTCCATTTCTTTGCAGTTTGCTTCCTCTCTCCCAACTACACCTAGAAACTACCAACTATGCCATTTTGGACCCCAAGTTCATTATTGGTGTAGTCTACACTATCTAAGCACACTTGGGGGACTCTTGAGTCTTTCTAGTCTCTTCAGGTGCAATTTGATCTGTTAGGGCATAGTTGGTTCACAAAAAACATTAATTTTGATTAGAATATGCATCTAGAGTTTCAATTTCATTCTAATACAAATGGTAGATGATTTCATGTTACTGATGATCTATTAGCAACATGTGGTGATCATTGAGACAAGATATTCATTGAAAACTAATAATTCTTGTTTGTAGGACATTGACAAAGACCCATGTACTTGTCCAAACTTTATGTGTAGTTTTTATAGATTTTATAACACTTTGATTGGTGCAATAAAATGAATTTTCTATTCTTCTTAGAGTCTATGCATTGGTTAGAACCCTAGGACTTGCATGGACATTCCTCTCCCCTTGCCATTCATGGATCTTGGGTGCAAGAGAAATCTATGTAACTTCTTTGGAGAGGCATGCCTTGGACCCAAGGCTCACCACTTGGGGAGCCCTAAGGATGACCTCAAAACAATAATTGGCCAAAGATAGGTCAACATTCTAGCTACTATAAAAAAATTGATACATTTAATGTCATGTCAATGGCATTGATGTGTGATAGCTCTCCTCCAGTACCCTTGTGGTCCATCAAACCCTTATTCTTAAGGCTGTGAGACCTTCAGAGGAAGTTTATCATTCACTTGCCAAATGGAATGCCTGCAATAAATACCTTATTTTAAAGGCCAAATTTTTTTATATCTATTGGCTCAAAGGGTCACCCATCCCCATAAAGACATCTCAGATACTTGTAGTCCTTAGTAGAGGCAACAATCCCTTGGGAAGTGATGACCTTTAGGATTCAGATCTTGGCAGTCCTAAGAATTGAGTGTGTTGTTATAAGGGGGAGCCTATGGGGCCAAGATCCTAGGTTTTCTTCTTTGGATAAGAGTGGCTAAACTTTAGCTCAAGTGGGAATTTAGTGGATATAGTGTTAAAGCCTATGTTGTTGATCCAGATTATATAGAAGATCTAATATTTTTGAAAGTATTTTTCTTTTTTTTTTAATAGTTTTTCTATATCTTTTTTTTTGGGCTTCTTGGAGGTCTTTCACTCAAAATCTGAAGTAGAAATTGTAATTGGTCCCTAAAATTGGGTAGTTGAAGGCTTGTTGTTTTAGGGACTATACTAGAATTTTAGTTCTTCTTTCCAATGGTGTAAGAAATTTTTAATTTTGAGTTACAGGTCAAAATTTATGACCCTGACAAGCTGGGGTAATTAAACACCTAGTTTTGAATAAGTTTAGTTAAATTTATTGTTTTTATTTGTTAGCCACATAAAATTTTCAAATTCATGTTATGATGGCTATTGATATTCCATCATTGTATATATTCCTTCAATCTCAATGAATAAGATGGCTTTTGATTTGCATACAACTCTTTCAAGTTTTGCAAGATTTTCTAGAATTTGAACATTGGTATCACAGGTAATTATTTCACTAGATATCGCGTTAGTAGCCCACTTTGTCAATTTATATCAGTTGTGGTGTGTCTTTTCACTTTAACAATAGCTATTCTTGTTTATTGTGTTTTGTGTGTGTGGATAACATTAATCAAGAAAAGCCAAATTTTCAAATTTACACCAACACATTTGAACCTTGGATACTATCAAACACTATCATAACATTAAAACTATTGTCAAAACATTGAAAACTTTGTCAAAAATACTTGAAACTTGGAAAACATGGTCACTTATGACCTTAGGAGTGCTTGGCGTGACTTATATTCCATCCTTGGATAGCATACCTTTGCACTCATCATTCTTTGAGCTCCATGCTTGCATCCTCTAAGCCTCAATTTTCATCCTATTAGTCCTCATTTTTCATCCTTCATCTTTTATTACTTGGGGTTCATTTTGCAACCCTTAGTCTTTGCATTTTAGCCCTAAATCTTCATCTTACATCTCCCCACTTGCATTCTAGCATACCCAACCTTTATCTTAAACACTTTAACCCTTATTTTGTGTGTCCTAACAATAATTTTACACCTTCATTCTGATCTTAGCATTGTCCTTTGTCATTTGGCTCTTTAGAACATTAGTCTAGAAGTCACCAAAACCCAAAAACACCTTAGTTTCAAACCACTTTACCAATTGCTCTTTAACTAGCCCCAACTACACCATGGGCATAGTTGGTTGCTATAATTCCTAGTCTAGACTTCTAGATAGCATTTTGGGACTTTAGGAGTGTCATTAGGTGCCTAGATAGGTCCCCCTTTCTTAGCATTTCTTGAATTGTATCCTACATGTCCTAACCTTCATTGTAAAAACCTTTAGGCTTCATTTTTTAGATCATAACCCTCATTCTACATCTTGAATATGATCATAACATCACCCCCAACAACTTAGCTCTTTGGTATAGTAACCTAACAACCTTATAGTCTAGAATCAGTAAATATTCAACCTAGTCTCTCAATGTCACCATGAAACTACTAACTATGCTCAAACTAGCCCCAAGTGCACCATAGGTGCATTTAGTATTATTAGAGTGCACTTGGTGCTATCATAAAATACATGGCTACCTGCATGATAGTTTTGGGCCTCTAGATTGCATTTTTGTACCCTAAAACTACATCTAGAAGCCTCTATAGGTCCTCATCCTACACATGACCCAAAACATCATCTTGCACCCCAAACATTATTTTGCAGTGTAGAACCTTTTCATATTGCATATCCAATCAGAAAAATCCTCATTTTTATCACCCTAAATCTCATTTGGAACAAAGTATGAGTCCTAGAGTATCTCCTAATGCTCATGGATGATGGATCTTGACTAGTCCTTTTCTGTCATCTTTTTTATCATTCTCTTGGGTCAAAATCTATCTATGTCTCGATGGATTTGACCTTGTCATTTTTATCAACTTGATATTTTTTCTTCTATCTCTTTTTGGTCAAGATTTAAAGTTCATTTTCACAAGGTTAAATTCTTAGACAAAATACTTTCTAAATATTTTACCTTGAGTTCAAAACCTTGCATACACCCTTTCCATAGCATCAATATATTCCTAGTCTCCCTAAATGTCATTTTGATTAACCCTAATTTCATAACCCCTTCATCTTGAAGTGTCCAAAATCCTAGCATCATTTCCAATATCAAACCCCATCAATTTTTCTATTAATCAACTTGTCTTCTTGATCTCATATTTCCATGTTGCATGTCCTAAACATCATTATCAACCTTAGCATACCTTCCTTTTCCTAATCCAACTTGCATACATCAACCTTTAACATCATTCCAAAGTCCAAAGTCCAAGCCTAATCTTCATTTTGCATACCATAGAGTCATTTTCATCCCCTTTAGTCAAAATCCAAAATGTCATTCACATTTACATTTGCATTCTTTCCCTAGGACATATCCATTTTGCATATTAAAACCATAGTTAATTTGGCACTTCCTTAGGTTTCATAACATTCCAAAGCACCTAAAAATCCAAAAAGTACTCATATCTTGCATACCCACATCCATATTTTCAAGGTTTTCCCTATTTTACCAAATCCACCCCTATTTTACCAATTTTACACTTTAGGTGCACAGTTGGTAGTTTTAGTGCATAGTAGGTAGTTTCAAAGTGCACTTGGTAATTAGGGATTTCATTTTAGGTTCCACAACCCTGAACTACACTTCCATAGCTTACATTACATCCCTTAATCTTAGAAAACACCTAAAAACACTCAAGTCATTCACATTCTGCATATTGGTCACCCTAACACATCTTTTTACCAACTTCTTACCTTCAAGTCCCCAAGTGTACCAAGAGAATGCTTGGTACTTCTAGAGTGTAGTTGGTAGTTTATGTGTGCACTTGGAAGGTAGAGTGTCCATTTAGGGTTTTATTCATTGTATCTGCTCAAAGACCCAAATAACTATATCAATCCTTATTTTTTGAGGTACAAACACAACCTAAAGCAACAGCTAAAGCTCAACCAAGACAAAAGAAGAGCAAGAAACCCCAACAAATGTTTGACAAGGACCAAACCAAAGTGTCATAAGCTTTTCTTATGGACCCATTAAGAATGTATCTGCAAGATCATAATCATCAAGTATTGACACAACCAACCCTAAAAAACATACCTACTATGAGGTTTCCCTCACAAACTTCCCTTACACATAGAATAGTTCAATGGAGTCCCAATTTCAAACCCATATTTGTACTTATACCACTGTGATGTGTAAGTGTACCTACAACTCTTGAGGATGAATAAACTCACCCATTCAAATTTAGTAAACTAACATGAGTACCTTCAATCCTCTAAACATACAAGGTACTTTGGACCTAAGTGACAATTTTGATACAAATTATGGCAGCACTAACAAAGAAATGGCTAACTCTTTCCATGACAAGACTTTTCTCAAAAAATTCAAACTTTTGGAAGTCTAAGAAATTTTCAAATTTAATCCAAACTTGGAGGGACCTAAGTCCAAACATTAAAAAAAAACCAACACTTGAAAACATACAACCCATGATTAAGTTGGACTTGGACAAGGGAAAAAACCTTTGTAATTTTCAAACACACATATAACACCTATAAGGTCTCACCAAGAATCAACCATCAAAATCCTCTAAAGCACTTTTGAACACATTAACTACAATCCCTTGTTTGACTAACCTCCATCAATAAATTAGAAAAAAGACTATTCCTAAATATCCCAAAAGGACATTATGAATTGACCTCAATTAAATAATGCATCAACAAGACATGCCTAAGGGAACTTGCACTCTATGGATGCCAAACATACCTCTTTTGGAGGAAAATCAACAAATCATACCTTGCTCCTAACTTTACCAAATGTTATGGAGCCTCCTATAAGTATACCATATGAAAAATTAATTGCAAAAATCCCTATTGACATACAAAGGAAGAGTCTTACCGATATTTTACCCATTCCCCAAAGGAACATGTCTCATTGCCAAGTCAATATGATGTCCCAAGGAGAAACATCTAACACAAAAAGGTGTCAAAACAATAACCCAAACATCATGTTCAATCCTCAAGGAAATAACCAACTTCCAAGACAACAACAACCTATAGTGGTACAAGGACTTAACATCCCTAATGCACAACCAAGTCAAAAACCACTTAACATGCATACAACATATCAAAAATAACAATAACAACAACAACAACCCAAAGAGGTGTAAGGATCCAATGTCCCTAATGCACAATCCAATGTAAATCCACTTGACTTACATGCAATGTACTAGCAAAAATTCCAACAACAACATGCCATATTTGCTAAACAACAAGGGAAACTAAAGCAATAGTTGGAATGCCAAAAATTCCTAGAGAAACAAATTTCTTATCAACAAAACTTGTTACAATAACAACATACACCATGACAACATGAATAGATACCTTTATAGAAAAAGTCATATAAGTGGTCTCATAGGTAACCAATAGAGTTATCTTAACAACAACCACAATAAGTGATATAACAACTCATGGTATGACAATCACAATCAATACCACAATAAGGAGTTTTTTTGTTTTTAAGGTGCTAACATACCCCCACCTCCTAGCAATAGATCACTTGAGTCTTTAGATGAAGAGATGTAATAACCGAAGATATATAGCTCTCACCATAGAAAATGATATACTCGTAGATAGAAAAAACTCAAAGAGAGGATTGTCATTCAAAACCCTAATGAAGATTTACTACAATAATTCAAACAACTATCCAAAGAAGTCAAGGCATTGAGAGTCTAGAATAAATAGGCTTTATACACAAAAAGGGACTTCTGTCCTAATCCCTTTGATAAAAGTTTGTATATGGCTCCATTCCAAAAACATTTTGAGGCTCCAAGATTTGAAAAATATCAAGGAGAAAGGAAACCCTGTCGATCACATAAGGGAATTTTGTGCCTCTTTTGCTAAACTTTAGTAATGAGCCCACCTACCTCATGAGATTATTCCATCATTCTCTTGGTTGGTCCACACTCAAATGGTACTCCAAACTTCATGGTAACATAAAATCTTGGTCAAAATTAGTAGACAAATTCATCTCCCACTTTTCCTTGAACATTACAAATGAGGTGACACTTTTTGATTTGTGCTCAACTAAATAAAATATGGGAAAATTGTTGAGCGCATTCATATTACACTAGAGAAACCTAGTCAATCAATGCTCACTAAATATTCTTGAAGAATAACAAGCTAATTTTTGGATTAAAAACCTAGTCCTTGACTTAATGTACAAACTCAAGATGAAAAGTCTAAGCATCATTTCCAAGTTGATGAAAAAGGGGCCTAGTATTGAAGATGCTCTCATCTGTAAGGGAATCCTCAAAATGAATGAGGAAAACACAACCACCAACTTATCTAATGACAAGGCAATTTTTTCTCCAAAACCAAGAATGTAACTAATGATGGCATTGTGGATGCATGAACAATCAACAAAACACAACCTTAATTGACTCTAAAAGGTGAAAACCCTACAAATTTGGATACTCTCAATCAAACACTACCTCAACAATAGAAAATTGAGAATTCCACATATGAAAATCCTTGAAGTTATCCTAGAACCAAAGATAGGAATTTCACACCCTTGGGGATACCTCTTGAGACTATACTACAATAATTACTCAATTATAACTTCCCGCAATTACCACCTTAAAGACAAACCATTAACTAAGGTTTCTTGGTGGGATGAGAACAAATTCTATGATTACCATCACACCAAAGGATAGAAGACTTCATCATGTTTTCTGTTAAAACATGAAATACAAAACCTTATCGATGATAGTGTGATCACAGTTGATCCATCACTACTAGCATCCAATTCTTGTCATATTGTTTTTAGAGATCCTTTGGTTAATCATGAAAAAGGGAAAGGCTCTAGTTCAAACTCAAGGTCCTAAGCTAATGTAAACTACACACACATTAGATATGACTACACCATCAACTATTTCAATGGGTCTGACTCTCGAATATCCACATTCACCTTAAAAGTTAAAGACCCTCATTATGTTGTCACCACCTACCACACTTGGATTACTTTACCTATAGCCCCAACTAGACCTACGACCCCAGTTAGACCTACTACCTCTACTAGACCTATGCCCCCTAGTAAACCTATCAATCCTACTTCTTCATATTATAGTCTTATAGAATAGCTTTGGAAAATCCCCACACAAATATCTATCCTAGATTTATTGCATGTGTCCCCCCAAAATCAAAAGATCCTCGACCAAGCTTTAAAAGAGTCCATAGTACCAGATAACATTGATGTTTCCTAGTTCCAAACCATGGTTGGGAACCTATCCACATCACATCTATCACCTTTTCCCCTTGAAATATTCCTAAGGATAGACCCAACTACAATGATCCCCTTTATGTCAAAGTATTTATCCATAATGTTAAGGTTGGACATGTCTTGGTATATGGAGGAGCAGGATTGAACATGTATACTCTTAAAATTTTGAACTCTTCTCCAAAGGTGTTATCAAATTAACCATAAGAGTTGGTCTAGCTACCAAGAACACATTATTCTAGGTCCTAGATATCAAAATGTATTGCAACATGATACTAGGATGCCCTTGGATTCATGCTAAGAAAGCAATTCCTTCTACATACCATCAGTATCTCAAGTGCTCTCGTAACAATGTAGAAGTGATGTAGGAGCATCCTATTTATAAGGGCAATCTTGCATCACCCAAAAATATTTTATTTTCAGCCTTTTCTATTTTAGTAAGGACTAGTAGACAGGGTGGTTAATATTTATCAGAACTTGCTATTTTTAGTAAGTTTGTCATACAAGCTTAGAATGTTCTCATTTTCTATAGGAAGGATCATTTTAGAGATATAAGCCTACTATAACAATCTCATTGCTCTAGCTTAAGTATCCAAGAAGTTATTGCAGATTTTCGATGGAAAAATTTGCAAAAAAATCTTCAAGTTCATTGTTGGAGGCCCTAGAGTGCCTGGATGAGGTCTAAAAATTCAATGAAAGGGTGCTAGCACAATTACAAGGCTATAGATTAGGAGCTGGCATTTCAAAAAAGTTGTTATAATAGCCAATCCGAGCAATGGTTTGTGAGTTATGGCCTTCAAAACTTGGGCTACCAAAATTTCTAAAATAATTTGTCAAAGATATATTTGGTCAACTCTATGTGTATTGTTAGGGTCTGTCAGCCCTAGGTATTAAGTTTTAGCATCTAGAACCTTCTTGGGTGGTATAAAACTGCCTATTTAAGAAAGGCCTGAACATGGTCTAGAATAGCTCTAGGTGATAGTTTGCAACACTATCTTGCAGATTACTATAATGAAGGCACCCATTTGGGTTAGCATATTGTAATTGAGAATTCTATAATTTCACATTTGTGGCAATAATAAGAAGCTCATATTTTGTTCTCATATTTATTGTTCTTTCTTGTTCCTATTATGAGTTTATGGTATTAAGGGGAGTCCCTTGCATCAAGTGGTATAAGAGCTAGAGTCCTTGAGCATGTGGATAGATTATCAACTGTGAGGCAGTTCACACCAGGACCATGGTTTGGGCTAAGTGTGTAGATAGATCATTGATTGTGAGGCAATTTCCATTAGGATTTTAGTAGAAGCATGAAAATACCTCCATGAAGAGAGCATGGTAGAAGAGCTAAAGGTGTTACACATAAGGGTTTTCAAGCCTTCCAAAGACAAATGCAAGCATTAGAAGAACAAATGTGTAGAGGAATGCAAGTGAGGATTAGGATGAAGTAGAAGAGAATGTCAAAGAAGAGGAAATTCTAAACCCAAAGGAAGAGAAGCTTTTTAGGACCAATCCTAGATTGGAAAAAGACCTAAGTTTGAAGTTCCCACATTTTTAGGAAATCTTAACTCAAAAGAGCTGATTTATTGGATAAATGAACTAGAGGAGTACTTTGATTATGAAGATATTGAGGATCCAAATATGATCAAATTTGCCAAGGCAAAACTAAAGGGACATGCAAAGATCTAGTGACAAGAGGTTTAGTTGGAATGAAATAGAAAGGGAAAGGACAAAATCACCAAATGGGATTGGATGATAGCTAAAATGAAGCAAAAATGTATTCCTATGGATTATGAGCTTGATCTATTGAAGAAGATGCAAGGAATGAAGCAAGTGGAAAAATTTGTTCAAGAGTATACCAAGGAGTTCTACCAAATTCTCATTAGAACTAGCCATGAAGAAGCTAATAAGGAGAAATTTGCCCATTATCTTAGTGGGTTAAGACCCAATATTTAGGATGAGCTAAGTCTAGTTTGGATGAATAGTATTGAGGAGGCATACCATTTTTCCCTAAGAGTTGAGGAGAAATTGAGCAAGAAGTTTGACAATAAGAATAGTGGAAGAGGTCATGGTGGAAGATTTGGTGAGCAATCTTACGGAGTCCATAATGATGATTAAAAGAATAAGGATGAGGCTAGAAGTAGCAAAAAAAATAAAATGGGAAACAATTCCAATCATTTCCATGATTAGAACAATAGAGATCACAGAGGAAGAGGTAGAGGAAAAGGATTTGGAAGAGGAGGCTTCCATGAAAAATGTTTTCACTATGGGGAAGAAGGGCATAGAGAATTTGAAAGTACCCAGTGCCAAGGAAGGATAGATCAAAGAATAGAAGGTTAGGCAAGAGTTGCACATGTTGATAAAGATGCCAAGTCCTCATGTTCCAAAGATGCTAAAAGAGGAGAAGTCCTAGTTAACAGAAGAGTCTTGCTGAGTGGTGAAAATGAACCTAATCAAAGAAGAAATTTGTTTTGAACAAGGTGTAGATGTGAAGATAAGTCTTGTGATGTGATCATTGATGGTGGAAGTACTAACAATCTGGTGTCAAAAATGATGGTCACCAAGTTGAAGCTACAGAGATAGAAACACTCGCATCCATAATATATTGATTTGGTGCAAGATGAAAACAAGGTTATGGTCGGTGAGTAGTGCTCAGTGAAGTTCAAGATTAGGAGCTACTAGGATGAGGTACTATGTGATATCATACCCATGGACATATGTCATATGTTGTTGAGTAGGTCTTGATAGTTTGATATGCATGTTGTACATGATGGGTCAGTAAATACCTACACCCTAACTAAGGATGGAGTGAAACATAAGTTGAAGTCGTTGAAGGATAAAGAAGAAAAAGTATGTAGTACTACCAAAATATGTATTGTTGATGGAAAAGAGTTTCTTAAAGGTATGAAACATGAGCATATATGTTTTTCTATAATTCCTTAATATAGTAAAGAAGTAGAGGAGGTACCTGCAAAATTTGTAGATATTTTGGAAGATTTTTCTAATATTGTATCAGATAATGTACCTAATGGATTGCCCCCAATGAGGAAGATCAATCACCAAATGTATTTGGTTCTAGGAGCTAGTTTGTCAAACAAGGCAATGCATAGAATGACACTAGCAGAAAGTGAAGACTTGAACAGGAAAGTTCATGAGTTGTTGCAAAAGGGTTTGATTTGAGAGAGTCTGAGTCCATGTGTTGTACCAATAGTGTTAGCACCAAAGAAGAATGGAGAATGGAAGATGTGCACATATTCTTGTGCTATCAACAAGGTCATCATCAAGTATAGATTTCCTTTGCCAATGATGGATGATATTATGGATTGTTTGAGTGGAGCTTAGTATATCATAAAGATAGATCTAAAGAGTGGGTACCACTAGATTCATATCAAAGAAGGTTATGAGTGGAAGACTACTTTCAAGACAAGGGAAGGACTGTATGAGTGGTTAGTCATGCCTTTTGGGTTAATCAATGCACCGAACACTTTCATGAGGCTCATGAATGAGGTGCTGAAGAAGTTTTTGGGTAAGTTTTTCATTGTTTACCTAGATGATATATTGATCTTTAGTAAGACATTGGAGGAGCATTTGATTCATATTTATAAGGTGTTTGAAAAGTTGAGGGAAGAAAAGTTGCTGATAAACCTGAAGAAGTGCAGTTTTGTAAAGAAAGAGTTGGTGTATCTAGGATTTGTAGTCTCAAGAGAAGGTCCAAAAATAGACCTAGAGAAAGTGAAGGCTATCCTTAAATGGCCTACTCCAAGAAGTCTGATAGAGGTAAGATCTTTTCATGGACTCACTACATTTTACAAAAATTTCATAAGAAGTTTTAGCAGTATTTGTGGACCCTTGACTAAAATAGTGAGAGGAGATAAGAAAGAGTTTAAGTGAACTATAGAAGTAGATAAGAGTTTCAATTTGTTGAAATAGAAAGTTATTGAGAAACCTATTTTAGCACTTCCTAATTTTAACAAGGTGTTTCAAGTAGATTTTAATGCTAGTGGTACTACAATAGGAGCTATTTTGAGCCAAGAAGGTAGATCTGTTGCTTATTTTAGTGAGAAGTTGAATGATGCAAAAAGAAAATATTCTATTTATGATTAGAAATTTTATGCCATAGTTCAAGCATTGAAGAAGTGGAGACACTATCTTCTTCCCAAGGAGTTTGCAATATTTAAATAGTCAATGAAAATTGAACCAAAAAAATTTAAATTGGGTTGAGTTTTTACAAAGTTATACATTTGTTTTGAAACAGAGAAGTGGAAATTCTAACAAAGTTGCAATTGCTCTTAGTAGATGACAACTTTTGCTAACAGAAATGTATATAGAGGTGGTTAGGTTCAAGTAACTTAGTACATTGTATCTAGGTACATTGTATGTTTTGTATACTAGTCATCAAGCTTTGCAATATTTGAATAGTCAATGAAAATTGAACCAAAGAAATTTAAATTGGGTTGAGTTTTTACAAAGTTATACATTTGTTTTGAAACATAGAAGTGGGAATTCTAACAAAGTTGCAAATGCTCTTAGTAGATGAAAACTTTTTCTGATAGAAATGTATATAGAGGTGGTTGGGTTCAAGGAACTTAGTACATTGTATCTAGGTACATTGTATGTTTTGTATATAGGTCATCAAGCTTTGCAATATTTGAACAGTCAATGAAAATTGAACCAAAGAAATTTAAATTGGGTTGAGTTTTTACAAAGTTATACATTTGTTTTGAAACATAGAAGTGGAAATTCTAACAAAGTTGCAAATGCTCTTAGTAGATGACAACTTTTTATGATAGAAATGTATATAAAGGTGGTTGAGTTCAAGGAACTTAGTACATTGTATCTAGATTATCCTAATTTTGGTGAAGCATGGAAGGCTTGTACAGAACCTATTATACCTGACAAGACAAAGTGGTTGGATTTTATGATCCAAGATAATGTGTGTTCAAAGGAAGTCAGTTGTGCATTCCAATAAGTTCAATGAGAGAGAACCTCATCAAGAAGAAGCATAGTGGAGGATTGGTTGGACATTTTGGTAGAGATAAAACTATAGCTTTGGTTGCTGAAAATTATTGCTGGCCATAGTTATAGCAAGATGTGATGAAGTTTGTACAAAGTTGTCAAGTATGTAAAATAGCAAAATGAGTGAAGTAGAATACAGAGTTGTATCATCCATTACGTGTACTAGAGAAGTCATGGGAGGATGTCAACATGGATTTTGTTCTTGGATTATCGAGGACATAGTGTGGGGATGATTCTATTTTTGTGATGGTTGACAATTTTTCAAAGATGGCACATTTTATTCCTTGCAAGAAGACTAGTGATGTTGTTCATGTAGCATAGTTATTTTTCAGAGAAGTGGTCAGATTACATAGTTTGCCAAAGAGTATAGTTTCAAATCAAGATACCAAATTTTTTGTGTATTTCTAGCATACATTGTGGAAGAAGTTGAAGACAAATTTGAAGTTTAGTTCATCACACCATCCATAGACTGATGGGCAAATAGAAGCTATAAATTGCAGTTTGGGAAACTTGTTGAGATGCTTGGTTGGAGATAAACCAAAAGGATGGGATATGATTTTACCATAGGTGGAATTTTCATATAATAATTTTTTGAATAGGAGTACTAGTAAATCACCATTCCAAATTGTATATGGGAGTAATCCCATAAATGTTTCTAAATTGAGGAAGTCGAACAAGGGGTAGTGCTGAAGTAGAAGGTCTTTCTAAACATTTGAAGAAAATCTATGAGGAGGTGAGGAAGCACATCATAAATATGAATAAATATTATAAGGTTGAGGTGGATATGAAAAGGAGATATAAGGAATTTTAGATTGGAGATGAAGTCATGGTTCATTTGAGAAAGGAGTGTTTTCCAATAGGTACATATAATAAGCTGAACATGAAGAAGTTTGGACCATACAAGATAGTGAAGATGTATGATTCTAGAAATGTGTATGAAGTGACATCGCTTGGTAAATTGAATATTTCAATAGTATTTAATATTTTAGATTTGATTTTCAGCCTTTTCTATTTTAATAAGGACTTGTAGACAGGGTGGTTACTATTTATGGGAACTTGGTATTTTTAGTAAGTTTTTCATACGAGTCCAAAATGTTCTCATTTTATATAGGAAGGTTCAATTTAGAGATATCAGCCTACCATAAAAATCTCATTTCTCTAGCTTAAGTATCATAGAAGTTATTGCAGAGTTTCGATGGAAAAATTTGTAGAAAAATCTTCAAGCTCACTGTTGGAGGCCTTAGAGTGCCCAGATGAGTTCTGAAAACTTGATGGAAGGGAGCTAGAGCTATTCCAAGCCTATAGATCAAGAGATGGCATTTCTAAAAAGTGGTTATAATATCCAATTGGAGCAATGGATCATGAGTTATGGCCTTCAAAAGTTGGGCTAACAAAATTTCTAAAATAATTTGTCAAAGATGTATTTGGTCGATTCTATGTGTATTGTTAGGGTCTGTTAGCCCTAGGTATTATGTTTGAGCATCTAGAACCTTCTTGAGTGGCATAAAACTACCTATTTAAGAAATGCCTGAACATGGTCTAGGATAGCTCTAGGTGATAGTTTGTAGCATTGTCTTGCAGATTACTGTAATGAAGGTGCTCATTTGGGTTAACATATTGTAATTGAGAATTTTGTAATTTTGCATTTGCAGCAATAATAAGAAGTTCATATTTTTTCTCACACTTGCTATTGTTTCTTGTTTTTGTTATGAGTTTATGGTATTAAGGGGGGTCCCCTGCATCAAGAAGTCACCATCCCTAGTGATCCAGATCCTTTCCATTTTTTGGCTAATCTAAGAGATGCTACTACACACAAAGTCCCAACAAATAATGAAGCACAACCAACAGATTCTTTTAAATACATGGACCCTAATATACTCCTCAATAAGGCAAAGGAAAAGATGAAGATTGAAGACAAAGGCTGTGGAGAATAATTTAAGTCTAAATATCCCACACTAGGGAGTCACCAATTTCTCCCCAATCATAACATTCTAAGATCAATACAAAAAATGCCACTTCTATCAATTTCATTAGTGGAGGTGGCCTACATGGAGAACATATCTATGAGAATTCATCTATTTAGATTGAAAAGAAAAAGTAGAACACTTTGATATCTCTTAACAAGTATGGACCTAGGTTTATTATCATTTAGAAATAAGGATATGATGGATGTAGTAGTCTTGGACATCAAAAAGAGGGAATAATCAAATCTATCACTACAAAAGGATGACTTCCTAGTTTGGGGCTTGGATTCAAACCATTTCGAATAGGTCCTCCTAGTGCTAAGTTACAATCATGTAAGACTGTAGATGTTTTGAATGACAAAAGGCATCTAAGGACACCCAACCTAAAATCAATAAACCTTATCCACTTGACCATATCTTTTTTGACCCCAATAATACAAATGAATCAAATATCCACATATATACCTTCACCTAGAGCCCATTCAACACTGATGTTGACACCCCCTCAAGTTATCCTAAACTATTGGATTGGGACCAGTGTGGACCATCGATCTTTGATCAATTTGACAAAGATAACACTCTTATAAATGTCTTGGGATTCCATGAAGGAATTTTAAATGATGGTCATAAATAATAAGTTCCTCCTAAATTAAGCATAATTGCATATTTTAGGGAGGCAAATCTACCTTCTAGTTACATAACTAAAAGAAAAGGGAAAAAAAAAAAGCATAGGTAACATTAGGATTGGTGTATAGTTCATTAGGTTCAAAACCTTCAAATGGATTGGTATCATCAATGTTAATGGTGACATTGGTTTGATTAATTTTCATAGTGTCATTGCTTATTGATACTTTGAGGTTCTAGGTGTTGGAGGAGATGTTTCTTTTGACTCTGCCAACATTTGATTGATTACTACCATAGTTTCACTTCTTAGTTTATCCTTTCCACCAAACATAAATAGAAATAATATCAATTTATTTCTCAAATATGATGTGAAGTTATTCAACAATCTTTTAATTTCTTCTTTGTCGTCAGTCTTATAAATAGTTCTAAACATAGACTTCTAAAGTTCTAGATCTTCTTCCCTTGTAGGAGCCTTCTTCTAAATGAGTCTTTCATAGACTTTCTAGTTAGTTATGCTCTCAAGATCCTTTAATTTCAATTTTTTTTCTATAATATATCTCATGGTAGATATATTAATTTGATCCTTCTGAAAACTATTATACAAATCATAGAATTTGTTCATTTGAACAAAGTTACCTTCATTAGCAATAGTTGTATTGATCTTCTCTATCTTTAGATTCCAAGGTTTCCAAGATTTTCTTGTTGATTAATTTGATGGAGTCACTTTCTCTACTTTCTTGATCTCTTATTCTTCTTCCTCTTCATCACTGGACTCAACAATTGTCAACAATGTTTTCTATCTATTTCTTGGTCTAGTGGTTTGTTGTTTTTACTCTCTTTGTTTTAGTAGTTATTGCTTCCACAAATATTTTAAATTTTCTTTTAGCCTCACTTGGTTACACATTTGACACTATTGCATATGAAATTCTCTATTCCAAATATGTCTCTACAACAGATACTGATAAAGGTTAAATATTTAGTATTCCTAGCTTCATCATTTGCCTTATAGCCTCAAACTCACTCTCTATCATTCTAGCCCCTCATAGTGCTTTCTTCATAATAGATTCTATCTTTTTTTGTAACACCTTCTCAATGATTGCTAAATGAGCTAACTATGTGATCTCATCATAAGCACCAAATCTATATTATGCTTTGTCTTTATTTGAATTTAACAATAAATCAATATAACCAACTACTATATCATCATTTAATTCATAACTCAAGGGATCAAGAAATGTTTCTTGAGGTTCCACTACTTGAATATAGGTATAATCTATATCAACCAAAATACAAATGTCTTCCTTAAATCTATACAAAATTGTAGGTGAAATTTTGAATCTCTATTTCATTTCATTATGAAATGTTCTCATTATTAGTTTTCCACTATCCAATATCCTCTCTATAGGATGCCTTCTACATACTATTGTAATCTTCTCCATGTTACATTTGTCATTGCTCATTATGTCTATGACTGATAAGTAAAGAATTTTTTTAAGTATATGAAAGAATATGTGATTGATCAATGACTAGAATCTAAACATGCCATTCTTTGGCCTCTTCATCTTTTATAGGTTCTCTAAGAGTTGCATTCTCAATATTTCACTAAGATTCACTTGTTCCTTGTCTATACCTATCTTATATGTTGCATACATGAATCTAACTAAAAGTTCATCAATCTTTTAGCTTTCACAAATAGAATGGGAAACAATTCTACTCAAAAATATTACATCATCTTACTTGATGGTGCTGATCACCATAACCTTTCTATTATACATTGTTTTTGTGTAGCTCTCAACTTTATTCTTGACCATTTTCTCACCTATAGGTACACTACCTTGTTTACTAAGATGAGTTACCTCACGAATAAGGTTGGCACAAATATCAATTACATTATCTTGCATCCATAATTTACCATCTATCACTACTCATTATGTCTATAACTGATAAGTAAGGAGATCTTTTAAGTACATGAAAGAATGTGTGATTGATTGATGATTGGAATATAAACACACCATTCTTTTTTCTCTTGATCTTTTCTAGGTTCTCTAAGAGTTACATTCTCAAAATTTCACTAAGATTCACTTGTTCCTTCTCTATACATATCTTATATGTTTCATAGATGAATTTGACTGAAAGTTGATCAATCTTTCAGCTTACACAAATATAATAGGCAACGATTCTACTCAAAAATATTATTCATCTTGCTTGATGGTGTTGATCACCATAGCCTTTCAGTTATACATTGCTTTTGTGTAGCTCTCAACTTTCTTCTTGACCATTGTCTCACCTACAAGTACATGAACTTGCTTACAAAGACCAATTAGCTCATGAATAAGGTCGGCATAAATATCAATTACATTATCTTGCACCCATAATTTACCATCATGTATCCTACTCAATATTATTTGTATCCATTCATTTGTGTCTAACTCATGATAGAAGTGATATTTAAACATCTCTAGTTCCCTTAAATGTTCAAATCTGGGCTTCATAGTAATGTCATGATTGAAAACCAATTCCATATCTTTCACTAGTAGAATTTTGGCAAATAAATGACTACATGACTAAAAAGTTTAGTCACGAGACTAAATTTTTTTGTCACATGACCAAAATTGAACAAATTCTACTAGTATTATGTAATTCACAAGTATAAATGATTAAATAAATGACTGATTAATTGGTCACTCAAAAAAAATGAATGAGAGAATGATGATCACTACTTTATATTATGTTATATAATATCATGGACTTTTATATGTACAAGTTGCATTCACTAGTAATGATTATTTGCTAGTAGGCCTATTGCATGAAAAATTCATGTATATTTGTCACATACCAAAAATCTTGTTCTCGGATGA
This sequence comes from Cupressus sempervirens, assembly GCA_028749045.1. NCBI lineage: Eukaryota > Viridiplantae > Streptophyta > Pinopsida > Cupressales > Cupressaceae > Cupressus > Cupressus sempervirens. Next base: position 546,307,206 of record CM053792.1, read on the forward strand.
ATAAAAAATACTTTAAAATGGAATCAAAAGGAATGTTACCATCAAATAAATTTTTGGTCATTGTTTATTATTCAAAGTGTAAAATAACTTTGTGTGTCTCCTAGGTCTTGTTGGAGAGTTGTGAAATTCATCAAGTATTTTGCAATTAGCATTATGGGAGTGGATATTCATAGTTTTAGGGGGTGTAGTGTTTAAAAGTATTAAAACAAATAATTAGTGAATAGGGAGCAATTATCTTTGGGTTCTCCCTAATAGCTAGACCAATAAGTGGATCTTGATAATTAGGTTGTTTTGATGACCATACAATGTTTTCCTTCTTGATTTAATAAATTATAACTCATCTTTTATTGATGTTTTTATAGTACTAACATAGATGTATTTAATCACATTTTTTGTGCTATCATTGATTCTTTTCACCTAGTGCACTTTTGATCAAGTAAATTTAAACGAATATTTGTAATTTTTCTTAAAAATTACTTTGTAACGTTATGTAAATAACTCTTATTTATCAATGTTAAGAAATAAGTTTGTACTATTCATTTTTAAAATTAAGTAAAATACATTTGAATTATTTTGAAAATTTCATTTAATTTAAAAATGTATACTACAAACTTATTGTTAAACATTGATAAGTAGAGATATTTCTATTTCAAGTCAAAAAATTCTTTTAAAAATAAAATTATAAGTCTTGTTTAAATGCATATGCTCAAACATTTTGTTTTCATAAATTAAGTACAATTGCATGTAGGTGTTGTATAAAGTAAAAATATGATTAATTGTATTATAAAATAAATCATATAAATTATTTTTATATAACAATTATAAAATAACTTAATAAATTATATCAAATTTTTAAATTTTTTATATAAAACAAAATAAAACAAATCAATATAATATAATATATTTCTAAAATAATATGTACAAAAATTATTGTAAATTTATATATCATTGCTATATATTATAATATAATACAATGTATTAGGATCTATTAAAAAAAAGCTATGTAGTGTGAATTATATGACCACCACTCTCTTGGCATCACATACAATTTGCAAAAACTAAATATTCATTAAAATTTTCAAATATATCTATAACAATAGTGTTCATAATAAGTGACACTTATAGTGTGTAGAAGTCATGGGAGTGGGTTTAACTCCATTAATTCACATTTAGCAGCATACTCATGGCTAGAGCCAAAATGAGATCTTTCAAACATGGTATACATGTCCATAATAGTGGAATTGAAGGGGGTATTTGTCAGGGTTTTTAGTTGTAAGTTCTATTGTAGAAACATGTATGGTAGTGTAGAAACATCATGAGTTAGAATGAAGCAATGACAAGCATTAGAGTAGGGTGACTCAAAATGAATCAATGCAAAAGTAATAAGAGGAGAAGCCTCATTACAGATCCTTGAGTTACATATATAGCATCAGAGCCCCTTAGAATAATAGATGGATTCCCCATTTGATATATGTGGTGAGGAATTAGATACATCTAATTACATAGATAATCATTCATTGGCAACCTTTTGAAAGATATTCAGATCCATCCCTGTTGTTAAGCGCACCTAGCAAAAATGAATAGTGCCAAAACCTAGCATTTGGAAGGGGATTATGGGTCCGAATCCAAAGCATAATAGATCATTCTTTGTAGATGTTGCTCCTCCAAGGCCACACTACATTCACTCCTTTGAATTAGATTAGTGTTCAAAATATTTGCCAAATAAAACCATAAATGGACCCTCCTTTGTTCCATTTCAGACATAGGACAAGATTAAAAATAAGGGGAGGAAAAACCCCATTCCCTTTCCTATTGATGCCCCAACAAAGCTCAAATGAAAACAAGTTTGGAAAAAGCCCAAGGAGGATATGATGCCTATTCTCCAAGCAGATACTGGTCTAATGAGAGGGTGGTGTTACAAACACCACATTTTCATATCAACAACTTCTACCTTTGATACAAGATCTCTGCCAACGCTCCACAATCTATAAGTTCTAGAAAAATTCTTTTCAGCTTCAATATTTGTATGATCTCTTTACTTCAGAATGGGAAGGGGTTTCCAAAATTTTGTATTTGGATTAAAATGAGGGTATTTTTCTAGTTCTCTTCTTCAACCCCCAAGATAGAGATGTGATCTTTAAAAATAAGTCATGGATTCACAATAGACATGGATTATGTATGCAAACTTGGTCTTTGAATTTTTTAGCATCTAATTTTGACTCAAGATTTATCCCATTCTATATCTAGCTTCCCTCTTTCCTACTTGAATATAGAGAACTTGATATATTGGAGTGTCTGGGAAATAAGTTAGGCAATTTTTTCATACTAGACCACCATGCTTATAATGATTTATCTAGATCTATCAGGATTTTTATTCTTGTTGACACTTCTAAGCCCTTCCCCTCACATGTTAAACTTATATCTAAGTTTGGTATTTGGAGCCAAAAAGTTTGGGTTGAGTCTCCACCAAACATATGCCACTTCTGTCATTTCCCTCTTCAACCACACCATCAATGCCATGGGTTATACTCTGAAAATTCTCTTGTACCTTGCACTTAATCTTCAACACCACTCCCCAAAATCTATCTTAATAATTGCTTACAATTCTCACTTCTACCAAGTAGAACACTCAATAATAATAGCCTACAAATCCCTCTTTTTCCAAACAAGATCGTATGTTCTTCCAATTTGATATTCTCAGATATAAAGATTTTTTTTCACTCCAGTCCTTTTTACACTTTTATCTTTCCATTAGCCCTTCATTTTCATCCCAACTTTCATTTTTTACCTATTCAAGAGAATAAGGTGTTAGATCTTTCTCCAATGTTTTAGGGAAACCATAATGCTTCACATGAAGACTTAAACATAGCTTTGGTTTCTATCAAAGAGATAGATGTTTTTGCCTTCCTCACCAAAGTTACTTTCAGCAAATGATTGCGCTACCCTATCCTATATGCATGATCAACTTGATGATGCTTTCCTAGTTTGGGGTTCCCCTCCCCATTCCCCAAGCTTTTTTATTCCCATTTGTCATTTTCAAGAGAAATTTGAAATATCTCGCTACACCACTTTCTATTTCTCTACTTCTCTATCATTAGCACAAACCCCCTTCTCTCCTCCATCAATGAAACTAAAGGGAAGGAAAAAGAAGATTGCTAAGGATTCTCTTCCCAAAGTCCAAGGACTTAGAAATGCTCTAGACATGCATAAGAGGAAGAAGAATTCTTTGAAAAAGTTAATCCTATTCGATCAACTGAGTGAAAAGTATCCTATTGTACCCTCATCAAATGCATGAGGAGTATTAAACACACTCCTCGAGGGCTATGATAATCATATCTTGGAATCTCAAAGGCATTAATGCCTTTGACAAATGGGCTTGCATTTAAAGAAAACTTAATGCAAGTGGTGTGGATATTGTACTATTGCAGGAAACAAATCTATCTCACCCACTCTCTGTTGAAATTTTTCCAAGTGAAAAAAATGGAAATTCTTATAAGCTTCAGCCCAGGGTGCCTCAAGAGGTTTAGAAATTCTTTGGAATCCTAAAGTAATTTTTATAGATCATGTATGTTCTCATTTCCACTGGTAGCTAGTTAAAGTGTCAGCTTTTGATTTCCACTTCGTGCTTTTTAATGTCTACAACCCTTCATCGGCTAATGCTAAAGCTAAACTATGGATTGCTTTAGCACTCTCTCTTCAGCACCTTCCCATTCACAACTATATTTTGGGGGGTGATTTTAATGCCATCCTATCCTCTCAAGAGAAAAAAGGAGGGATCTCTCCCCCTTATGAAGTCATGGCTGATTTCAACTTCTTTTTGCAAGATAATGCATTGATTGATATTCAACCCACTAATGGAAAGTTGATATGGACAAACAAGAGGAAAGATTTCCATTAGATAGTTGAGCAATCAGATCATTTCCTTATTTTAGGTTATGTAAGCTAGACATTATAATAAGTTATGTAAGAAAATGAGATGGATTGAAGGGCTTCAAGGCTCTTATTATGTGGTGGCTCATGGGAGAAGTGTGGATAATAATCTATTAATAATGTTGGATGATGTTCTTCAATTTGTTGTTTGAAGTGGTAGAATTATGGGTAAGGTAGATGGCTCTTTGAGTCTTTTTTAGGTGCTATGAATGGGATTCTTATGGAAAAGTAGTCATGGAATTATATTTACAATCCTTGTAATCAGTCATAACAAGAGGGACTTTCATAGTGTTCTTATGATACCAAACTAGCATCTTGTTAGGATCATTCTCCTTGATCCAATAAACTTAATGCCCTATCAGAGTGAACATCATTTATTATGCCACCATAGGTTTTACACCTTTGATAAACATCACCAATGTCCCTCAAATAAATTAGTATTTTCATCCAAGCAACTATCTATTACTAAGTATTCACTAACCCAATCCCCCAAAACATGCCTCCTTGATGTTTCTGGACATACCCGTACACATAGGTCTATATCTTTCAATCCAAACTAAAAATTTTCAATTGCTCTAGTAAAAATGGGCATCATTAGATTATCAAAAACATACTTCAATCTAAGAAAGATCCAATAGTGCAATTTAGAGATATTTCCCTCACACTAGACTACATTTTTTTGGAACAGTCATCTACAACTTTCTTCAACATTGTTTAATCCTCTATTCAACCTACCACCCATCCTTGAAAAAAATTTGCATACAGACATGTATGGATATATATCATACATTAAATGGACTATCCCCATATTCAAATTAATCACAATAAGTGGGGGAGTCTCATATATTCATGGTGATTACAAAACAATTTCTAATTGCTCACAATCTCTATTAGGAATAGTCAACAAATTGAATGGTATTCTTTGTTTTTAAACTTCAAAAAAAATACACCAAAGCATGGAAATGATCAAATATATAAACCCTATTTATTTTGGATCCTTTCCAATCTACATTTCATTCAAAGGAGAAGCTTAACCATGCTAAATAAATGATTGTTTCCTCACAGGCAGTAGGCTGACAGTTTTTAGAGAATTTAACTTCAATGATTCAAAACATTACTTTACATTGCTTTCCTTGACAAACAACCTCTAAAACTATCTACCACTCTTCCTCACCCTCAAAACTCATGCTCACCAAGAAAATAACCTTTTTCAAAATCAGTTTGTTGTTGAAACTTATGCTCAAACCAATCATAGTCAGTTACATGACTATTGTACATTAGTTTAATGTTTAAAATTGTTATCTAGTTGACAACATGGTTGTCAACTATGAAAACCTCTCATCCTTATTCATTTATTAACCTTTTAAAGGTTCTTAGGAGTCTATCCTAACCTATAAACACTTGAAACCCTCACTAAACCTCACACATAAGCCCTTTAAGCCTATTTTGCCATTTTTGGGCAAATTACATATTTGGGCACATATAGAGAATTTGACCTCACATAATGGCTCTATTGGGAATATTAAAATCAATTGGATCTTTATAGATCATTAAACAACTCATCTAACTTAGAATCCCCAACTAAACCTATAGGTTAAACAATTGAAGTAGAACATAGTTGTGGCTATGTATTCCATGTGCAGTCTTCTCCATAGCTCTATTAAGATCATTGTATCATTAGCATATGCATATAATACTATGATGAAATTCATTGACATATATAATTTGTGCATGCAGATATTGAAAACTCTATCAAACATTATTTACTATTAGTCCCTCATATGTTGTATATAATATATATGCTAGGAGAAGACCTCATATTACCATACAAAAATTGTTAAAGAATTTTTCATCTAACAGTATTTTAAAGATAAACCACTTCTTTAGCAAGTTGAGTCATTTAGTGTAAGCTCATTATGGATTAAAAATGTGTCATGAACTATGATAGTTCTCTTATCAAAAAGTGGATATTCCGTGTTTGGGTGATGGTTGCATATTGCCAAATTTCCAATCTATGAATTGCTGCATCTATTATTTATCCAAAGTGCAATGCCTGTACTAATCTTGTAGTTGATCTAGATCAATATCTGTAACTTTTCTAGATAGCTTATTTCTATCTTTCTTGTTTAGGCATTAGTTTAATAATGAGGTTTTCTAGCATGTTATATATTGTTCTGTTCTATTCAGTTAAGAGGTCCTTGAATATATATTTTATTTCTTATTTATTCCACTTCAAATATGATTGAATTCAATATGAATCTTTAATGTTTAAGAACACCACCATACCAACACTCATTTAGTAGAAAATTCTCAATAGAAATAGTGAATTAGCTCTAATAATAGTAGAGCTAGATAGAAATCCTTCAAAATCTAGACTACAACCTATTACTATTAACTTACATTGCTATCTTATTTTGCTACCAAGATCACTATCAATTTGACTATACAATTCTTGATTAACAGTTGCAATTTTTTTTAAGGCTTAATGGTGATTAACAAATAACTATCCACTATCTATATAATCTTACTTGTTTAAATCATTGCCCTAGTCTTATTTTGAACTTCCTCATTTCTAGAATCCTAAGCTAGTTCACCCTAGGGATATAATAGTGGTCTCGATGCTAGCATCTTTGTTCATAATCTTAATTTCCTTAATGGCAACCTCGATGAATTTTGACTTTAATAATTATTTGGGGTACAATTAGATTTGGTTAATTTATATTTTTGCAATTAGTATTTATGGAGGTCATATTTTATATCTAGATGATTGTAATTTTTTTGCTTTTGCCTCATCCTGTAATTTATTTTTCTTGGCTAGTTGATTTTACCCAACAGTGTTCATATTCTAAATGTAAAATCCTATCTTGAAGTTGTTTGAAAGAATGCGAGTTCGAAACAAGATTGAGAGATTGTTAATTTGTTATTCTTTTATGGTGACTAAATCAAATTCTAAGGCTCTTACTACTTATGTAAATGAGATAAGATGAAGCTATCAAAACACACATTTTCTCCTATGGTAGAGCAAAGTGTTAAATATAACATTTTTCTTTTCTATATTAGCTTTGATTCTTGAATTATTTGTAAGTTTAATTTGAACTTCACTACATTTAGTTGTGGAAAACTAGAAACTCAGTAAAATGTGTGCATTGTTTGTATTTACGGAAATGCATTATTTGGTAAACTTGCAGGTCCAAAAGTCTAGCAGTTGTAAAAAGTTATTGCAATCTATAAATCTACAATATTTTCTTACTCATTTGGTTCTGGTGGGAAATCCTTATCAAAGAAATTTATATACATTTTTGCAGACTTTCTTGACTATATGGATGAAGGTTTTTATTTAGCAGAGTTTTCATGCTAGGGAATTAACTTCAATAATTTAGGGAATTGGGAATAAATCTATTTCTAAATTGAGTTACCTTTTGAAGATGAAATATTTTACTATGTCAATATACTGTCTCATAAATGTGTTTAGAAAAAATTAAGTTAATGCTATAGTTTTTCCTCACTGGCATCTTTGGTTTATGAATTTTATCTGGAAATTACTTTTGTCAATTTACTTCATGTTCCAAAGACTAGTCTTTTCTATTTTTTTAGCTATTGATTACTTCTAGATTTTCTTGAATAAAAATGAAATTTATTTATATATTCCTTATTTGAATGTGTTCTTTTTTTTCTTATGATGTAGCACACAAGTGATTCTCAAGCTAAAAGTCATCAACTTGGGAGCAATAGCATGCACATGCTCTCAAAAGTAAGTTAAGAGCACATACTCCATCTGGAAGACATGAACTTAGTATGATAGAAGATAAGGTTTTTTCAAATGAAAACAATGCAGCAATATATAGAGTACAGTCCATGAGGGAATATGAGAGAAAAGATCTCAAAAATGATATTGGCGAAAGCATTCTAACCATGGAACAATTGCCTTTGCCAAAAATACTTGGTGGTCAAAGCACAGTTCATAGTCATAAAGAAGCAAAAAACCATTATTTATCATCTTTGGGGAGTCCAATGAATGCTAGTTCATCTCTTCACAAGGCACATCTAAAAAAGAATGTGGAAGAGTCAAGTGGCATTGAAGCTATGGAATTGTATAATAGTGGTGTAACAAATAGTAAGTAGTTAAAGTTAGGGATAGGGAATGATATTAGATTGGGTTTAGTTAGATTTATGGCTGTAGTAGCTGAGGATGGGTTAGATGCTCTTCTCAATGTTTTGGACACACCCTCTAATGGTGGTATGTTGAAAGTGCATGGAACAATATCAAATCATACCTTTATAAAAAAGTCATTATATAAGGATAAGCAACCTTTTTAGGATCAATTACAAGGCCCTACTAATGTAATTATGAGGAATAACAATACTTTGATTTTGGATGAGTCACACACTAAAAAAGTAAACAGAGTGCATCATTTGGACACAACAAAGAATACATCAGGTTCAAAATCCATAATTGTAACTCTGTTTTAACCATCAAAATGCCATCAAGGCTTACATTGTTTGATTTCAATACAAAATGATAAAAAAACATATTAAAATCATAATTATTTGACCATTAAGGTCTTATTACAATTCCAATGACTTCTCAAGGTCATGTTTGTATTTTATTCCCTTGGGACCTATTCAGTTACCCTAGTTTCCTCATAGGCCCTTGTGCTTGGCCTTCATGCTCCTGTACCATACTCCACAACTTTAAAACATTTCCAAGTCCTCTTGGAAACTTGCAAAGACACATGTCAATAAAAAAATTAAGAACTTTTTCTTAACCTTTAGCAAATATATATCCTCATGGAATTTAAAATTGTTCAATTTTTATTGATAAAGATTTAGATTATTGTTTTTTATGGTAGATCTAATGTTGGAAAGTCAATTTTGTCAATTTTTTTTGCATTATTCTTTAAAGAGTACTAGCTCAATGGAAGAGCACCTACTTTATAAGTAGGAGGATGGTGGTTCAATTCCATCGTGCCCTAATATGACTAAATTAATGATTAAATAAACTACCAAATATATTACCAAATATACTACCAAATCAACTACCAAATATACTACCATATATACTACCCAAAAACTACCAAATAACCTACCAAATAAACTACCAAAATTACCAAATAAGCTACCAAATAAACTACCAAGTAACACTAATAAATGACTAAATCAATGATTAAAATAGTTTAGTCATAAATTTGGTTGGGAGATAAATGTCTGGCAATAAACTACCATTGGTCACGTGATCAAAACTAGTCACATATCTACAATTTTTAGTAGTTTATTTAGTAATATATTGTCATTTTGGTACTAGTGTTTGTTCATGAATTCACTACCAATACACTCAATCTTACTATTCAGATAACTTCCTACATCTTCAAGATATACTATGTTGTTCAAAGTGATAAACAATGCTGAGTTAGGTTTTCCTTTAGTAGGTTTTATGCGAATAACCTTTAACTTAGGTCTATCTTCATTCTTAACATTGTGCATTGTTGACATATCTATGATTCTATCAATTATGAATTTTTACCAAATAGATTTATGGAAAAATGATAAAATATCTCTTTCCAAAAATAGGGTTTGCTTTGAAATCACTTTGCCAAGTTTCTTAAGTGCTCTTCACTTCAGATGAATTTGTAATGAAGTGAAAATCAATTTTGTACTCCATTTATTCCATCAACTTGAACTTGCATCAATTGCATACTTTTCAAACATGAAAAAGCTATCAATTACATTCTATAATCAAAAACTACTCAAGGTCATCTATCTAATCTTTAGATATCACCTGAGGTTTGCAATAGCTAGTTTCAATCATGACAAAACTCTATTGAACTTTCCATCATGAAATTCTCTGTAAAACAATACTTTTTATCTTCTATTATAGAATTAATCTTTAATGTAATACTAGTAACTCTAAATTCCTTGATAACTTGCTTAGATGAGCTCCAAATTACAAGCGAGCTTAGGTACCATCTAAACATAACTAGATACACCTTTTCCAAACTTTGTTACCTCTAATTTGATCTCTGAATGAAGTTCTCAAATTTTGATATTGTAAACAAGCTTAATTCAACTTAGTTTAATCAAACTCAATAACTAATTTTGATCTTCCTATCTCATCATCATCTAGCTTTTCTTTTGAAAAATCTTCTCCTTTTACAAATGCCTCAATAATTTCTTGTCAAAGATCACTAATAATGTCTCTTTGTTCCTCATTGTCTCTGTTAGTTCCAGAGATCCTTTCATGGTTTCTTCTATTATTTTTTATGTTCTTTCCATCATTTCTTCTATTCCTAAAGTTTCTTCCATTGTTTCTTCTATATCCAAAGTTTCTTTCCATTCTGTAGTACTTTGCTATGTATCTAAAGTTATTGCATAACTAACATACTAGTGCTCTACTTCTAGGATTATGTTGATCATTAGGTGCATGACAATTTAAGCAATGTGTCCTAAGTTTTTACACTTATAACACATGATCTTTCTTTTGTCTTCATAAGATCTTCCTTGTAATTAGGATTAGAACCTTCAAATGGATTGATATCATCAATGTTAATGGTAACATTGGTTTGATTAATTTGCATAATGTCACTACTCATTTAGACTTCTAAGGTTTTAGGTGCTAAAGGAAATGCTATCTTTGACTCTGTCAACATTTGACTAATGGAGGAGATGTTGCCTTTGACTTTGTCAACATTTTATGTTTGGATAGTGAGCTCTTCTTGTAATTGGAAGTGCATTTTTGGGTAGTAGGCTCATCTTGTATCCATTGTACCATAACTCCTAACAAGGTTGGAATCTCCTAATAGGGATTCAACATCTCCTAACAGGGATTACTTATATGAAATTTGGTTATTGACTCCTAATAGGGTCCATCCTATAACAAGGAACTTATATATCAGTATATTATCTAGTGCATTGGGTTATGGTGTTATGAGTTATCTTTGTACATTGTTATTGTTACTATTCAACATTACTTTATTTCTTTGTTATGCATAGTTTAAAGTAAGTAATATTATCTAGTTGGTGAGTAAAGTTTGTAGATTATTGATTCACCCCCCCTCTAAGTAATCCCTATTTCTAAAAATTGGTATCAAATCTCAGTTACTTTGAAGAGCCTTAACAACTTAAGTAAGATCCCTATGGATATGGAACAAATGATGAAGAACCTTGAAAAAGCTCTTGAACAAATTGATCTCCTTACTAAAGAAAGATATAAGTTGAAGGATAGATATGAAGACTCAAAAGTATACATTGGTCAATTGAAGAAAAAAAAATTGAACATCTCAAATCCAAGCTTGAATCTACTAAATTTGGAACTAGTGATGATGATTATTCAAAGTTGAAAACATAGTACAAAATCTTGAAGCATGAGTTGAAGATTAAAAATCTGAATTTGACTTTGAGAAATTATCCTAGCAAAGTTGAATCTAATTTGAAGACTAAAAATGCAGACTTGAGAGAAATTTTGGCAAAGAAAACATTTGAGTTTGAAACATTGAAAAAAGATCATGAAGAACTCTATAAGTACAATACTATTGTGAAAGGTGATTTAACTTAGTACAAGAAGTAGCTTGAGAAGCTTTATTCTAGTAGAGAAAAGCTTGATGATTCAATCTCAATATAGAGACCTACTTATGATAAGACTAGTCTTGATTATCCAATTAACATGTCTACAAAGAAATTTGAGATTAGATTAGATCTGAAAGAAAAAGACAAATCTGATGATAAGATTGAATCTAGTCAATCTTCTAATAAACCTAAAGAAGTTAGACAAGATAAGGAAGCTGAAATTTTAGATGAACCAAAGCATGTGGAATCTCCTAAGGAAACTAAGTATAAATTTAGAAGTAAGTGCTTTGTATGTAATGAAATAGTTCATATGAAAAGAGATTGTATAAATAAGTCATTTAATCAATTAAAGGACTTTTATTGTCATAATTATCATGGTATGGGTCATAATCCAATTGATTGTAGGAAACCTAAGTATGATAATGATAACAAAAATAGTAGAATGTCTAGAAATAATAACCCTATAGATAGAAGAAGATATAATGAAAGGACATTGAGAGAAGGAAGATCTTATGAAGAAAAACGACATATTGTGTGTTATAAGTGTAAAAATTTAGGACACATTGCTCAAAATTTTCATGTACCTAATGATCAAAAAAATCCTAGAACCAAAGCACCAATATGTTAGTTATGCAACAACTTTGGATACAAAGCAAAGTACTGAAAAATGGATAGAAACTTCAAAGATAGAAGGAATAATGGAAGAAACTTTTGGAAGAAAAGGAATGATGGAAAGAATATCAAAAATAATAGAAGGAACCATGAAAGGAACTCCATAACTAATAGAGACAATGAGGAACATGAAAACATTGTTAGTGAACTTTGAGAAGAACTTAATGAAGCATTTATGAAAGAAGTAGACATCTCAAAAGAAAAGGTAGATGATGATGAGATAGGAAGATCAAAGTTAGTTGTGTTAGAATTTTTTTAGAATAACTAAGAGGGGGTGAATCAGTTATCCAAGGTCTAAATGCCCTAATAATACTTTTTCACCAATTATAGTGAGCCCATTAAATTATTCATCCTTCCAAGATTAAATCAATCATCTTAGCAAGTTATAGCAAATCAACATGCATGAATAAATCATGCAAGATCAACACATGACACAGTGATTTATGTGGAAACCCAATTTGGGAAAAAACCACCAATAGCATGCTACTTAATTCTCACTCTTCTAAAGTGATGCCCTATTAAAAGCCTACCCTGTAATGGCTTACAATACATTATCAAATGTGACCTTGTTAGAGGATTTTACCATACTATTAGGAATGGGCCTGGTAAAAGGACTTTGAAACATTCACTTGGAATGTCACCCTGTTAAAGGATTTATAACATGGCTATTAAACCAACCTAAGTCTATAGGATTTAAACTAACTGTTACAATTGCTAGAGAGTAACAATAATGGTTTTTTGATCTGATACAACTTACAACATATTTTGTAGATTACAGATCACACTTCAGTTCAGTCCTTTTGCTTGGCTTTAATTACTTCAGCTCTGATAGCTTGTCATCTCAAACTTTGTCTCCTTGAGTCTTCTTACTCATCATACCAATGCAACCATATCTATGATCATCTATTGAAGTAGAGTAACTATGCTCTCTTACTTCTTAGCACCTCCTTCAGCACTTTATGCTTTCATGCTTGACCTCCTCTCTCTTTTTTCTTCATGAAATTATGACTCCTTATAAAAAAATCTAGTTTTCCTTTACTGCTTGATTCTCCCTCTCCAACTTTAGGTTTTCAAATGGATTAAGTAGGATACAATGTATCTACCCCATATCTTGCTCTTATCTAGAAACTTCATCTAGAGTCCAGTTGTATTCTCCCAAAAATTTCTACATGGTGTTCTGTGCCACTAGCTCATCACTCTTATCTTCTATTTAATTCACAGAATTCTAGATAACAACCTTGTCAACTCAGATTTGGAAAATCTTCGATCTTTGAAATAATGCAACAACTTGGCATTATTGGTTTATTGATGCTCGACACCTTTGTGTTACTCAACACTTGTATTTTCTCGGCACTCGATCTTCACTCGCCACCTGAAGATCACTCAGCATCTGAAGGTCACTTGACACTTACTGAAGTTGAACTTGGTCAGCTTCAATTAAGAATCTATTCAGCACTAACTAGCTTTCTCAGCTCTCTCTCTCTAATGAACTTAGTTAGGCTTTACAAATGACTTAGCTAAAACCTTAGTTCTTTGATGTGTTTTAGTGTGCCCATTTTCTATGTCTTAGAGCATGTCATCAATACACTATTCCATCAATGGCTTAGCTGATCCTTGTACTTCATTACGACATCATAACTTCAACCTTTCTCTAGGTGTTGTAGTTACATCTTGTTGATTTCCTCCTCCTTGTTAATCAACCAATTGATAGTATTTGGATCACTAAAGCAATTGTCATTCCTACAAGTAGCAAGTTTGACATCAATGAAAAAACAATGATTGAGAACATTCTTTACCAGTTTCATTACTTTTTATGTATGATCTCTTCAATCATTTTCAACAATCTCCCTCTTTGGCATTGACAGCAAACCAAACTGATCAATTGATCAACTTAGTTACCACCAAGATTGTATACGTTGTCTGCTACTTTCTTGACTATTGCATCCTTACTACTGATCTCATATATCTCCCTCTTTCATATATATCTCCCTCTTACTTTATATTGATAAATTTTCTGCATATTTCTCCCTTTTTGACATAAATTCCAAAGATGTACCATCTCTGACATTCAAAATATAAGCTAAGCATCTTATGTTTTCTCCCTTTGTCACCATTCTTATGACTAATTTAGAGTTTTTTCTCCTATTGTCATCCTCTGGATCATTCTTTAGATATTTCAATGATTTACTCCTATTGATGTAGGGTAGCTTCTTTGTTGCTTTACACTACTTGAGTTAGGGGCATTACCCCCAACTTGCCTCTAAGATATTCATAAGAATCCTTGGGCAATGGTTTAGTGAAGATATCTATAGTTTGTTCCTTTGTATGAATGTACTCCAACTTCACTTGTTTGTCTTCTACCAATTCTCTGACATAGTGATACTTGATTGCAATATGCTTGATTTTTACATGCATTACTAGATTTTTGGATATTTTTATAGCACTTTTATTATCAAAATACAATATCACAGGTTTAGTTACCTCTTCTTTCATTCCTTTCAATAGATGTGTGAGCTACACAATGTTTTTGCAATTGACTACTACTCCCACATATTCTGATTCTATAGTGGACTGGGATGTGCATGTTTGTTTCTTGCTAGTCCAAGTAACTAGCCTTTTACCTAAAAATAATTCACCTCCACTTGTTCTTTTTCTATCATCAATGTTGCCCCCCCAATCTGCATCTGTATATGCATTGAGCTCAAAATTCTCATTTTTTTTGTAATATAGACCAAAGTTATCATTTCATTTGAGATACCTCATTATTCTTTTTACTACTATGAGATGATTTTCTTTGGGATTAGCAGAGAATCTAGCCACTATTCCAACTACTAATGCTATGTCTGGTCTACTATGGATAACATATTGTAGTTTTCCAATCATGGATTTGTACATTATTTGATTGACTTTAGCTGATTCATCATTTTTGGATAGCTTATTTCCTATTGCCATTGGTGTGCTGACTGGTTTGAACTCCTCCAATCCAAACATTTTGAGTATCTCTTTGATGTACTTTGATTGTGTCACAAATATTTCATGTTTTGGTTGATGTACTTGCAATCCAACAAAAAATTTGACTTCTCCAAACATAGACATCTCAAACTCATGTTTCATTTTGTTAGCAAAGCTTTTACAAAGCACTTCCTTTCCTCCAAAAACTATGTCATCCACAAAGATTTCAAATACAATAATATCCTTACCTTCTTCTAATTTGATGTACATGTTGCTATTATCATCATTTCTTTCAAATCCTATTTGCACTAGATATTTGTGAAGTCTCTCATACCATGCTCTAGGTGCTTGTTTCAGACCATAGAGTGCTTTATGTAATTTAAAAATCATATCCCTGTTTTTCTCATCAACAAATCCCTCTGGTTTTTCAATATAGACTTCTTCTTCTAATATACATTTAAAAAAGTAGACTTTACATCCATCTGATAGATTTTAAAACCTTTATATGTAGCATATGCAAGTAAAGTTCTTACTCCTTCCATTCTAGCAATAGGGGTGAATGTTTCCCCATAGTCTAATCCTTCTTCTTGAGCATAACCCTTGCATACTAGTCTAGCTTTGTTTCTAGTAATCTCACCATTCTCATCTAGCTTGTTTTTGAATACCCACTAATCACATTTTTGTCAACTAGTCTGGGAACTAAACTCCAAGTTTTGTTCTTCTTGATTTGATCAATCTCTTCTTCCATAGCTTTATGCTAGTCATCATCTTGTAATGCACCATATACTATCTTAGGTTCAGATTTGCTAATTAGACATGATTCATGTCTTAGTCTATTCCTTGTCATTGGTCTTGCATCTTTGTCACCAATTATCTATTCAGTAGGGTGATGTCTTTTTACATATTTGGATATTCTTGGTTCTGTCCTTGTTTCCATGTTTGATCTTTCAAATTTAGGGTCACTATGCACTTCATTGTCAAGTTGTTCTTCATCTCTTTCATGTGTACTGACTTTAAGATTAGAATGTGCATTTTCTTCATTCTACAACTTGGAATGTAACTTGGTATTCACTAGTTCTGGCTTAGCTGAAACTAAAATTTGTTCTTGAATTTCAATTTGATTGATAGCATCCTCGTCAATAGGCATTCCTTCATAGGAATGCACAAAGGTTCTGTATTCATCCGTTCTTTTTGGTTCTTCAACTTGGACTTTTGTATGCTCATCAAAGTTTACATTTGCACTTTCCACAATTTTGTAAGTGTTAGTATTCAAACACTTATATGCTTTACTTCTAGTGGAATAACCAAAGAATATGCCTTCATCACTTTTTGCATCAATTTTTCCATTTCTAGCATCTTTAAGGATAAAGCATTTGCAACCAAATACTTTGAAATGTTTTAAATTGGGTGAGTGACCATACCATAATTCAAAAGGTGTTGCACTAGTACCTTTCTTGACTTGTACTTGGTTTAGTGTATGAACAACTACACTTACAGCTTCTCTCCAATATTTTAGAGCAACAGTCTTTTCCATCATTAATGTTCTGGCACAGTTAATCATAGATCTATTTGTTCTTTTATCAATTCCATTTTGTGGGGGAGTTCTAGGAGATGAAGTTTGTCTCTTAATTCCTTTGTCATTACAAAATATCTCAAATTCATTTGATGTGAATTCACCACCTCTGTCTGATCTCAGGCATTTCAAACTCTTTCCTGTTTCTTTTTCAACTCTAGCCACATACCATTTGAACATTTGAAAAGCATCTAATTTTTTTTTTAAGAACATAATAGTCATCATCTTGGAATAGTCATCAACAAACAATATTAAATATTTATCTCCTTTGTAGCTTTGTACTTCCATTGGACCACATAAGTCGGTATGGACTAGCTTAAGTACTTGTTTAGATGTAAAGTTTTTACTTTTGAAACTTGACATTGTCATCTTTCCTAGCTGACATTGTTTGCACATGATATTGTCAGGCTTCTTCAATTTAGGTAAACCTCTAACTTTCTTCATTTTACTGATATTGACCAGATTATCAAAGTTGACATGACATAGCCTTCTATGCCATAACCATTCATCATCAAATTTTGCAACAAAACAAGAGACATCATCCATATCAAGGTAAAATAGATTACTTCTTTTTTGATCTCCTTTTCCTATCAATTTACCATCAGTATCATATATTTTTGCAGTTTTGTTTCCAAATTCTACTTTGTATCCTATATTGCCTAACTGTGAGACACTCAACAAATTGTAGTTTAATCCTTCAACATAGTATGCATTATCACATGAAATTTGTTCTGTAATATTAATGGAGCCTTTTCCTTTTATTTGACATGGAGCATCATTACCAAATCTAACACTATTTCCATTATACTGAGTAAGGTTAACAAACTTACTTTTATCTCCTATCATGTGATGTGGGCATCCACTGTCTATGATCCATCTATCATTCTTGTTCATACATGTTATCAGTGTTGTAGGCTCTTCTTCATCAAATTGGTCCTTCATGGCTACATAAACAACTTCATCATCATTATCATCAGAATTCTCTTCAACAATATAACACTTCTTGCCTTTGTCTTTGTAATCTCTCTTATCATCTTCTCTTCTATATTTTTATTTGTTGCCTTCCTTGTAATCCTTTTTCTGTGTACACCTTGTAGCAATATTTCCTACTTCATTACAATTGAAATAAATGATAGGCATCTTAACTTTGAATTTTTCTTTGCCTCTATGAAATCTTCTAGCTAGCAATGCTTCCAATTGTTTCACATCTTCCTCGTCAGTGCTACTATCACTAGATACATATTTCATTTTTCTTTCTTTCTTTGATTTAATTGGTTCAACATCTTTTAGTGATAGTTTTTCCTTGAAAGTAGATCCAACATTCTTAGGTCTATAGTTGTCAAAGATAGATAACTCAAATGCAGTCAGTCTACTCACTATACCTTCAAAACTTAGATTGTTTCCTGGTACACATCTTACCTCTTGTATTGCAGATACTCTAATAGCATAGATAGGGAGCAAGGTTCTTAAGAACTTACTATTAACAATATCTTCATCCAATTGACCACTCAAACATCTTATTGCACTTACCACTTCCTTTATTCTAGCGCCATACTGAGCAGCATTCTCACTTTCCTCCATTCTCATATCATCAAACTTTCCTCTGAGGCTTTCTCTTTTTGCTCTTTGAACATTTAGATCTCCTCCATAAATGTCTAATAGGGCCTTCCACATCTTGAATACAGTGTTACATCCTTTGATATCATCAAATTCAGCATAATTGAGTGCAGAAGCAATCTCCAGCATTGTCTAATTGTGTTCTTGTTTGCTCTTCAAATCGTCTGCAGTAAGAGTACCAGTTGGATCAACATGTCCAGTAACAATTGAATTTTGGGCATAATCTCCTAGGGATCCAAGATGTAGCTTCATCAAAATTTTCCATGCAACAAAGTTGTCTTTGTTGAGCTTGGGAACTTCTCTCTTAGGCATTTTGATCTTTTCTGCTTCTAGTCCTTTTAAATTGAATCAACAGTTTGGCTCTGATACCAATTGTTAGAATTCTTTTAGAATAACTGAGAGAGGCGGTGAATTAGTTATCCAAGGTCTAAATGCCTTAATAATACTTTTTCACCAATTATAGTGAGCCCATTAAATTATTCATCCCTCCAAGCTTAAATCAATCATCTTAACAAGTTACAGCAAATCAACATGCATAAATAAAACATGCAAGATCAACAAATGACATAGTGATTTACGTGAAAACCCAATTTTGGAAAAAACCACCGGTAACATGCTACTTAATTCTCACTCTTCTAAAGTGATGCCCTATTAAAAACCTACCCTATTAAAGGCTTACAACACACTGTTAAATGTGACCTTTTTAGAGGATTTTACCATACTATTAGGAATGGGCCTAGTAAAAGGACTTTGAAACATTCACTTGGAATGTCACCCTATTAAAGAATTTACAACATGGCTATTAAACCAACCTACGTCCATAGGATTTAAACTAACTGTTACAATTTTTAGAGAGTAACAATAATGGCTTTTTGATCTGATACAACTTACAACATATTTTGCAGATTATAGATCACACTTTAGTTCAGTTCTTTTGCTTGGCTTTAATTACTTCAGCTCTGATAGCTTGTCATCTCAAACTTCGTCTCCTTGAGTCTTCTTACTCATCATACCAATGCAACCATATATGTGATCATCTATTGAAGTAGAGTAACTATTCTCTCTTACTTCTTAGCACCTCCTTCAGCACTTTATGCTTTCATGCTTGACCTCCTCTCTCTTTTTTCTTTGTGACCTTATGACTCCTTAAATATAAATCTAGTTTTCCTTTCCCGCTCGATTCTCCCTCTCCAACTTTAGGGTTTCAAATGGATTAGGTAGGATATAATTTATCTACCCCATATCTTGCTCTTATCTAGAAACTTCGTTTAGAGTCTAGTTATATTCTCCAAAAATGTTCTACATGGTGTTCTATGCCACCAGCTCATCACTCTTATCTTCTATTTAATTCATAGAATTCTAGATAACAACCTTGTTGGCTCAGATCTAGCAAATCTTTGATCTTTGAAATAATGCAGCAACTCGGCATTATTGGTTTACTAATGCTTGGCACCTCTATGTTACTCGGTACTTGTATTTTCTTGGCACTTGATCTTCGCTCGGTTCCTGAAGATCACTCAGCATCTGAAGATCACTTGGCACTTACTGAAGTTGAACTTGCTCAGCTTCAATTAAAAATCTACTCGACACTAACCGGCTTTCTTGGCTCTCTCTCTCTCTAATGAATTTAGTTAGGCTTTACAAATGACTTAGTTAAAACCTTACATCTTTGATGTGTTTTAGTGTGCCCATTCTATGTGTCTTAGAGCATGTCATCAATACAATATTCCATCAATGGCTTAGCTGATCCTTGTACTTCATTACAACATCATAACTTCAACCTTTCTCTAGGTGTTCTAGTTACATCTTATTGATTGCCTCCTCCTTGTTAATCAACCAATTGATAGTATTTGGATCACTAAAGCAATTGTCATTCCTGCAATAAGCAAGTTTGACATTTATGACAAAACAATGATTGAGAACATTCTTTACTAGTTCCATTACTTTTTATGTATGATCTCTTCAATCATTTCCAATAAGTTGTTTGATTCAATTAAGTTGAATTAATTTTGTTCACAACATCAAAATTTGAGAACTTTAGTCAGAGATTGAATTAGATGTAGTGAAGTTGGGAAAAGGTGAATCTAGTTATGTTTAGATGGTACCTAAGCTCACTTGTAATTTGAAGCTCATCTATACAAGTTATGAAGGAATTTAGAGTTATTGGTATTACAATAAAGGATAATTCTATAGAAAAAGATGAAAATTATGTTTTCTTAGACAATTTCATGATGCAAAGTCTTGTAGAGTTTCTTGATGATGAAAAGAGGCTATAGTAAACCTCAGGTTGCATCTAAAGATTGGATAGATGATTCTGAGTAGTTATTTGATTACTGAACATAATTGACAACTTTTTCATATTTGAAAAGTATGCAGTTAATGCAAGTTCAAGTTGATGGAATAAGTGGAGTGTAAAGTTCATTCTTACTTCATTACAAATACATCCAAAGTGAAGAGTATTTAGAAGTGACTTGTTAGAGTGATTTTGAAGAAAACCCTATTTTTGGAAAGAGGTATTTTATCATTTTTTTGCAAGTTTATTTGGTAAAGGTTCATAATTGATAGAATCATGGATATGTTAGTAGTGCATAGTGTTGAGAATGCAGATAGACCTAAGTTAAAGATTATTTCCATAAAACCTACTACTGGAAGCCCTAACGTAGCATTTTCTATCACTCTAAACAATGTAGTTTATGTTAAAATTGTAGGAAGTTATTTGTATAGCAAGTTTGAGTCTATTGATAGTGAATTCATGAACAAAGATATGCAATTGATTATAAATCACAACATGACTGTGAAGCCCAAATTTGAACATCTAAAGGAATTAGAATTGTTTAAATATCACTTCTACCATGAGTGGGAGACAAATCATATTGAGTAGAATACATGATGGTAAATTATGGATGCAAGATAATGTAGTTTATATTTCTACCAACCTTATTCATGAGGTAACTGGTCCTAGTAAACAAGGTAGTGTACCTATAGGTGAGAAAATGGTCAAGAAGAAAGTTGAAACTTATACTAAAGTAGTGTGTAATGGAAAGACTATGGTGATTAGTGTATATGTGAAATTGGGAGCCTCTAATCCTCACATACACTTCAACATGGTCATTACCTATGAGATCATCCTAAAACAAATATTTGTATTATTTATTTTAAAAGTCTAATAGAGGAACCTATTGCCTTCTAACTAGAAGGATTATGCATTTTCTCTCAAAACAAGAAGAAGGCAACCAAATCTCTAGAATGAAGGATTTATGTAGCTAAATGAAAGTGCAATTAATCTAGATGAGAGATGCAATTATTAATCTAAGAAATGAAGAAGCATAGTATACTAAATGGATGCATATTTAGAATCTAAATGATATTACAATGAAAGAAATAAAGCTATGCAAATGTGAGCAAAGTGAGTAAGAATTTCAGCAAAAATTCAACACAAATTCCAAAATTCATCCTCCATAATGAGGAATGGAGAGCTTCTTTTATAGAATTCAAGAGGTGATCAACGGTCAAGATTAATCAAAATGGACGGTCAAGATTGAAGAGGAGAGCTAGTCATAAAGGTAACTTCCTCATGAAAAGGGAGTTAACTGGTTGCCTTTGAGTGATAAAAGGAGTTAACTGAGTCCTCTTTGAGTGATAAAAGGAGCTGACTAACTACCTTTTGAGTGATAAAAGGAGTTGACTGGTTTCTTTTTTCGAGTGAATCTTTAATTTAATAAAATAGAATATGACCTCATAAATGGATAACTTTAACTAATTGAATAATTAAATTCAATAATTAAAAAGAGGAGATATCTTACTAAATTAAATGTATTTAATTCCTTTTTATATTAGCTAAAGAGGTAATTTTAATTTAATTAAAGTAGAGCACTTATAATTAAATTAAATTAAATTGATAGGTTTGTGTAGCTCATTTGAGTCAATATTTAAGAATTAAATAAATTATAAGATTAATGAAAATTATGGTTTTCTACATTTGACGCCTAGGTCAAGTAGTGATTATTAGAATTAGAATTTCCTAGTAAAATAGGACTTAGGAATAGTTGAATAAACCAAAGTTGGTTAATATGGCAATGTGCCAATTTTGGGGTATTACAATCAGCGCCATCAAGGAAGATGACATGAGATTTTTAAGTAGAATTTTTGCCTATTATGTTTGTGCAAGTTCTAATATTGATGAACTTTGAGTAGGATTTGTCTACGTGACATACAAGATATGTATAGAAAAGGTACAAGTGAATATTAGTGAAATACTATGAATGAAATGCTTAGAGAACCTTGAGAAGATCAAAAGAACAAAGAATGGTGTGTTTAGATTCCAGTCATTAATCAATCACATATTCTTTCATGTACTTAAAAGATTTCCTTACTTATTAGTCACATACATAATGAGTAGTGATAGATACAAAATGGAGAAGATTACAAAGGTATGCAAAAGGCATCCTTTATATAAGATATTAGATAGTGGTAACTTGATAATGAAGACATTTTAGAATGAAATGAAGCAGAGATTTAGAATTGTACCTGCAATTGTGGACAAATTTAAGGAAGACATTTGTATTTTGGTTGATATAGATCATACTATATTTGAGTAATGGAAACTTGGGAAACATTTCTTGATCCCTTGAACTATGAACTAAATGATGATATAGCAGTTGGTTATATTGTTTTTTTGTAGAATTCAAACATAGATAAAGTAAAGTATAGATTTGATACATACAATGAGATCACACAATTAACTCATCAAGCAACCTTACGTAAGGTATCGCACAAGAAAGTAGAGTCTATAATAAAGAAGGCACTATCAAAGGCTAGAATGATAGAGAGTGAATCTGAGGCTATAAGAAAAATGATGAAGCAAAGTATATTAAACATTTAACCTTTGTTAGTATCAATTGTTGAAACATCTTCATAATTGAGCATTCCATATGCAGTAGTATCTGATGTTTAGCCTAGTGAACCAAAAATAAAGTTTGAAATATTGGTGGAAGCAGTGTCTACTAAGACAAAGAGAGTCAAACAACAGGCTATTGGACTAGGAAAAAGATAGAACAAATTGTTGACAATTGATTCCAGTGATTAAGATGATGAGGAACAAGAAACCAAGAAAGTAGTAGGAAAAGCTTGACAACCTTGGAAGCCAAAGATAGAGAATATCAATACAACTATTGATAAAGAAACTTTGTTTAGATGAACAAGTTTTATGATTTTTATAATAGTTTTGAGAGAGACCAAATTGATATATCTACTATGAGATATATTGTATCAAAAAATTTAAAATTAAAGGATCTGGAGAGCATTATTAACTAGAAATTCTATGAGAGACTCATTTAGAAGAAGGCTCCTGCAAGGGAAGATAATCTAGCACTTCAAAAGTTTATTCTTAGGACTATTTGCAAGACTAGCAATGAAGAGGAAATCAAAAGATTGTTGAATAACCTTGTACCATATTTAAGGAATAAATTGAGTCCATTTCTATTTATGATTGTGAAAAGGATAAGCTAAGAAGTGAGACTATAGTAGCTATTAGTCAAGTGCTAATAGAGTCAAAGCAACATCTCTAGCTCCTAGAACCTTAGAAGTGTCAATGAGTAGTGACACTATGAAAATTGATCAAACCAATGTTACCATTAACATTGATGATACCAATCCATTTGGTGGTTTTGAACCTAATGAACCAAAAACCAAGGGTATTGAGGACAAGTTGAGACAAATTGAAGAAGAGAAGAGGCTACTTGAAGAAGAGAAGAAGAAAATAGAAGAAGCCAAGAAGAAATTTCTTGGGGAAGAAAAGAAAATAAAGGAAGAGGAAGAAAATAGAAGAATTGAAGAAGAAGAAATGAGAAATAAAATTGAGTAAGATGAGAAGAAGAGATTGAAAGAGAAGAGAGAAAGAGAGGAAAGAGAAAAGAAAGAAGAAGAAGAGAGAAGAACAAAAGAAGTAGTGAAGAAATAAAGGGAGGATGATACTAAACCATCTAGTTCATCTACTCTGCTCTCTCTTGCCAATTTATCTACTAATATATCTGATCTTATCCTTGACCAAGCTTATTGAGAATAATAGGAAAGTGAAGAGTTTAAAAAGAACTTTAATGGAAGTTACAAATAGATTACATAGTACCTTGGTAGTACAACACATAGAATTAGATCTTGAACAGAGGGCACAAGTAGTGCTGAAATTGTTCGATGAAGAGTTTACCAATTTTGTTGAATGTTTCAAAGGAAAAGGCATAGATCTCCCATGATGCTAACTTGTTTAGAACTATCTATCAAAATATCAAGAATGAATTAGTTAATCTTGATACTTGTATAATGGAACTTTGGAAATGCCAATAGGAAGGGAAAACTTTGTATATTAAGTGTACCCTATCATGCAAGCTAAATAAAGACATTGATAGTCAGGTAGAGATAAATATGAGTGAGCTGGAGGCTTTATCTAGCCAAATCAAGCATCCACCTTGCAAAGTAGATGATTTTGAAGGAAAAATAACTAGTATTCACAGTGACTTTAGGAAATCGGAACTTTGGAAAGAATAGATTTTGAAGATGATATCAAATTTTAAAGAATCTATTGGTTTTAAATTATCTATTTTTGAGGAAAAGTTAGAGGAATGTGTCAAGGCCAAGAAAACATATGCCAACCTTTTGTATTTAGGCTTTAATGCAATTGAGATTGTATCATATGCTTTATGTGAAATTATCACCTCAGTTGACTCTACCAAGGAAACATGGACTAAGGGTACGGATGGTCTAAAGGCTAGTTTTGAGGATTTCATGAAGATCATATCAATATAAGGAAAGACAACATTTTTGAAATTTTTTTGGACATAACCTTGACATTTTGACCTTTTTCATTGATGTCAAAGGGGGAGTAGTAGTTATAGAAAATTGGAAAGTAGTAGTAGTTGCAAAAGAAAATTGGAAAGTAGAAAATTTAGAATAGTAAAGGGGAGAGATACAATGTGTAAATTGTAAATCAAGTATAAAGAATAAATTTTGTAAAATATATTGTAAGGGGGAGCATATGTAAAAACTTAACACCATAATAGATTAAATGTAGTTTTTTTTTTGTCACATTGCTAATTTTCCCTATTTTGTTGCCATCAATGCCAGAGGGGGAGATCATTGACAATTGTCTATTACTAATATGTAATTATTGTCATTTATGGAAACACATGATGTAGATGTTCACAAGAAACCTCAAAAATAAAGATACTTAGTGTTTGGTAATAAAAAAATTGTATTGTTTTGTTTATAACTTGTTGCTGACATCATATTATGACTAGCAAAGTTACATGAAGATAATATACATGTTGGTGATGATGTGTGTAAACTTGGAAGTTAGTATAGACTATATAGAACAAAGATAATCAAGTTTGAAGTGAAATAGGACAATAGAATTAAAGGAAAGAATTGTTTTGTTTACAAAATAATTAATTGTCCAATTAGGGCTGAAATCCTAGATGTTTACTCTAAGTTGGAAAAGTTTATTATGGTTTTAGCTAACCTAGAAATTTTTTGTGTAAAGGCATGGTATTTATGCAAAGAAAATTTTGCGATAGGAAGGTAAGCTATCTTGCAAATGTGATGTAAATTGTGCAAA
Source organism: Cupressus sempervirens (assembly GCA_028749045.1). Taxonomy (NCBI): domain Eukaryota; kingdom Viridiplantae; phylum Streptophyta; class Pinopsida; order Cupressales; family Cupressaceae; genus Cupressus; species Cupressus sempervirens. The sequence continues at coordinate 546,333,116 of CM053792.1, forward strand.
TATTGTGATGTGTGAACTTACTATGAAAGTGATATATGCGAAGTTTTGTATGAGCTACTTGGTGATTAGAGATATAGCTAAAGACTAGATATTAATAAAATAAGAGAGATAATAGTAAATTACTTGCTTGGGTAATGACCTATTCTTGTAATTGGAAGTGCATGTTTGAGCAATGGGTTCATCTTGAATCCATTGTACCACAACTCCTAACAGGGTTGGAATCTCCTAACAAGAATTGCTTATACTAAATTTGCTCATTGACTCCTCATAGGGTCCATTCTCTAACAAGGAACTTATATATCAATATATTATCTAGTGGATATCATCCCCACTAGGATTTTCCCTTGGCTAGGGTTTCCTTAATTTTAAAAAAAATGTTGTTATGAGTTATCCTTGTGCATTGTTACTATTATAGTTCAACATTACATTATTTCTTAGTTATGCATGGTTTAAGGTAAGTAATAATATACAATTGGCAACTAAAGTTTGTAGATTAATAATTCACCCACTCCCCCCCCCCCGCCCAACCCCTACTCTTAGTAATCCCTATTTCTAACAAGTTTTTCATTGATGTCAACATAGTAGTTTTCTGTGGTATCTGATAGAAGAATAGTAGAAAGATCAAGTTGGTATAGATGGCAAGTTGAGTATTATAACCACTTGAGGTTATGGGAGATATTGTTAAGTATTTGGTATATGATGCTAACATCAAAAGAAGAAAGGATAAGTCTAGAAGAAGTTATGTAAGTTTTGGTGATGTTTGTTCTAAGATAGAGTTTACATAGGCATGTTCTAGTATACTTATTATATCTCTTAGTAGAGTTTTTATCCTAAGAATCAAGGTTGAGGACATGAAGAAGATATGTTGGTGATGACATGGCTAAGCTCACTCTTCATAATATTGCATGTACATAGAGCTATTCAAGTTGCAAGGTAGAAGAATCATGTTATTGCTAAGTTTAACATGTTCTTAATGTGGTCCTATAATAATTAATTAATAAGGTCTAGAGATTGAAGACAAAGGGTGTGGAGAATAATTTATGTCACAAGTATCACACATTAGAGAGTCACTAGTTTCTCCCCAATCTTCTGGTAAATCAAAACTATTGCAAGCACAAAAATTTGAGATTAGTACAAAAAATGCCACTTCTATCAATTTCATTAGTGGAAGTGGCCTACATGAAGAACATATCTATGAGAATTTATCTATCTAGATTGAGAAAGAAAAAGTAGAACAAGAACCCACTTTAATATCTCTTAGCAAGTATGGACCTAGGTTTATTATCATGTAGCAATAAGGATATGATGGATGTAGTAGTTTTGGATATCAAAAACAAGGAATAATTGATTCTATCACTACAAAAGGCTTACCTCCTACTTTGGGCTTGGATTTGAACCATTGTGTATAGGTCCTCCTAGTAATAAGGTACCCTCATGTAAGACTGCGAATGTTTTGAATGATGAAAAGGCATTTAAGTACACCCAACCTAAAATGAATAATCCTATATATATATATATATATATATATATATTTATATAGACACACACACACACACACCTTCACATAGAGCCCATTTAACACTAATGATGACATCCCCTCAAGTTATCCTAAACTATTTGATTGGGACTAGCATGGACCATCGATCTTTGATCAATTTGAAAAAGATAACACTCTTATAAATGTCTTGGGAATCTATGAAGGCATTGCAATTGATGGCCATAAAGAAGAAATTCCTCCTAAATTAAACACATTCACATATTTTAGGGAGGGAAATCTACCTTCTAGTTACAAAATTGAAAGTAAAGGAAAAAATAACAAGCATAGGTCTCTTGGTGAAAAATAAAAGGTGCCATTAGACCATAAAAAATAAAATCTAAGGATCTCCCAAGTATACAAAATGAAAAATATGATGCCATGAATGTTAGTTTCAGTGTTCAATATGCCATGAAGTCTTTTTGAGCTCTCTTGATCAACCTTCATGTGGAGAGTCATTGGTCTCAATCCTCCCAATCCTTCCTTATATCAAGTTGTTTATCCCCAAATCAAGCTACCTATCTTGTCCAACACCAAAAATGGAACCTCTATCTAGCAAGCCTTTGAATACATCATCATTAGTGACATCCCATACAATGAATCTTTTGACCCAATTATCCTTAGATGCCTTGATTTACGAGAGATAGAAACTATCTTACATATGGTACATGATGGTATATCTTGAGGCCATTCTAGTGGTTTGATTTCAGCTACACACTGGAAATGAATCATGTATAGTTATGGTCAATTGTGTGTCTAAATATTATCAGCTAGCATCACCACCAATAGATTTCTTTTCAATGATCATCTACAACATGCATGATTTTGTCTAAAAGTCCTAAAAAAAATCAAAACAAATAGCAAAAATTCATGAAAAAATGGATTCCTTGATGAAAACCTAGCAAACTGACATCTTGGCACAAAAATTTGAGTTAAGAGAAAAATTTCATCCAAAAGTGAAAACCTGGCAAACAATTGCTTTAGGAAAATACCATGGTGAAAACCTGGAAAACAGGCACATGTGTAATCAATTTTCACTCCTCCATCTATTAGCATTGCATCTATTCCCCACCTCCTTATCCTTCTCTAATCATATCTGTTATATTGCAAGATATTCCTAGTCCTTGATCATGGCCCATGAACTAGTTAATATCTATCATTATCTTACCCAAGCATTACCAATCTATACATTCTTTGTCCTTGCACTTTATACATAGTTTGTGGCTTGTCTAGGGGCATATCACCTACACAATGTGTGAGTTTGAAATTGAACTAGGGGAATGTCCCTAAGAACATTTTATCTATTGGACTTATCACATCAGATTAAAGCTAACATTTGCAAATCCTTTATGATCTTGAAAATGTCCTAAATAATTCAAATACAATCCTAAAAAATCACTAAACATCATAAAATTTCCTTAAAATAATTATAAAAATCATAAAATATTGATGTAACACCCCAACCTTGCTTCCAAACCCCAAGCTTTCTTAGGGCTTCCTTAGGTCATTCACTTGACCCACTAGGGCTTCTACACACCCTATGCTTCCTAGGATCATGCTCAAGAGATCCTATTCCTTCAGTTGGAGGTACACCAACAAAGTAACATCATTGCTCACTAGCCTTCCCCAGTCCACCATCAACCATCAAGTCCATCTAGACCTCCAATGGTGCTAACTAGTAATCTATGGTCTCTTTGGACTCTTCTAACATCCAAGATCCCAAAAAATTCTGATTTAATGGGCACATTCAACCCACAAGGCTTCAACCACAAAAATGCTCCAAAAATGCTATTAGGAATTAGCCCTCCTAAATAGCCGGCAACAAGATTTCTTGGAAAAATTCTTAACAACCTTGCAAAAAAATCATATTTATGGATACCCTTTTTGGAGTACCTCAAGATTTTGTAATTTTTCCACCCTCAGACTGTCCGTACAACCAAAGTACAAAATTTGGCTAAAATGAGGGTTTCAAAGGCTTTATCATTGTTGTGATAGAAAACCACCTTAGACACCTTTTCAAGACCTCTCCTTTGGACTGGAGCAAGGTTAGAACTTCTCCTTAATCATTGTGTGTCTGGATTGAGGCATTTGTACTCTCAATCCCCTCCATAGCTTGTTTTTCCGACTGTGATCCCTAGCCAAGTTGCATTTGGCTTGCCTAGGGCATCACTTTAAAAATGATTTCTATGCTTCCCATGGGATCTGTTTTTTTGTACATAATGTACAAGGAGTCTAGTTCCAAATCCCAAGAGGTTGTACATTTTATATGGTGGGAAAAGGCCCTAAGACTCCATTTTTTATTCGCTGCCCAATTCAGAACAGCAACCTGTTAACTTACAAAATAATTTATTCAACCACACACAACTCTCTCTAACAACATAAAAACTTAAAAAATAATTGAAGGACAACTAATACTAACACTTCAAACTCAGAAAAACCTAAGTCTGATTTATACAAAGCATGAAAAACACTCCAAAGCAAGAAACTATTGTAACGTAGTAAAAATGCTGATTACAATTCTTAAACTCTCATTTCTCCTTCCCCCAACCTCTTGAAAAGGTTGAGTTTGACCTAATATAGGCTTGGCATGAAAATTTCTAACTACTTTAAGTGGTTAAAGGTCTCCCACAAATAAGTTACTATTTTTGCATAAAAGTCACAAAAGTTGTCAATGACAACTTTGCAAAAAAAATGAGCAATTTTTGCAATTTTGCAAATTATCTATCCAAACTTGCTCTACTTGCTACCAAAATTTCCAAAAGGCTCAAGCTGAATAAAAAACACCTAATAAGGATCCTAAAACACTTGCTTTTCCTATTTGGCCCTCAAAAACCAAAAATTCTCTATGGAGCCAAATGAGCAATTTTTAGCAATTAGGAGCAATATTGCATTGTGGGGCTCTTCTAACCTATCTAACCTCACCTTAGGACCTATTTGATCCTATTATTAGACTAGTGATGTGGCTAGCATCACAACAAGCCAAAATAAGGAAATACCTAGGTTTCATGCTTAACCTACCTAGTTGCTCTTGCACCATACTTCCCTCCAACAAAGAACTCAAGGTGGATCAATTTTCAACAAATCTAGAGGTATGAAAACCTTCTTGAACTCTATCTTAGCAACCCATGTAGCCTTTGAAACTAGTTTTTCCTTCCAATTGATGAGGTGTTCCATGTACACCTTGTGCCTTGTAGTCTTCTTTACCCTTGAGTCTAATACCTTTTCTACCTCCAACTTGTTGTTTGTAGGTGTTGCAATAGGTTCAAGATCTTCATGAACATTTGGACTAATTTGAGATGAGTCACATTTGTATGACACCAAGTCTTGCACATTAAAAATAGGGGATATGCCCAAATCATAAGGTAAATCTACCTTATAGGCATTTGCTCCATATTTAGCCAATATTTTGCAAGGCCCTACCCTCTTCATCTGTAGCTTAGTAGGAATACCTTTTTGAAGCCTTGATTTTTTAAAATGGACCATCACATAGTCCCCAATAGAAAACTAAACATCCTTCTTCTTTTCATCCACCTTGGCTTTGAATTTTAGAGTGTTGTCTTGAATAGTCTTCTTGACCTGCTCCTGAATCTCCTTCATGGTTTGCACAAAGTCTTCAGCTTGACCACTAATCTAATCCATGTTTCCAAGACACCTTAGTTCACACACACCTCTTGGATGAATGCCATAAACAATTTCAAAAGGACTCTTTCCAGTTGTTCTATTCTTGCTATCATTGTAGGCATATTCTTCTTGTGAGATGATAACATCCCAAGTCTAACCATACTCCTTAGTTAGGCACCTAAGAAGGTTACCTAAATTCCTATTAACCACCTTAGTTTGACCATCAGTTTTAGAATGGTAAGCTGAACCAAAGGACATGTTAGTGCCAAGCTTCTTCCATCAAGTCTTCCAAAAGTGACTCATGAATTTCACATCTTGATCTAACACAATGCTTAATGGAAGTCCATGAATCCTTACAACCTCTTTGAAAAATAAATGAGCTATATGACTTGCATCATTAGTTGTCTTACATGGAATGAAATGCCCCATTTTACTAAATCTATCAACAACAACATAGATGCTATCATATCCTTGCTTAGTTTTAGGCAAACCTACAACAAAATCCATACTTACACAATCCCATGGCGGGTTGGGAATTGGTAGAGGCTGATAAAGACCTACATTGCTCATTCCTCCTTTTTTCTTCATACACACCATGTATTACTCCACGTACTTGGTTACATCTTTGACCAATTTAGGCCAATAATAGAACCTTTGCACTAGTTCTATTGTCTTGTTGATACCAAAATGCCCACTCGAGCTTCCATTATGCTTCTCTTGTATTAGGTTCTCTCTCATGGAACCTCTTGGAACACACAACTAATTACCCATGAAAAGTAATCCATTTTTCAATGTGAATTCTGAAAATTTTCTATGGAAGTGATTCTCAAAATCAGTACATACCTTGTATGCATCAGCAAAGTTACTGTCTTCTTTATAGAGGTTCTTAAAATACTCTATTCCAATGCTTTGGAGCTGAATCTCTTGAATAGTCTAGACTCTTCTACTTAAGGAATTAGCAAACTTATTCAATTGCCCCTTTTTATGCTTTATGGTGAAGGTAAAAGCTTAAAAATACTCCATCCATTTCAAGTGCCTATTACTTAGCTTCTCTAATGTATTAATATAACTAAGGGCTTGATTATCAGAAAAAAAAAAAAAAAAAACTCTTTAGGTAGAAAATAGTGTCTACACTTCCTAAGACACTGGACTAAGGCATACAATTCTAGATCATAGGATGAGTATTTCTTCTTAGCTTCATTTAGCTTCTCACTATAGAAGACAACTGGTCTACCTTCTTGACTCAACACCCCACCCACTACTAGGCCACTTGCATCACACTCTAAGGTGAACAACTTTTCAAAGCTAGGCAATTGTAGGATGGGTTGAGTGGCTACTTGCTTCTTCAACATATCAAAGGACTTTTCAGCTTCTAAGGTCCACCTAAACTTAGACTTAACTCCCCACTTTATGGTATCAAGTAAGGGTGCACAAATACCACTAAAATTTGTAATGAATTTCCTATAAAATTGGGATAATCCATGGAAGCTTCTTACCTCAGTGGTAGTGGTAGGTGTAGGCCAACTTAGGATAGCAACAACTTTCTCCTTGTCCATCTTCAAGGTTCCTTTAGACACTACAAAGCCTAGATACATCAACCCTTGCTTGAAGAAGTCACACTTCTCAAGGTTGATAGCTAGTTTCTCCTCATGAAGCCTATTCAAAACTGCTTCTACATGCTTGACATTTTCCTCTTTGGTCTTGTTGTAGATGAGGATATCATCCAAGTACACCACCACAAATCTTCTTGTTAAGTCTTTGAGCACTTCATTCATGAGCCTCATGAATGTGCTAGGGGCATTGGAAGGACCAAATGGAATCACAACCCATTCATAAAGACCATCAGTAGTCTTAAATGTTGTCTTCCATTCATCTCCCTCATTTATTTTGATTTGGTGACACCCACTTTTCAAGTCCAACTTAGTGAAATACATAGCACCTCCTAGACAATCCATAAGATCTTCAATTCTTGAATTAGGAAACCTATACCTAATTGTAATGTGGTTAATGGCCCTTGAGTTAGTACACAACCTCCAATTTACTCCCTTCTTGGATGCCAAAACCACTGGGACTGCAAAAGGACTTATGCTCTTTTGGATCTAACCTTGGTCCATCAACTCTTGGACTTGTTTTGCCACTTGAAGGTTTTAATCTAGAGTGAGCTTATAGGCTGCCTTATTAGGCAAATATGCACCTGGTAAAAAGTCAATTTGATGACTTATAACCCTCCTAGGAGGTAGGGTAGCTGGGGTACCATCACTCACTATATCCTTATACTTTTCAAGCAAATTTTGGACTTCAACTGGTAAAGATTCCTTGACTAATTTTTTTTCATTAGTGGACTTTAGTATCACTACAAATCCTTGGCTCTCCTTATGCTTAAGGTCTTTTAAAAGCTCTTTCTCTCCACATAGTAGCACACTAGGTAATTGGGACTATGGTTCTTCACCTTCCAACAAAGACTAAATTTTGAAAGTCTTGGCTCCTTTTTTGAATGTTATGGCATTAGCCCTACCATCACACACCACCTCCCTATCAAATTTCCATGGCCTCCCTAGCAAAATATGACAAGCATCCATTGGAAAAATATCACACAACAATTGATCTTTATATCCTACAATTGAGAAGTCCACCCATGCTTGCTCATTCACTAGGATGCTTTGCCCTTTGTTAAGCCATGTGACCTTGTAAGGGTTGTCATGAGGTATATTCTTTAGTTTGAGCTTTGTAATAGCCTCCTCTAATATTACATTATCAGTTGATCTAGAATCAACCACCACCTTGCATACTTTTCCTAGGATCTTGCACTTGATCCTAAACAATGCCCTCCTAAATCTAGGCTCATCAAGAGCTATTTTCTTGATTAGCACCCTCCTAAACATGAGGTTCTCACCTTTTTAAAACTCAATATGGTCTATATCAACATCCTTGCAACTTGTATTATCTTCTTGTGCAAATGCTAGCCTTTTATCTTGGTTTGAGGAAGAGGGTTTGTCTGGGCACCTATAGGTAGAATGGCCTAGTTGACCACAATTGTAACACTTCATTTTTGCAAAGTAAGAGCTGCTCCTACCTCCTCTACCCCTACTTGATCCTTCTTGATTCCCTCCTCTCTATTATAACCACCACTTTAAGAGTGGTCACTAGTTTTCTCCATGGGTTTGCTTTCTCCTTGGTTCTTTTGATCACTACCTTTGCCTTGGTAGCCTCCTTTTTGATTTTTCCAAATTTTTCCTTTGTCTCTATCTTTGAGGTTAGAATCTCCTTTCCTCTTGTTCTTTTATTCTACCTTCAAAGCTAGCTGATGACATCTTTTGACAGTGGTAGTGGCCCATAAGCTAAGCTCCTCTTGAATGTTCCACTTCAAGCCACCAAGATACCTTGCCACCTTGAGTGACTCCTCTTCTTGCTTCTTGGATCTCAAACAAAACCTCTAAAATTATTTAGTATAGGAGGTCACATCAAGATCTTTTTGCTTTAGTCCTTGCCTTTTTTTATGGAGTTAGATTTCAAAGTCTTCAGGTAGGAAGTTCTCCTTGATTTTGCTTGCCATAACACTCCAATTTGTAATTAGATTCTTGCCCATGCGAACTCTTTCATCTTTTAAATACTTCCACCATGTTAAGGCTGAGCCTCTAAGCCTTCACTTATCCACCTTAGCCTTTTGTGCCTTTGAGATACCCTCACACTCAAAGTGGTTCTCCATACCCTCTAACCAATCCATAACTGCATCAATATCCATCTTACCACTAAAAATTGGAACTCCTTCCAAGGATTTGATTGCCTTCAAGAAAGATTCTTCTTCCAAGATAGGATCAGGTTTAGGTATGATGTCTTCCTCTGCTACCTTCTTACCCTTCCCATCTTCTTCTTCTTCCCTTTTACTGGCTTCCTCTGCAACTGCATCCAGTTTTTGCTTCACCTCTTCCATGCTTCTTCAAGAAGACAATTTCTTTCCTTTGTTCATTAACCTCTTTGGCTAACTCCATGTTAGTCACCATCATGGATTCTCCTACTAATTGTTTAGTAGCTTTAGACATCCACTACTTTTTCCCAAATCTTTAACTCACTCTGATACCACTCTAATGTAACACCCCAAGCTTGCTTCCAAATCCCAAGCTTTCTCAGGACTTCCTTAGGTCATTCACCTGACCCACTAGGGCTTCTACATGCCCTATGCTTCCTAGGATCATGCTTAAGAGATCATATTCCTTTAGTTGGAGGCACACCAACAAAGTAACATCATTGCTCACTAGCCTTCCCTAGTCCACCATCAACCCTCAAGTCCACCTAGACCTCCAAGGGTGCTAAATAGTCATCTATGGTTTCTTTTGACTCCTTCTAACATCCAAGATCCCAAACAATTCTGATTTAATGGGCACATTCAACCCACAAGGCTTCAAACACCAAAATGCTCCAAAAAGGCTACTAGGAATTAACCCTCCTAAATAGCTGGCAATAAGATTTCTTGGAAAACTTCTTAATAACCTTGCAAAAAAATCATATTCATGGATAGCCTTTTCAGAGTACATCAAGATTCTATAATTTTCCCACCCTCAAACTATTTGTACAACCAAAGTACAAAATTTGGCTAAAATGAGGGTTTCAAAGGCTTTATCATTGTTGTGATAGAAAACCACCTTAGATACCTTTCCAAGACCTCTCCTTTGGACTAGAGCAAGGTTAGAACTTCTCCTTAATCGTTGTGTGGCCAGATTGAGGCATTTACACTCTCAATCCCCTCCATAGCTTGTTTTTTTGACTGTGATCCCTAGCCAAGTTGCATTTGGCTTGCCTAGGGAATCACTTTAAAAATGCTTTCCATACTTCCCATGGGCTCTCCTTTTCTATACATAATTTAAAAGGAGTCTAGTTCCAAATCCCAAGAGGCCATACATTTTATATGGTGGGAAAAGGCCCTAAGACTCCATTTTTTATTCGCTGCCCAGTTCAGAACAGCAACCTACTAACTTACAAAATAATTTATTCAACCACACAAAACTCTCTGTAACAACATAAAAACAAAAAAAAAATTGAAGGAAAACTAATACTAACACTTAAAACTCAAAAAAACCTAAGTCTAATTTGTACAAAGCATGAAAAACACTCCAAAGCAAGAAATTGTTCTAATGTAATAAAAATGTTGATTACAATTCTTAAACTCTCATTTCTCCTTCCTCCAACCTCTTGAAAAGGTTGATTTTGACCTAATATAGGATTGACATGGATTTTTTTAACTACTTTAAGTGGTAAAAGGTCTCCCACAAATAAGTTTCTCTTTTTGCATAAAAGTTACAAAAGTTGTCAATGATAACTTTGCAAAAAAAAAGAGCAATTTTTGCAATTTTGCAAATTATATATCCAAACTTGCTCTACTTGATACCAAACTTTTGAAAAGGCTTAAGATGGATCGAAAACACATAATAAAGACCCTAAAACACTTCCTTTCCCTATTTGGCCCTCAAAAATAAAAAAAATCTCTATTGAGCCAAATGAGCAATTTTTAGCAATTAGGAGCAATATTGCATTGTGGGGCTCTTCTAACCTATCTAACCTCACCTTAGGACCTAGTTGATCTTATTATTAGACTAGTGATGTGGCTAGCATCACTATAAGCCAAAAATAAGGAAATTCCTAGGTTTCACACTTAGCCTACCTAGGTGGTCCTACACCAAATATCCTAAAAAATATTATGAAAATCATAAGACATCTTAAACAAATCCATAAAAATCATAAAATTTACTGAAAAAATTCATAAAAAAATCATAAAATGACCTAAAAAAATCACTAAAAATCATATAATGTCTTGAAATAAACCGTTAAAATTGTAAAATGTCTTGAAGAAATGAGCAACACAAAAACATGAAATATCCTCAAAAACCTTAAAAATCACAAAACCCACCAAAAATTTGTAATAAACCTTGTAAAAAGTCATTGTAGATAGTCACCCCTTTTACTTAAACACATGTACTTTCACAGAGTGAAACTCAAAGCACTACACTTGAATGACAATCACACTCTTTGAGCAATGGGAACCATTAATCAATCCAATGTGTCACTATGAACCTATCAACTAAACACACAAACTGACTTATCCCATTTTCAACCTATCAAACACCATTTGAAGACCTAAAGCACTAGAAAAACAATTAAAAATGGATAATAATAGTTGTTGGCTTACATTTTTTAGTGAGTGCTTTATTTTTTCTTTGTTTTCCTTTGGTCATGTTCCTATGCCACTCGCTGATATAACTTGATTTGTGAGAGTGGCTGGGATGGTTCATGGTCAATTTTTGTTTTATGTCTATTAACATGTACCTTTGAGACTTTGAGGCATGTATATATGCCTCAAAAAGGACAAGTTCATTTTCTATTTGCATCATGCTCGTTTATGTAAAAGATTTGCATTTGTGGTCTGGCCCTTTATGCCATGATGTGTTGCATTCAATCTGCCATATAAAATTAAAGTTCCATTGGAATAAAGTGCACTTTATGAAAGAAAAATTCCTCACATCACACTAATTTTTCCTCGTCTCACCTCCTCTATCTTCTAAGATCCACTACATCCTTCACCATGGTTAGGTAATTTGATACACCAAATCATCTTCATCATCAATTCTTGTATTCTTGCATCATAATACACTGTTTGTTAACATTTTGTGGATTTCCACCAAGTTTGGCCTTAATTTGACCTAGGTTTGAAAAATTTTGACCAATTTTGACCATATTTGACCATGTCTGACTGATTTTACAAATTTCTTGACCTCTTTCCATCATATTTGGCATGCACACATAGTTTTATGTCATTCCGAGTTTAATTAGAGTGATTTTGGCCCTAAGAGCCTTCTGGGGTGCAGTCTGCATTGCTAAAGAAAAGTTAAGCTTCCCAAGTGCACCTAGGGTCATCTTGAGTACACTTTGCATGAGCAAGCATGCCCTCTGCATGCTTAGGTGTATTTTTGGTGCACTTGAGGTAGTTTAATGCTCGAAACTGCTCCTTGAGCCCTGATTGACCCTTGTTTTACACTCTAGAGCCCATAGCTTTTGTATTTGAACTCTGATTTGTGATCTATTAGTTGTGTTAGATTTGTATCTTTTTTGTGAACAAATTGACATATAATTTTCATTATTTGGTCATTTTCTTGAGTGGGAACCCATGAACTTGCTACACCCTTAATATTATTGTATATAAGGTTATGAATCATCAAATTGTGGCTTTCTTAATACTTAATTAAGTCAATTAAGTCATATTATAATTTAGTTAGGTAGGTTGGCCTAGGTATTATGAAGGGTTGTATCTATTCAACCTAAGGATAATTAGGTATATAGAGGAGGTTATGAGACTTATTTCATCATCATATTGTGAAGTGTGTTATCATTGGAGATATTTGCAGGTTGCCCCCTCGAAGTGGCCTATTACTCTTATCTATTATCAATAATTTATATAATATTTCATATTATTTCTTCTATTGTGCAAGTTATTTCATTACAAGTGGTATCAGAGCATGATCTTGGCACCATAGAGGCAAGATTTTTCTTAACATTGGGGCGATTTTGGGAAGAGTATAACTTTCAAATTTTAGTGAATTTTTCAAAGATTGTTAAAACATTTTTGAAGAACATATTAAAGAATCTATAGTCCAAAATTTAGAGGAATTGGAGAAAATTTGAGGAAATTATTATAGAATTACTATTTTTACACAATTGTTTAAGATTTTCATCTCTCTCACATCCTACCGAATTGGAGTATAACTAGTATTGGGTTTTTCAATACATAGTAGAGGAGCCTAAATACAAATATTGGAGAAGTTAAAAAAACAAAATTCAGCAAGATATTGTAAAATTAGGAAATTTCTCTCTCAAGGCAACAAATTTGCTAATTTTTTTGGGGGATTTTTTTTGAGTAAGGATTTCTTGGCCCAAGTAAGTTACAATAAAATAAATAAATAAATAGAGAATTTACATTTCATTTGTGTGATTTATTTCAAAAAATATGGCTTCCATCATGATGAGGCCTCCAACGAGAGTAAAAATGAATTCAACCACATTAGGGAAATCCTCTGATCAAGATTGGGATGCAATAAAGTATAGTAAGCCAAATGAGGAACTTAGTAAGTTCAAGGAAGAGGTTAAGAAGGATATATGTGACCTATGAGGAAATATATTAGAAATAAAAAGAATTTTAAGAACCTATATGAATGAAAAAAGGAAGGAGCTCTCAAGAAATCAAGGTGAAACCTTCAAATCAACTAATAATGACACAAATTTTATTAATCCTACAAGATCTAGGAATTTTTTTCCAAAGGTGGATATGCATAGATTTTATGGCAAGCATCCTCTAACATGGACAAATAAAATGGAGATTTTTTTTTAAAATACATCAAATCCATATGGACAAAAGGTTATGATGGCTTCCTTATATCTAGAACCAGATCAATTCATTTGGTATTGTTGATTTTGTACTCATAGGAGGAAAAAGGGTCTCACTATATCATGGTCAATTTTTATAGAAGGAGTCCAAGCACAATATAGCAATAGTGTGATAGAAAAATTCTTTAGCCAACTTGCTAAGCTTCAATAGACAAGATCACTTAAGGATTATATTAAACAATTCCAAGATCTATTCTTAAGAGTGGAAACAATTACAAAGGAGAACTTGAATGATTTATTTTTGGGTGGTCTCAAGGATCACATTCAAAATGAGGTATGCATGTTTTGTTCTGGTTCAATAAATGAATCTTTTATATTGGCATGCAAGGTAGAGGAGAAGTTATTTATTCCTAGAAAGTAGGGGGCTAATGTGATAGGAGACAAAGGATATTCAGCACCTTATCTTCCTCAACCTACTAGGTTGATCCCACAAAAAATTGAAGAAAAAGGATAAAAAGGGTTGTGTTTCAATTTTGATAGCAAATATAGTCAAGGAAATAAATGTAGTGAAATGAAATTGTTCTATATTAAAGGTCCAAGTGAGGATGAAGAGGATGAGCTCATATCAAAAGGGGATAGGGAGTCAAGTGAGGAATCACATGATTCTCAACCAATAATTTCTTGTTATGCACTTTTATTTTTTAGTGCACCACAAACTCTAAAGGTAGTGGGTGTCTTAAAGAAGCAGTAGGAAACAATGTTGATCAACTCAAGTAATACTCATAATTTCATCAACAAAAAGTTATAAACTCTTCTAAATTATTTTATATATCCAACCCTAGAGTTTCAATTTTTGATTTCTGATAGGGGCATAGTTAGTTGTTTAGGGAAGTGTCATAGTATCAAATTATCCATGGGAGATTATCAACTTGATACCCCAATCTATGTGATATCCATGGGTGCATTAGATATTGTTTTGGGAGTACAATGGCTTACTACATTGAAAGAAATTGAGATGAACTTCCAAGAACTATTCATGCAATTTAAATCATAAGTAAAGGTAGTGGAGCTAAGGGGATTGAAGGTAAAATCCCCACAAATGGTAAGCTCTCATCAAATGAAAAAAAATCTTAAGATAGGTGTGGATGGATTTTTGACCCAACTATGTTCATTAGAAGTCTCTCAATCTAATGCTCTTACTCATCTAGATTTACAAGAAATAATTGATCATCACTTAGTGATTCTTGGAGATGCACCTAAAGGACTTCCTCCTAAGAGGGATCACAACCATGCCATACAACTTTTTCTAGGGAGTTAGCCACCAAAAATTATGCCTTATAGGTACCCACACATACAAAAAAGTGAGGAAAATTGTTGAGGAAATGCTAGAGGCAGGAATTATCAAGCATAGCCAAAGTGCTTACTCCTCATTTATTGTGCTAGTGCATAAGAAGGATGAAACTTGACACATGTGTCCAGATTATAGAGTGCTAAAAAAGTACACCATTAAAGATAAGTTTCCTATTCCAGTCATTGATGATCTTCTAGATGAATTAAATGGAGCTATGTATTTTACCAAGTTAGATCTTATATTGAGTTATCACTAAATTCAAATTAAGGAGGAAGATATTTGTAAGACAAAATTCCAAACTCATGAAGGTTATTATGAATTTTTGGTGATGTCATTTAGTCTTACCAATGCACCATCTACATTCCAAAGTTTAATGAATTCCATTTTTAAAAAGTTCTTGAGAAAGTTTGTGTTAGTGTTTTTGGATGATATATTAATTTATAGCAAGACTTGGGAAGAAAATTTGTAGCATGTAGATCAAGAATTACAATTACTTGAAGATCATCAACTTTATGCTAAGCCATCCAAGTGTTCTATTGCTCTAAATAAGGTGGAGTATTTGGAACACATAGTTTCACATGAAGGAGTAAAGGTGGACCCTAAAAAAATTAAGGCTATCATGGAATGGCCTATCCCAAAAAATATTAAGAAGTTGAGAGGTTTCTTGGGATTGATAGGATACTATAGAAGATTAGTGAAGAATTATGGTCATATAGAAGCACCCCTTACAACTCTATGAAAGAAATATTATTTTCATTGGAATGAATCTGCTAATGTATCTTGAGAAATTGAAGAAGGCTATGTTTAAAACTCCATTGCTTGCCACTTCAGACTTCACCAAGGAATTCACTATGGAATGTGATGCTTCTAGAAATTGGATAGGAGCACTTCTCATGCAAGAAGGTTGACCAATTTCTTTTGAGAGTCATCAATTAAAAGGTAAAAATAAACTCAAACCTATTTACAAGAAGCAAATGTTAGCAATCCTTTATGTAGTTAAATAATGGAGGCTATTTAATGGGTTGACACTTCAAGGTTAAGACAAATCATGATAGCCTAAAATACTTTTTGAAACAAAGACTATCATCAATAGAGCAAAAAAAATTGGTCACTAAGATGTTGGGATATGACTTTGAAATTGTATACAAGAAAGGGAAGGAAAATATTGTGCCTGATGCACTTTCTTGGAAGGATGAAAAAGATGAATCCTTATTGTGTGCCCTTCCAATATTACAAGAAAATTGGGTGGTAGAAGCTATGAAGAGTGGAAAAATGATGCTACAACAAGTAATCTCATCTAGAAAATAAAAAGTGGCCCTAGTAGTTTAGATATGTTTTGTTTAAAGGGGGATATTCTTTGGTATAAAGAGTGCTTGTATCTCTGCAAGAATTCCACTCTTAAACACAAGATTCTCAAAGAACTACATGAGTCCCTAATTGGTGGTCATTTGGGATTTTTGAAGACATATCATAGGGTCATGCAAGATTTTTTTTGGAAAGGGCTAAAAAGTGATGTTCAAAAGTTTATGGTTGAATGTTTGGTTTGTTAAAGAAATAAGGGGGAAACAATTAAGACACTAGGTCTCTTATAAGCTTAATTTATTCCTAGCCAGCATTGGGAAGAGGTATCCATGGACTTCATCACAAGGCTCCCCAAATCTAAAATTCATAATTTCATCATGGTAGTATATGATTTCCTCACTAAATATGCACATTTTATTACATTATCACATCCTTTTATAGCAAGTATAGTGGCAAAAGTTTTCTTGGAGAATAT
Organism: Cupressus sempervirens; assembly: GCA_028749045.1. Lineage (NCBI taxonomy): Eukaryota > Viridiplantae > Streptophyta > Pinopsida > Cupressales > Cupressaceae > Cupressus > Cupressus sempervirens. Next base: position 546,349,769 of record CM053792.1, read on the forward strand.
CCCAAAGCTTTATGGTACACCTAGGATTATTATTAGTGATCGTGATCCTATCTTTAGTAGTCAATTTTGGAAAGATTTATTCTCATGTTTGGGTACTCAATTGGCTCATATTTCTTCATACCATCTGCAATCAGATGGCCAAACTGAGGTGGTTAATAAATGTTTGGAAGGATATCTACATTGCTTCACTTCAGAAAAACAATTTCAATGGTTAGATTGGCTACCTCTTGCAAAATGGTGGTACAATACAACTACTCATAACCCTATATAGAATAATACTAAGGGTGTAGCATGAAGAGGCCACATGGGAGGATAAGGAGTTCATTCAAAAGAATCCACACTTGGTTAGCATTGAGGACAATGCTTCTTTCAAGAGAGAGGGAATGTAATGCCCTTAATATTATTGTATATAGGGTTATGAATAGTCAACTTTTGGCTTTCTTAATCCTTAATTAAGTCATGTTATCATTATTATATTATAATTTAAGTAGGTAGGTCAGCCTAGGTGTTATGAAGAGTTGTGTCTATTCAACCTAAGAATAATTAGGTATATATAGGAGGTTGTGAGCCTTATTTCATTATGATATTATGAAGTGTGTTCTCATTGGATAAATTTGGAGGTTTCCCCCTGAAAGTGGTTTATTACTCTCAGCTATTATCAAGTATTAAATAATATTTCATATTATTTGTTCTATTGTGAAAGTTATTTCATTACAAAACTACTCTCGTGCCCCTAATTAACCCCTATTTTGCACTCTAGACCCCATAACATTTATATTTTAGCTTTTATTTGTGATCCAACAATTTTTATAGATTTTTCTTCTCACTGTCGACAAATTGATCCATCACATGCCTATCCTAGCTTATTTCTCAAGGGGGCACCCATAAATTCCACCACTATTTTAGCATGCTTTTATGGCTTTTTCATCAAGGTTCTTTTACATAATGCTCTAAATCACATTGTATCAAAGAGTGGCAAAATGTTGATGCTAAAAAATGGATCGAGTCTATAGTTTAATCACTTTTTCACACTAACTCATCCCATTTTCTCATTTTACTAATTTTGATATTTTGGCCAACTTGATCATCATTTTATTATATCTAAATAATATTCTTCATCATTCATATCCCCTTTGAAATCATTTGTAGATCACTTCAAAACCAATTCCCATTTTATCCAAACTTTCTAGAATTAACTCAAAATCACCCCAATCAACATGGAATCACTCCAAATGAACCCAAAATCATCCCAAATAAAATTAAAACCATTCCAAATCAACCATAATCAATTTGGAACATGCAAAATATCTCAAATTAGTCATCATTTGTCTGATCCTAGGCATTGTCATGTCTCTCAATGCCTCGAAAACCTATCAAATATGGCCTTAGTACTATCATGTCCCTCAGTGCTAGGTAAAACTAGCATTCTTATCATTAACATTGTTGAGTCCCTCAGTGTTAGATTATGACATTATCAAATCATTTTAATAACATTTACAATGTTTGTCGATGTTATTATGATCAACCTTATCAATCAATTTTGATCCTATAGCATTTGCAATGTCCATTAAATGTTACATATTCTTAATCCATGTCATGTGTCCTTGGAATGTTATCAATCCTAACTAGTCATTCAATTTGATCATGGCTTTGATCTACCCATCACCATCCTAGTCAATTTGCATAATTGTCCCATTTCATCAAAGGATATTATCACATTTATCAAATCAAATTGGCCAATCATTTACTAATTCATCCTATAGGATTAGATATTGATAATCTAGTCCTATGTTGGTCCAATAATTTTCATCATTCATTACTAATTATTCTTCCTAACTAGAACTCTCAATTAATTGATATTTATTAATTTATTGATTCATCTTCAAGAATTATGGGAATTCACAATTTCCTAAGTTCTATTTTCCACTTCTAATTTCCATTTTACTAATTTCCATTTGTGCGGATATATGGATTTTAATTCAAATATTCCACATAATCTTGCCACATGGACATCTTACATCATAGATTCTATCATTGCACGTGGCTAAGGTATGTCATAATCCATATATTCTTATTCCTTGTGCATATCTATTTTTAGCCTTCATCATCATAGATTCTTGGCTATAAGTGGCTTTGAGGTGTCATGTGACACATCATAGACCCTCCTTCATTTTTATCCATTTTGAATTCAACATATCATAGAATCCTACAAGTGTCTTTGAGGTGTCATATGCATGTCATATATTCTCCTTCACTTTTAGGCATGTTGACTTTTGAGCATCATACAATCTTACATTTGGAATCTTGTGTCATATGCATCATGGATATCCTAAGAAATATAGTTCCAAGTTGTGTATTTACATTGACATGTGACCATTCTCTTATTCAATCCTATCCTCTTACACATTGGCTATTAATTGATCCTTCTTGCTCCCTTTTTCGGTCCCAACTCTTAAGTCCTAATTTTGAAATCCTTAATCCTAAATCTTTTAGCATCCTTTAGGCTTCAAATCACTCTTATAGTATGCTCAATAGCATAATTCCATCATAGGATTTTTCTTTCAATTGCATGCATTATAGGCAATTGGAGCTACATCATATGGAGAAGAATGAAGGACATGGGAGCTACAACTAAAGAGTTACTTTTTACTTTGTGTTTCTTTCTTTATTTTGGGTTGTTTCATGGTAGACTAAATATTTTTTTGTGTATGTTTATTGAGTTTGGTGATTTCTCATAGTATTCTAGATGTTTAACCCATTTTCTAGTTTTATAGAATCATGGACCCAGGTCCCCTTTCTCTTTATTTCCTATCATCTCTAGGGGTGCAAGCAATGCCTTGTGATCTTTCGGTATATTTGTGTATTTGGGTTGGTCCTCCTCCACTGCTTTTTCTTTTGTTTCCTCATTTTCTCCTTTATGTACCTACCCCTTCAACTTATCCAATTCTCTCCTAATAGGCCTATTCTATGCTCTGATTGCTCTACTCTCAACTATTTGTTCTTTCACAATTTTTGCCAATTCAATATTGGTCACCCTTAAAGGGATGTACCATTCTTAACAGTTAGACATCTTTTCTTTCTCAAAACTCCCAAATTAGAATCTTAGTGGCTCTAATACCACTTGATATAGAGATTGGTAGAAAAAGTCGTATATTCTCTATGAATCTTGAGCCTCTTAAGGCTTCTTGGTCTTGAACTTTCTATCCTTGATAGGTTCTCCTAACCTACTTGTAGATTCAACCTTTTTGAAGGTTTGGTAAGCAACATATACTTCTTTCCTTCACTTCTATGCCAAGATCTTTCACAATCTTGTCTTGATTCTAAGGCAAACTCATTAGGGCTTGGATTCAATGTGTTGGGATCCACCCAAATTGACCTATAAAATATCTATCCTTAGGCTTACTATTACATATTCAATCCTCCTTTAAAAAAACAAGACCTCTTGTTCTTTGAAATCCAATCTTTCAAAAAAAGGAATTCTAATTGTAGGCCTAGGCTTCCTAGTAGGTCTAGAAATTTAGTTTTTCTCAAATAATTCAAAATTTGTGAAAGTGTCTTTGTAAATTTTTTATGGTTTCCAATACCCTTATAGAATAATATTTGTTCCCAAACTTTTAGATTCCAACTCTATTCCAACACCCTAGAGCTCTCCTAAGACTCACAGACCTAATTAGCCAAATTAGGTGTGCTTTCTTAAGGAAATCTACTATTATAGGTTCACAAAATTGAAATTATGGTTCAAGTGTTTCCTCCTACACTAGTAAGAACTAAGTCCAATATTTAATTTTCTAAATCAATACTTCTCATATGAAAATTTCATCAAACTATACATTAAACCTCTTGAATACATAGGGATATTTAACCTAGGGTAGGGATGTAAGAAAAGAAAACTAGATTCCCCAATTCTCCACTCTTGGAATCTAATAGTACATTTTCCTAACTTGATCATCCCAAGTGGCTATAAAAATCCACTAGTGGGAAGTTAAGTTAGGTCTTCATTTTGTGTTAATCCCAAGAATTAAGGGTTAACTAAACTAGCTCTATCAAATGCTTTATAACTTGCACACCACTAGACTAATCCACTCCAAACCAAAACTGAAAGAAGTTTGGTCCATTCCACTACATATGTGTGCATGATTTAGGTGTTAGGAAATCTATACACATCTATACCAAGGGCTATTTTAGAAAAATAATGCACAAAAAATAGGTTGTTCTTTATTGATTTCAAAGTGGAATCTATATAACTGAGTCTTTGTCCTTTCAGAGAGATGAATTACATTTAAATAACCCCCTAACCAACAACTATAACCACCATTTGGTTATTGCAGGTTATTTTCCCCAAAGTGCACAACATTTTCTCAACTTTGGCTATTTTTGCAAAAGTGGTGCAAAATGTATCAATCTTTGATCTTGGACCTATTTTAAGACCTAGAACCTATTTAGATCCTAGGATATGAAATTTATTCACACAAAAAAAGAGAAACTAAAGCTAGGGTTCAATGAGTCCAATGTAGACAAGATTTATAGAAACATCTTAATGCATTGACACTTAGAAATGATCATTTTCTATCCTAGAAATGATTGGTCTATAAGGATTCAATCATGAAGAAGTAAAACAAGACTTGAGCCAATGGTTAATGGAGACTTCTCTTCATTGATAAAATTTCTTGTGTGCTTTACACCACTATGAGTGTTTTGGTCATGGATATCCTTTCACAATATGGTATTTTATTGTCTAGAAATTTAAGTGATGCAATAGGAGGCATCTTTCAATGTGACTTGTCATTTTCTACTTTTCATATAGGTGACAAAGCTATCAAAGTAAACAGAGAGCCTAGGGAAATACATATGATAGTGGAAAATATTGACAAAGATTCCTTTTTCTTCTTAGATACTGACATTAATGCTTTTAGAGTTGAGCCAATTATTTTTAACAAACAAAGAATCCTTGCATTGATCTCATAAGAATTTGTTGAATGTTCTAAGTTAGAAGGGTTATGGACTATGTATTTTGATGGTGCCAACACAAAGGAAGGAGCAGGAGTTGGAGTTGTTTTTATTTTCCCAAATAGAGAAAGTTTCAAATATTCATTTACCTTAGATTTTACATGTACAAATAATATTGCTAAGTATGAGGCACTCCTCCTAGGTTTGAGAGTAGCTACTAAACATGGGATGAAATGATTGCATGTGATAGGTGACTTTGAACTAATAGTACAGATGGATGGATAGAAAAAACAACAAGATGGTTGAACTCCTTGCTAATATAGCTATCAAGCCTAATGATGTTTCTTTTTCTAGGGTATCCAAGGTTGAAGTATAGACCAAAGAATCTATCCCTAATAATATGGAGAATTGATAGGTTTTTTAACATGATTCTAACTTTTGAAGTTTCTCATGTGTGAAGACAAGTACCATTAACAAGAGCTGGACTGTAGTGCCTATGTAGAGAGTGTAGATGAGAAGGACACAATTTTTGGTCAATTAATCTTGTAGCTCGAAAAAAAAAAGGTTCCTAAGGGATTGGTGATAATGGAGAGTGGTTTTGACAACCAAGATAGTTTTGAATTAGAAGTCAAAGATAAGAAGCTAGATGAGCTAGAAGAGATTAATCTATGAACAATTGAGTCTCCAAAGAAGGTGTATGTGAGTAAGACTTTATCTCCCTCCATAAGAAAATCATTGATTTATTTATTAAGAAAAATTAGGCATGTTTTTACTTATTCTTATGATGATCTCAAGGCTTATAGGGAAGATTTGTTTAAGCATGTTACCCTTTTGAAATATAATGTCAAGCCATTTAGGCAAAAGTAGAGGCCTATAAATCGCACATTAGCTCCAACTATGCAAGAAGAATGCATTTTGGCCTAAAAAATGTAGGAGAAACTTTTTAGAGAGTGGTGGATGTTTCTTTTTCTAATTATTTAGATAAATTTATGATGGCATTCCAAAATGATTTAATAGCCTATTCAAAGAAGGTAGAAGACCACTACAAACATTTGGAAAAAATCTTCATGAAGGATTTAAAATATGGAGTTTCTCTAAGTCCAAGGAAATGTGCTTTTGGGGTCACATGGTATCCAATGGTGGAGCAATGATTGACCCAGAGATGGTTTATGCTATAGATAAGGTCCTCAAGCCTAAAAATGTGAAAGGAATACAATCATTCTTTGGCCAAGTTAATTTTCTAGGAAGGTTTGTATCCAACTTTACAGAGATTAGTACACAAATTTCTAAGATTCTCAAGAAATGGGTAGTGATTAATTGGGATGGAGAACATTCAATTACTTTTCAAAAAAATTAAGAGGCCATAAAGAATGAACTAGTACTTAGAACTTATGATTATAGTAAACCAATGCATATTTTTTCATTTGCTTCATTTCATAAAATTATTGTAGTGTTGCTCTAGAAGAATGAAGAAGGCTTTGAACAACCCATTGCATTTTTTAGTAAATCCTCGCAAGCTAGAGAACTCAAGTAATAAATAAATGATAAATAGGCTTATGCCCTAAAAAAGGTAGTAAAGGCTTTTAGATTTTACTTGGTTGGTGCAATTGTCATTGCTTTTGTAGCCAACTTTACAGAGATCAGTAGACAAATTTCTAAGATTCTCAAGAAATGGGTAGTGATTAATTGGGATGGAGAACATTCAATTACCTTTCAAAAAAATTAAGAGGCCATAAAGAATGCACTAGTACTTAGAACTTATGATTACAATAAACCAATGCATATTTTTTCATTTGCTTCATTTCATAAAATTATTGTAGTGTTGCTCCAGAAGAATGAAGAAGGCTTTGAACAACCCATTGCATTTTTTAGTAAATCCTTGCAAGCTAGAGAACTCAAGTAATAAATAAATGATAAATAGGCTTATGACCTAGCAAAGGTAGTAAAGGCTTTTAGATGTTACTTGGTTGGTGCAATTGTCATTGCTTTTGTGCCTAGTGTAGCTGTCAAGGATATTTTTTCTCAACAAGAGGTATTTGGGAGAAGGTGTAGGTGGATTAACAAGATAGAAGAATTCAATATTGACATAAAAATCACCAAATTAGTGAGAGGACAAGAATTAGAAAAATTGATGGCACAATCAAATCTTGATGCTAATCAAATAAATAATGTAAGTGATGACCTAAAATCAAACATATGTGATATGGATCATAGTGATTGGTACAAAGATATCATCCATTATTTACACTATATGTGCACTCCACAAAACATGAGTAAAAATGAGAAGAGAACATTAAAATTTCATGCAATCAAGTATATTATAGTAGGTAGAAAACTCTGGTGGAGAAGCTTAGAGGGTGTGTTATTAAAATGTGTGGATCAAGAAGAATCTATTTAAATATTAAATGAGATGCATAGTCAGGTGTATGGAGGACACTACATTCTGGAAACAACAACTCATAAAGTGTTGAGATTTGGCTTTTAGTTACCTACTTTGTTCAGGGTTGCTCATGAGCTAGTAAGAAAGTGTGACTCCTACCAGAAGTTTGCAAGTAAATTGAAGTTTTCTAGAAACACATCATTAAATCTAGTGGGGGTACAAGCCCCTTTTCAGCAATAGGGTATTGATATTATTGGAGAGATTGCAAACAAATCTACTGGAGGTCATTCATGGATCTTAGTTGCCACTAATTATTTCACTAAATGGGTAGAAGCTTTTCCAAAAAGGAAGTCAACTAGAAAGTTTGTGACTAATTTTTTGTTGAATAACATAATCACTAGATTTGGATGCCCTAAGAGGATTGTCACAAATAATGATGTGTTTTAGATCAAATGATTATATGCAATTTTTTGATAAATATGGTATAACTAGATATACTTCTTCTCCTAATCACCCTTCAGGAAATGGACATACAAAATCCACAATAAGAGTTTGCTAAAAATCATTAAGATAATCCTTGATAATAACACAAAGGCTTGGAATTCCAAGTTAACATTGGTACTTTAGGCAAGTAGGGTAATAGTAAAAAAGGCCATTGGATTAGCACCATTTGACTCAATATATGGGATTTAGATGAGGATGCCTCAAAAAAACTTTATGGGGTTGTATAATTTTGTCCAAACATATGATGAAGATATTGTTGCCAGTATGCAAGAAAGGATGGATGAGTTGGCTAGGTTAAATAAGACCATAAGAGAAGCATCTACTAGAAACATCAAACTAAAACTACAGATGAAACACTTATTTGACAAAAAGGAAGTTGAAATAAAATTTGAGCTTGAAGATTCGGTATTGATGTGGAATGCAAGAATAGAAGATAAGGGGAAGTAGGGAAAGTTTGACCCTATATGTCTTGATCCTTATTTGATTGATTCAAAATGGGGTGATGATTCATACATACTCAAGAAACTCTCCAAAAATATTCTTGAGCTACCAATTCATGGACAATTCTTAAACAAATATCTCTATTGAAATACTTTTTTGTTCTATGAATAGTAGGCTAGTCTTTGTATATAAAATTTTTCCTATATAGGTTTTTTATTTTTCTATTATGTGTGTGTGATGTTCTTTCATAGCATTATCATGTTTGTGGTTTTCTTAACCTTGAGATTTTGAATCCCTATGTGAACTAGCAAGCATTTGCTATCCCCAAAAAAAGCAACTATTGGTGAGCTTCTCTATTTTTACAAGTTTTAGAAGATGAATCCTTCATGTTGGCTTCAAAATGTCATGTTTACTTAAAAAACCTAAGTCTAAAGCCTTGGGGAAGGAAAAACCCTATATTCTACATTTTTTTCCCTAGGATATTCTCTTTCTTCATAACCTTTTTATCTTGGTCACGAGGGTTCCCTTTTCCCTTTCTAAGTTTCCCGCCTTTGTTAGTTTTAATCACCTTAAGTTATGTTTCCCACACATTTATTCTTTCATTTTTGAGCCATGTCGCCCTTGTTTTTCCTAACTCAAAGTGCCTTTGCAAGGTCCCTTTAATATTTTATAAGACTTAAGATTAGATGACCCACATTTATTCATTTCTCTAACACTTTCCATGGATAACATGCAAGATGCGAACACATGAAGGAAAGCTGACCAACTACAAAGCATAAAGGAGACAAAATCAATGATCTATGTTCATTTGCTACTAGACCTTGTCTCATAGAAAAGTAGTGGGATTGCAACATGTACACATCGCAAATGGTCCCATATCTACTCTAATTTAATAAATGAAATTGATGGTGCATGTTTGTCTACTACTTTGATAGAAGATGTGGTGACTAAGCACGATGATGACACATGGACTTGGGTGGAGTATGATTTTAGTGGGACCTAGTATTGTTGGTAGGGGCTTGAGTGTTTAGATTGTAAGGAAAATACTAAGGGTGATCGGACAACTCAACTTCTTTTGTGAAGGATCTTGGGTACGTAGCCACATGTCTCATCTCTGATGCATATCCTTCACACTCTTTAAGAAATAAATTAGGTAAAAGAAAAAATCATTGATCACAACTTAATCTTGTGATGTATCTAAACCATTAGTATTTTTCCTTTAAAGTAAGATCAATGGTTTGAGTTGGATCATTTGATTAACACATGAAATTTGCAAACATATGAGATGGTGATGCATGATGCTCCTTGAAGGGGTGATCCTAACAATGGGACTTGATAAGTAAGTGGGACCTAAGTGATAATTGGGCCATGTTTGAAAATTTTTAGAGGTACCCATACATAATATGAAATAGGTATGTCTGGTATATGAGGAATCAACAATCTACATTATCTCTCAAACTAGTAGGCTTTTCTTTGAGATAAAATGTGATTGTGCCACATGTCCCACTTAGTTTTTAAAGGTTTTTTAACTAATAAATTATGTACAAGGATATTTTGATGGCCCATATCAAATCTAAGATAAATTGTAGCAGTCCAACTACTGACCAGATAAATAGAAAATCAATGGATTATATTCTATCACATTGGAAAGGTGGTTCTATGGTGATTAAGAACAATGGTAACACATGTCCCACTCTTCTTAGCTATGAATACTTTTCAACAATTACTAATGTGGTTCTTGTCTTTGTTCATGGTGGCTAGGAACTAGGCCCAGAAAGAAAGGTGAAATATTAGCGAATGCTAAAGAAGGATTAAGAACATATGATTTTCCAACAAGATAACATCTATGGTCAAATTTCAAAATTAGAGAAATAATTTGGAAAAATCTTGCCAATTGAAAATTACAGGATTGTGAATATTTCAATCTACAGAATAGTCAAGTTTTCTGAAGCAACCAATTGGTAGAAATTTTGAAGAAGATAATTACAAACAAATAACAAGTAATTTGACCTATGTTACTTCCTTCCTCTATATAAGAACTAGTGAATTATAGATACTTAGTTGTAAAATATTTGGAGCCCTAGTTCAAGAAAAATGTAGAAGGAAGAAAAAACCCTAGGAGTTGTGATTAGATAAAACAAAAACAAGATGCCCCCTAGAAAGTATCTTGGTAAATTTAAATATGAATATAGGAGGTCTCAACATATTTTTTTAGAATAATTGCCCAATTCTAAGGAGGGTAAAGAGGAAAAATAATTATGGAAAACCCTAGGAGAAGAAACCCACCTTGGTTTAAAAGATAGATATGGAAGCATTGTTGACACTCACATGCCAACAAGGGATTGCAAATTTTTAGATGGTGGTATGACTAGGAAAATATGGGGAGTCTACTTAGTAATGTATAACAATGTGATTTAGAGAAATTAGTAGTTCCTACCATGTTTTTAGATATTAACCTCTTGAGTTGTTGGAGAAGTATGATCCCATCACAAATGAGATCAAAGATATAGATGGAAATTCTTTCCTTAAAATTGATGTAGATTCAATTAGGAAAGCTTTCAATTTGTATTTAGTTGATGAATTAACTAATAGAGTCAATTTCAAAATGCTTGAGGAAGATTTTGATCATGCAAGGGTTGACAGATAATAGAAATTGATCACATCTTTTGTTAAAGATGTAAATGGTGTGAAGTTGTCATCTCTAGCTATTTCATATAGTTTGGAAAATTGTGAGTACTACAATGATGCCTTTTTGAATATACACACCACTTTGTATTAAGTTTTAGGGCTGCAAAATAATAGGAAATTTAGTAAGGCCACAATGTGGATGTGTTTTGGATTCCAAAAGGATGAAGAAGTAATGATTTTTGACATCCCTAGTTTTTTAGAGAAAAAAAACAATGAGGGATTGGAATTTTTTAAGGCAGGGAAACCCCAAGCTTTAGATGGTTTTCATTATTGATGCATTTAATTATTTTCCATAACAAAGATTATTTTGCAAAACACATGCACTTAGAATTTGAAAGAGATGGTGAACCACTACCAGTTCAATTGTGGACTACCACTTTTTCTTTTGAGTCTGAGGGATCTAATGTTAACCTTTTTTAGAATGAGTTTGGAACTGTGTTGAGGAAGAAATTTTTTGCAAAATGTGAGGAACTTCCCTCAATTATTAAGGATATTTTTGAGACCAATTGATTGTGATGTCAAGACAAAGATATGTCATCAATGGGGGGATATCTACTTTTATAAGCACACAAAATTTATTAGGATATATAGTTTCTCAAGAAGACCAAATGTGATGCCTAGATATGTTCCTTTGAGGATGAGATTTTTGGAGGTCATGAGGTAGATTAAAATGTTACAAGATACTAATTTCCCACTAGTTAAATCAAGAAAAGGGACTTTCTTCCTTGAACTCACTGTCTTCCACCACTTTGCAATAATCAAAGAAGGTAGGAATGAATTGGTTCATTTGTTCAAACCATACAATCTAGATGTTAGTTCAAAGAGTTTAAGTGACATTGATGGGTTTTATATGAGGTTAATGTGAAATATAAAAATGAACCCTAGGGGTACCCATGAGTTTGATTTTCCTAAATATTTAATTAGAAATGATGAAGACTTGGAGTGTCAAAGAAGGAAAAAGATTGGTTGGCATATTTATCAAAAGATGTTAAATGAGATTCATGAAGAGGATCTTGGTTATGACCCTCTTCCAAATTGAAAAGGTTTGGAGAAAAGATTGAGGATAATCTTGAATTATTTCATAGAAATACATAACACAATGAATTATAAATTAGGGAAGAGCAAAAATACAAAGCTCACAATTGTGGATAACAAAGAAAGAATAAATGTATTATTATAGTCAAATGATATAGTCCCAAAGGAGAAGAGAGGACAAAAAATTTCCAAGGAGGAAATGCATGGAAGCTATCAAGACAAGTGAAGATCTTAAAAATCAAGCTAGACTGAGGATATATTAGAGAAGAAAATTGGGGGAAAGGTATGTTGATCCCAACATAGTTGAAGTTTGAAGAATAAAAGCTAACATAGGAGATGATCTAGAAAGGATATGTCCATCTCTTAAATCTCCTAGTCCACCTCCTATAGCTTCCCAAAAAATAGAAGCACATGTTAAAGATATAACTAAAGGAAAGGAAGTAAAGAATTAGGGAGAGAAGCTTACAATATAAACAAAGAACACTCAAGAGGTAAGATAGTTAGGGGGTTAAACTTGCCTTATGATGATGATGAAGAGGAAGAGTATCTTTATACTCCAGTTGCTAGAAGGAAGAGATCCTCAAATCCCTATAGCCCTTGTTTTTGACATCACAAAACAAGAAATAAAAGGGGTTTTCCCTAGATAATTGAGGAAAGAGGCTTGTGATGTAAACGTAGAAGATGATGAATTTGTAAAGTTAGTAGCATTCAAGCACTAATTGTGGAAACATTATAGAGAGGATTCTCTAAAGAGAGATGAGGAAAAGAGAAAACAAAGGCCACATGCTGTCCTAGATGATTTAAAATATGAAGTGAAAAATGAAATTATGACTATGTTTGAGAAAATCACTCTAGAAGAGGGGAGACAGATAGTGAAAGAAGTAGAGGTCCAATTGTCACCTAATCTTGGAATTATTAATGCCATTGCATTTGATTCAATCATGAAAAATATGAGATTGAAAATGTAATGCCCCCCAGAGATCCTTGGAAACAAGGATGAAATGCAAGCAAGATAAAAAAAAATTATACAAGTGGAAGTGCACAAGACAACAACATACATAGATCACAAAGATAAGAATGAAAGACTGACAATCATCCAACACCAATGGATCTCCAAGAGTCACTACTAACCAAAAACACAAACAAGAAAACATAAAGATCAAACAAACTAAAAGAAAAAATCTCACTCCTAAAAATTGGCTAAATCTAAAATCCGGAAGCCCTAAAATTTGGCTAAGTCTGAATTTTTGAAGCCCTAAAATTTCCTAGAATCTTTATCTTAGCCCATAGAGGTCTAGAACCTATCTAAAAAGATTAAATATATTAAATATACATCAACTTATACTTAAACCATATATTTTAAACCCCTTAGGAAATCTATTTTGAACTAGAAAGGTGTAAAACCAAAAAGGGTATCCAAAACCAACTTTCTAACTTTTCTCCAACAAGCCTAGATAGCCCCTATTTTCCATGTGAGACCAAAGAATACCAGATTATTGTGTGAAGAAGTGCCACATGCCACATGAAGAAGTGGATTTTTGCATGAGAAAGTGCATTTTCATGTGAGGAGGTGTAACCAAGGCACCACAGAACTAGTGTAGGGTTTCGTGCAAGGGAGTGCCTAGCCATGCAAAGGAACCCACCACACCACACAAAGATTTACATCCTTGCATGAGAAAATGCAATCTCACGTGAGAAATTAAATCATCACAAAAAAACAAAAAACAACATCCATGGCTAAAACAAATGCCAAGCAATATGATGACTGAATCCAAGGCATAGACAATGCATAAACTATAGGTCTTGGTTAGACATCTCAATGGGCTACTATGTAGGGGCTGAAATCATGAAGAGTTACTTGTCATCAACAAGCCCAAGCTCAGATCATGTGTCCTCAAACTTAAATGGGTGCTCACACATTTTATTATCTTAAGCTTTATTACCACCCAATATTTTCTTTAGTTATCACTTATATAAAGCTCCCTCTGCCAACCCATGGCACCATGATCATCAGACTGTAGGATAGAAGTCCCCTTCATATGCTACCCTACCCTATCCATGCTCATCAAATGATGAGTGCTCATAGGCATGCAAACTCCCAACCCAAACCCAATGATCATAACTTTTGGAAGTACCACAAAATATTGAGACTCACAAGTCATCCAAAAATGTACATGCATGTACTCGTGTGTGATGCACCACCATCACGAAGATCATAACATAAGGACTAGATGAGAACACAAGGAAAAAGTCCCTCAACCAAAAATAGAATTGAGAGCACGGATGCAACACACATCCCAATACAACATAAAAGTACAATAGTGGTCTGACTGACATTCAAATTGATCATCTAGGTCCATAAACTACAATATGTTGAGAAAACCCAAGAAAATAAGGCAACATGCAAAATGAGGTAAAAACTTCAAATTTCAAAAAAAATCCAAAATTAAAACCCATTTTCCTTTGGGTGCAAAAACCCCAAAAGTCCAAAAATAATTGAAATCGGACACTATATACAAAAATGGCTAGCATAACAACTCAAAATCCAAAACCCCCATCTTAAAAATATGGAAAACGTTCATACCCAACCACTTGAGCAGAACCAACATACAAAAATAGAGGGGAACACTAGTTCTCAACTTCCTAACAAACTGCTATGAGAAACAAAAGCTGAAATGGAGCAAAAAAAATAAAATGAGAAAGCCCTACTTGATAGAAAAATGGTAGAAATTGAAACTTGCAGAATAAAATAAATACTTTGCTGAAACTACTGAAAATGATAGCAAAGCAAAAACTCCTCAAGCCAAATCCAAAAAGACTAATCTCACAAAAATCCCATGCTCACAAATCCCAAAACAAATAGAAAATCAATCCTTTAGAAGAAGATTTCCAAATTAGCTCTCAAATTTCTATTTCTAAAAAGTGAGAAGTGAATAATGAATTCACTTTTCCAATACTTATTCACTTTTTGAGTGAATAGTTGATTATGGAAAGTAGCTAGCTTGAGTAGCTAAACTCTAAATTGACCCAAACAAAAACAAGTTATTATCCATAAAAAAAATGTGCTTAAGGAAAAGCTGCTAGAAATTAAATCCGAAAAGATTAAAGCCCAAAAACCCAAAATCACAAAAAATCACTCTGCACTTTCATGAAAGAGCAAACCTCTAAATGCATAGACACACTTACTGGTCTAATCACATGATGTAGATGAGTTTGGATTTACTAACCATCAAAAGGTTTAGATTTAAACAACTTAAAATAAGGATATGTCGACTATATAGGGACAACATTGGTAAAATATGAATAGCTAAATCACTAACTCCATGTACCATTTCTAGGGATATAATTACTACACACTAAAATACATGATCAAGTGCAATTGCATATAATATCATAGCTAAAGCAACATTTACTAAAATACCTATTTAATCCATTTACATCACTCACATTCATAGAAAGTGTAAAAATATGAGAATAAAGTAAATAACCATAGCATAAAATTCATATCATAACATAATTGACAAATATGTCCAATAAACCATAAAACCAAATATCCTCATAGATCTACTATCATCTCAAAATAACATCAACATGCAAATATGATAACTAAATAGTATAGTAGTAAAACATCTATGGTACTGAATAATATAACATCAGACCCTTAGGTCATCTCAAGGTACAAATAACAATAAGAGTATCAAGAATCTCTCAAATAAAAAATAAACAAGGTACAGATTGCAAACACAAGAGGCACTACATCCTCCTCCACTAGCATAGGCTTACTCTTGGAAGCTAGCAAAAAGATATGGGTATAATCCTCTTAGTTGTGTAGCATCTTCCCAAGTTGCAAAGGTCTCATCACTTGGGTCCCATTGGACCCTTACCTACTCTATGTCCTAATGTCACAAGGTTAGCATTTGGTGTTGTAGGATACAAATGGGCTCCAAAGTAAGCTACCCATCCGCTACCTGCAAAGCATCCCAATCAAAAACATGGGTCACATCTGGAATATACTGCCTCAAAATAGAAACATGAAAAACATCATGGATGTGCAATAGGCTAGGTGGCAACACTATTCGATAAGCAACAAGAACAATCCTCTCAGGGATCTCAAAAGGTTTGACAAAACATGGCAACAACTTAGAGCCTTTCCCATAATGGATGGGGCTCTTCCTTGGTCGCACTCTCAAAAACACCCTGTCACCAATAGAAAAGTGATGATCCAACTTATGGGCATCAACATACTTCTTTTTCCTATCCTGAGCAGTAACCAAATACTCCCTAATGTGAACAATCTACTACTCCATATCCTAAAGCATCTTTGGACCCAAAAGAACTTAGTCCTCTAAACTATCCCAAGTCAAAGGGGTACGGCATGGTCTACCATACAAGGCCTAAAAAGATGACATGCCAAGAGAA
The DNA here is from genome assembly GCA_028749045.1 of Cupressus sempervirens. Taxonomy (NCBI): domain Eukaryota; kingdom Viridiplantae; phylum Streptophyta; class Pinopsida; order Cupressales; family Cupressaceae; genus Cupressus; species Cupressus sempervirens. The sequence goes on from CM053792.1 coordinate 546,366,183, forward strand.
CTATGATATCCATTGTTGTATGCAAACTCAATAAGGTACAAATATTCCTCCCACTTCACCTTGTTAGGAATAAGGTGTCTCAACCTTGTATAATTCCTATTCTTATTATTTGTTTTTTAAAATGTATTTCTTGCAAATAATGTTGATGTTTTAAAATCTTGAATTATGTGTAAGGAGATCATGGCTAAAATAGTTATGACGAATTCCTATGACATGTAAGAGCTATGTTAGGAAGATTCAATGATAGGTGAAGACATGTGGCAACTAAGATATTTGAGTACTGTACATTCTACCCCAATAGTGGGGTTCGGGTTATAAGCATTTTTCGGGTTGCAAAGAGAGATGATGCAAAAAAGGTGTATTGTTGGTACTGCAAGTTACTACTGGAGTCTTATGTTGTTGATGTTGAACTTGCATTGCAAGTGTATTGTAACCTTGTGTTGAAGATGATACATTGTGTAGGTTCTGAAGGGGTGGGGTTGTTTTACCAAAAGGTTTTTCCCCACTAAAAAATCTTTGTGTTATGTGTTTCTTTCTTTGTCTATTTTCTGTATTCATGGTTGGCTGCAATATTGTTGTTTACATGATATTGAATCTATAAGTGTAGAAGATTTTAATAGGATTTACATCATAATTTCCTTATGAGATTAGTGTAGGAAGCTATTTCCATGCTTGAGTTTCCTTACAAGTGGTATCAGAGCTTGATCAACTTTTGATCCTAGTTGTTGGGTAGGGTTTTTTGAGCTAATCTCAAGTCGAGTGGGAGTCTTGTGTAGAACATCCTAAATCTTATTTGCAGATTGAGATGGCAAGTTCATCAAATGGAAGAATGGAGGTGGAGAAATTTAATGGCACTAATTTTGAGTTGTAGAAACTCAAGATGGAAGACATGTTGGAAGATCGTGACCTATGGGAAGCGACTACAAGTGCTACAAAACCAGCAACAGTAGCTCAAGTAGATTGGAATATCAAAGACTATAAAGCTAAGGGTCTCATAAGACTCTATTTAATCGATGCAGTTCTTCTGAATGTTCTAGATGAGAAAACTACATATAGTTTGTGGGAGAGACTTGGGGCCATGTATCAGGCCAAATCTTTGGTGAACAAGTTGGTCCTGAGGAAGAAGTTGTATTCTCTGCGAATGGAGGAAGGTGGATCCTTAACAGATCATTTAAATGCATTTAATCTATTGGCTACACAATTGAAATTAGCTGGTGTCAAGTTAGAGGAGGAGGATCATTGCTACACACTTTTGTGTTCTTTATCAAATTCATGGGACCATCTTGTGCTGGCTCTTGGAAGCACATTAGTCACCTTCAAAATGGATGATGTGGTGTCTTCACTGCTATAAGAGGAGATGCAGAGAAAGGATTTTGTTTTGGAAAAAGAAGCCCTTGCTATTCATGGGAGATCCACAAAAAGAGGTAAGAAAAATGACAATAAGTCTGACAATAAGGGTAGATCCAAATCTCATGGGAAGTCAAAGACTTCCAATAAGTCCAACGCAAAATGTTGGAACTGTCATAAGACTAGGCACTTCTATAAAGACTGTAAAGAGCCTAAGAAGAAGAAGAAAGCCTCAGATTTTGATTTTGAAAAATCTCAAGAAGATGGTGATGCATTCATCGTAGCTTTGGCAGCCCATGCATCTGATGATGTGTGGTTGGTTGAATCGGGTGCATCTTTTCACATGACCTCTCATCAAAACTGGTTCTCAAGATATGAAGAGTTTGATGGTGGAAAGGTGTACTTGGGTGATGATTCTCACCTAAAGATAGTTGGACGCAGGAGGGACACTATCAAATTTCCTGATGGACAAGTAAAGGAAATCAATGGAGTTATGCACATTCCAAGTTTGGCACAAAACCTATTATCTATAAGTATGCTAAATGATGTAGGTGTGCAAGTTGTTTTTTCAAAAGAAGGATGCAAGATGATGAGAGGATCGATAGTGCTTGCAAGGGGTACTAGGAGAGGTACCTTATTTCAACTAGATGCATGTATTCCTCTATGTAATAGTTCTTCATCCTCACCATCTAAACAAGTAGTGAAGAATACTATGGTTATTGGTTCTGATGGCAATGCAAACACTTTGAAAGGTAAGCTTCCTGTAGAAAAGATAATGTTATGGCATTTGAGATTTCGTCACATTAGCAAAAAGGGTCTCAGAACCCTGAAAAATAAAAATCTTGTTGAGGGGTTAAATGATTGCAATCTTGAGTTTGACTTCGGTGAACACCATGTCTACGATAAACAAAATTGTGTTCAATTTTACTCTAGTTCTCACAAATCTTCTGATGTTTTGGATCTTATTCATTCTGATGTATCTGGTCCTGTAAAAGTTCCTTCAATCTCCAAGTCTTATTTTTTGTATCTTTCATAGATGATTATATTAGAAGGACATGGATTTATTTCCTTAAAAGTAAGACACAAGTCTTTAGTCGAGTCAAGGAATTTAAAGCCCTTGTAGAGAATCAGACTAGTAAGAAGATTAAGTGTGTGAGAATTGACAATGGTGGTGAGTTTTTCTCAACAAAGTTTGAACAGTTCTATAAAGAAAAAGGTATCCAGAGGCATAAGACAACTCCTTATACCTCGAAGAAAAATGGAGTTGTAGAGAGAATGAACAGGACATTGATGGAGAAGGCTAGGAGTATGCTTAGTGGAGCTAGTTTAGAACAAAGGTTCTAGGCCAAAGCTGTGGCCACTACTTGCTATCTAGTTAATAGATCTCCTACATCAACCCTTGTTGGTAAGACACCCATGGAGGTGTGGTCTGGTGAGAAGCCTTCAATTAGACATCTTTGTGTTTTTGGTTGTGAAACTTATGCACATGTTCCAAAGGAGAAAAGATCTAAGTTGGAAAACAAAGTTTTTAAATGTATTTTCATCGGATATAGTGCTGGTGTGAAAGGATACAAGCTTTGGGATCCTGTGACTAGTAAGGTGTTGTATAGAAGAAATGTTATTTTTAGAGAGCTAACATCTTGTCCTATTGTGCTACAACCAGATGAAAAAGAAAAGGAAAAAGATGTTGTTTAGTTGCCTCCTACCCCTGAGAAGACTGAACAGAGAGACCATGTTGGGTCTAATGATGAGGAGAGCTCTAGCAGCTCTAACAATTTAGAAGAAGAGGAAGAACAACCTTAACCTCAGCCCTTGAGGAGATCCAAGAGAGAAAGAAAGCAACCAGAAAGGTTTGGTTATTCTATGTTAGATTCCAATTGTTCTTTTTCTTTGATTACTAACACTGATGAGCCTAGATCTATGAAAGAGGCTTTGGGCATGAAAGATGTAGGTTCCTAGATTCAGGCCATGGATGATGAGATGGCTTCTTTAGAGAAAAACAAAACTTGGGACCTTGTACCTTTTCCTAAAGGGAGAAAATATGTTGGCTATAAATGGGTGTTGAAGAAGAAATTTTGTGCAGATGGCAGTGTTGAAAGGTACAAAGCTAGATTGGTTGCAAAGGGCTATTCACAGGTAGAGGGAATAGATTATGGTGAAGTATTCTCTCCTATTGCAAAGTTGATATCCATTAGATTTCTATTATCTCTTGCTGCATCATATGATTTATAGATAGAATAGATGGATGTGAAGAAAACTTTCCTTCCTGGTGATTTGGAGGAAGAGATTTATATGTCATAGCCTGAGCACTACATTGTTAAAGGTAAAGAATCCTTAGTTTGCAGATTAAAGAAATTTCTATATGGTTTGAAGTAATCTCCTAGGGTGTGGTACCTTAAGTTTGATGCCTTTGTGTTGTCAATTGGATTTGTAAGATCAAAATCAGATCATTGTGTTTATTTCAGAGTTGAAAATGATCGCCTTCTTATTGTTGCATTATATGTTGATGATATGTTGCTATTTGGGAAGGGTAAGGGTATGATTTCTGATTTTAAATCTCAGTTGTTAGCATAGTTTGAGATGAAAGATCTTGGGGCAGCTAGGTACATCTTGGGATGGAAATCAGTAGAGACAGGTCTAACAGAAAACTTTGGTTGAGTCAGAGTAAGTATGTGAAGTCTGTGTTGGACAGGTTCAGCATGGCAGATTGTAGACCACTATGTGTTCCTATTCCTGTGGGAACAAAGTTATCTATAGATGATTGTCCAAAATCTCCTAGTGAGGTGGAGGACATGAGTAGAGTACCTTATGCTAGTACAGTTGGTAGTCTTATGTATGCTATGGTCTGTACTAGACCAGACATTGCCCAAGTAGTGGGAGTCCTGAGTCAGCTTATGGCTAACCCTGGACGAGTACATTGGGATGCAGTTAAGAGAGTATTCAAATATTTGAGGGGTACATCAGATTACTCCATATGTTATCATGGTAACTCTTCTAGATTTTCACATTCAGTTTGTATTCATGGTTTTGTGGATTCATATTGGGTAGGTGATATTGACCACAAGAGATCCACCAGCGGTTATGTGTTCACTATGTTTGGTGGTGCCATCAATTGGATGAGCAAGTGACAACCTGTGGTTGCTTTGTCCACTATAGAAGCTGAGTACATGGCTACTACTCATGCTTGTAAGGAAGCCATTTGGCTTAAGAGATTGTGTTTAGATGTTGGTGTTGATGCAGAATAGATTACTAATTGGTGTGACAGTCAGAGCGCTATTTTCCTTAGAAAGAATCCAACTTTCCATGCTAGAATGAAGCACATTGATGTGCAGTTTCACTTTGTGAGAGATATGGTGGAAGATGGAAAGGTAAATTTGGAGAAGGTAGATACTGTGAAGAATGTTGTAGATGCATTAATGAAACCAGTGGGCACTGAGAAGTTCATATGGTGTTCGGAGTCTATGGGCCTTTTGACCTATAGCTATTAGTTCTTGTTGCTCTTACAAGGTGTTTAACAAGTGGGAGAATGTTAGGAATAAGGTGTCTCAACCTTGTATAATTCCTATTCTTATTATTTGTTTTGTAAAATGTATTTCTTGCAAATAATGTTGATGTGTCGACATCTTGAATTGTGTGTAAGGAGATCATAGCTAAAACAGTTATGACAAATTCCTGTGACACGTAAGAGCTGTGTTAAGAAGATTCAATGATAGGTGAAGACATGTGGCAACTAGAATATTTGAGTATTGTACACTCTACCCCAATAGTGGGGTTCCTATTTTCTCAGAGAATGGTAAAACCCTAATACAGTTTACCTTTGGGAGTAGCCCTAAAGTGAAGTGCATATTATAAGAATTTTTAGGGTTGCGAAGAGAGATGATGCGAAAAAGGTGCATTGTTGGTACTACAAGTTACTACTAGAGTCTTCTGTTGTCAATGTTGAACTTGCATTGCAAGTGTATTGTAACCTTGTGTTGAAGATAATACATTGTGCAGGTTCTGAAGGGGTGGGGTTGTTTTATTGAAAGGTTTTTCCCCACTGGTAAATCTTTGTGTTATGTGTTTCTTTCTTTGTCTATTTTTTGTATGCATGGTTGGATACAATATTTTTGTTTACATGATATTGAATCTGTAAGTGTAGAATATTTTAATAGGATTTGCATCATACTTTCCTTATGAGATTAGTGTAGGAAGTTGTTTCTGTACCTAAGTTTCCTTACACAACTACCTATCCATAATATACATGTGAAGCATATCCTCTAGAACTTGATTCACTCTCTCAATCTAACCATCGGTCTCTAGGTGATAAGCCAAACTAAAATTGAGTTACACACCCAAAGCATGCTGGAGAGATGTCTACAATATAAAAGTAAACACTAGATATCTATCTAAAATAATCTAATGAGGAGTCCCATGCAAATGAACAATATCTACCAAGAAAACATGTGCTATAGAAGAAGCTATCTAGGATGCTCTCATGGGTTAAAAATGTGGTACCTTGAACAACCACTATCACCATGATACAATCATGCCTCTGCAAAGACATAGGCAACTCTATGATAAAATCAATAGATATTGTATCCCACTTCCACTCTAGAATGGTATGTGGCTACAAAAGACTCACGAGGTGTTGCTGCTCTACCTTCACTCTTTGGCACTCAAGGCATCGAGCAACAAAATTAGGAACATTGCAGCTCATCCCTACCCAAAAGTAACACTCTTTGAGATCATCATGCATCTTCTTGACTCCACGATGTGCAGAATACAGTGCATGATGTGCTTCCAACAAAACCAAGGTATGGAGATCACCTAACATGGGTACATAGATATGCCCCATGTGATGCAAAGTCCATAAAACTTAAGCACATAACTTGAAAATATTCCCTCAAGGGTATGTCCAAACTCAATCTTCGCCCTCAGCTCCTGATACCAAGTGTCACTAGGCAAAGCCTTCAAGATATAGTCTTGCAAATCCACTCCCAATGACAACAATGATACCTCATGTCGCCTCTTACTCAAAGCATTTGTGAAAAAATTCTCCTTCCCCTTAACATAATGAACATCAAAGTCATACTCACACAAGAACTTCATCCAACAATGCTATCATGCATTCAAGTTTGGCTGAGTAAAGATATACTAAAAGCTCCTATGATCACTATGCAACTCAAACCTGTGTCCAAAAAGAAAATGACTCCAATGGACAAGGGCATGCACTACAGCCATGAGTTCCAAATCATGAGTGGGGTAGTTAAGCTCATAGTCCTTGAGTTTCCTAAACTCATATGCAATTACGTGACCATCCTGCATCAACATTGCACCCACACCTTCCAAAAAAGCATCTGTACAAACCATGTAATCACCTACATGATTAGGCACTACAAGGACTGATGCACTAGTCAAACAATCCTTAAGTGCATTAAATGCTACCTTGCACTCGTTTGACCAAACAAACTTCTTCCCTTTCCTTTGAAGAGAAGTGATGGGATGAGCCACTCATGAGAAATCCTTCATGAAGTGATGATAGTAACCCACCAATCCCATAAAACTATGAACTTTTGAGACATTAGTGGGTACCAGCCAATCCGTCACTAGTACATTTTGGAAAATATGTGATTATGTGACTAAAAATTTTAGTCACACCACTAAAACCTTTTGTCATATGACTAAAACTACTCACATTCTACTATTTCATTGCAATTTACAACTATATCTGACTAAATATGTGACTAATTTGATCAACAAGTAAAATCACAAGATCAATTAAATAGAATGACTAAATAAGTGTCTAGATAGCTAGACACCTACAATTAGTTTTCTAAGACAAACTACTAAATAAACTAACAAATAAATGACTAAATAATTGATTAGACAATTAGTCATTTAATATACTTCCTCTCTTCACTTTTTCTATAGTTTATTTATCAAAGGATTAGGTCAATTTTATTTTTGATATTTCATTTTTGGCCCTTAGATCTTCTCTTTTTGATACTCATTTTGGTTTCACTTTGAAGCTACTAGGATACATCACACTTTGTTGAATGTCTTGAGATATTTTATTCACCAAGATACATCACACTTTGCGAATTGAGAATTCCTAATTGATGTACAAATATGAAATCTTGAATCTTCCATGTGCCTATTTCTAGTGAAGAGAAAATTGCTAGGGAAGTCTTGTGACAACTCCAACATTGTGATAACTACCGATTACCAAATGTTATTTTAACTTTTGTTGTGAAATTTCTTTTAAAATTCAACTATGTAGTTTTTTTATTCAAACTTATTAGCCAATATTTCATGCATAGTATTTCATACAAACCCACATCTAAATTTTTTTAATAAAACACTTAAATCTCTTTCTTTTAGATAATACTTATAAAAATGAAGTAATCAAAATACTTTTCATCATAATAATAATAATTTAAAAAAAAGAACTCAAATCTAACTAAAAATTACCTATCATAATAATAATAATAATAATTTTTAAAAAACCAAAAAAAACTCAAATCTAACAAAAAAATTACATATAAAACATAAAAACACCACTAATGTTTTATAAAATTACATATAAAACATAAAAATAACACTAGCCTAACATTTTATAAAAACAACACTAATGTTTTATTAAAAAAATCAACACTAACATTTTATGAAAACACGAGTAACAAAGGAGATTTGCAATTTGTGGCAAACGTAAAAACACAAGCAGAATTATTTTACAATTTGTGAGAGTTATTTGTGTGTGCCAAAAACAGAGATTTTATGCATCCAAAAATGACCTCCTGCCAAAAAACTGCAATTTCACTATGTCAATTTCCTACACCAAGCACCAAAAAAACTTTCCACCATGCATGTTGCCTCCTCTATGTGTGCATATTTGGTTGTGTTTGAACCCTAAATTGAAATCCAAATCCTCTAAATTAGATGTTGGATTTCTATAAAATGACCATGCCCGAATGAGGTTTATGGTTGCAAAATATTGTGAATAAGCATGCTTTAGTTTACATGAAATTTAATGAAATGTAATGGCCTCTAGCTTCTTAACAAGGGGACAATTCTAGCATGGTAAGTATATGTTTGACCTAAACCCAATTGCTAAAATACAATGTGTTTGGAGAATTATTGTTTGATTGGGTTTGTTCCTGCATAGTCCAATTTCAAGTTACAATGTAGTAGATTTGCAAAGTTCATTGCATAGTATGGGTTTTCATCATTTTCCCCTTGTATATTGTCTCTCTATGACTAACACACCTTACATCTTTACAACATTATTATTTCTTCTCAAATTTACTTCCCAATTTGGCCCTATGGGAAAGGTAAATGATCAATTGTTCATTTTTTCTCGTTTTGTCTACTATGATCACAATCCAATGGGCTAGGCTATTTTTTTTATTAATATATTTGTAGATTAAAGTTCCATTCAATGTTATGATTTCTTTTATAATAGTTGTTCTTTTGGATTAATTTGATTCCTTTTAATGATGGAGATACTTCAAATTTCTTCCCATATATGTTACATCTTTTCCTATCAAGGGATTACTCAAAGAAATTGTGAATTAGAATGAAATGGTTATCAAAATGCTGATTATTGATTGAATCTTCATTAGATGCTTGTTTTTTTTGTTGAGCTACATGGTTGCCTAGTTGAGCTATTTGAGTTGCTTGTTGCATGCTTGAGCTTCTTGGTTATTTAGTTGAGTTGCTTGAGCTACATGGATGCATACTTGAGCTACCAATAGTGACATGTCATTAAGTGTTTAAATGAATAGACTCCTATGAAATCTCATTGTAATGACTTTTATTGACATTTCAAATATGATGACAAATCAAAATATGGTCAATAAAATTGATCTATACATATGTAGATAGTAGATGGAATTTATGACTCCAAACTATGATGGTGTTGTTTGATGAAGAGCACATCTGATAAAAGTACAAAAAGAGGCTCCTAATAGCTACTATTTGCATCTGGTTCTGTAGGTTTCATGCCTGCATCCCCAAAAAAGTAGAGCAAGTTAGAGCTAGACCTGAATCCAACACATGAACTTAGAAAACTAGCAACTGAGTATATATGTGTGTTTGCGTATTTTTATATATTATTAATATGTAAATTTAGATCTTTGTTTTTAGACACTACACCAATAGTGAACTAGACTGGGTAAGAGTGAGACTCCTCCAAATTGGTAATATAGTATATATGTGTGTTTATCTATCTATGTATGTATGTGTGTATAAATATATAGATGTACATTCACATGGTTAATATTCTAATTAAAACTTTCAAATGATCATAGGTTGATGCAAATACATATTCCAATTTTCCTTTAGAATACTAGATTATTTATGATTAATCTTTTGATATTTTAATATTTCAATAGCGTTTACTATACATTAAGTCTAGCTCTCCTTAGAGCTTACAAGAAGATTGAATACCTTTGTATATCAAGATATTCATAAGAAACATCCATACCATTCTATTTATTTTTTTAATTTCTTTTCATTATACCTTAAAAGTAGACTGAACTTTAAAGAAATGGTCCATGCTTCATACAGTTGATTAGAGTATTAGAAAATTGTTTCTTTGGGTACTTTTGCAATTATTCCTTTCTCTATTTGTTGTTAACATTCTTCTGGCTAATGTTTAATATGATACTTTCTTTTTCACTAGGGGACAACATCTTCTCTTTATGCAAAGAATCAAGAATCTCTTATAGTAATAGTGGAAGAAGTAACTCCTCAATCAGTTGGAGCTTTAATTTCCCTCTGTGAGCATGTTGTGTAGAATTATGCCAGCCTTGTCAACATTAGTGCTTATCATCAACCTAGTAAGGTCCTAAGTTACATGCAACTTGACACTCTATGAGTTTAGTTTTTTGGATATAGGTTAAAACTTTGCATGGAACTAACTCTATCTTATCTTGCTAAGCTGGCAGTATGTTGACTAGTCAACCAATGCAGTTGCAAAATTCTTCAAAGTGTAATTGGATGCTTTCTTTCAATAATTTTGGCTACTTGTCGGTTTGCAAATATAGATTGTAGAGACTAGCTTATGGTTAATGGTCACAGTTCTGGTTTCCAAGTTTGTGCTTGCATTTTTCTGGTGATTGCGAGTAACATAATGCTGAATTTACCTTGATCAAGTCACTAGTCTATAGTGATTCCCTATTACTCCAACATCACTCTAATCATGTTAAGATATCTTTTATTCTTGTACTATAGCTTTTTCCCTATATATGTGTTTAGACATCTCAAGTGAGTTAATATTCAAATCATACTTTCAAATGCCTACAAACATATAAATTATATTCACCTCTATTACTAGTTGCTACCACAATATTCTATTTTAAGAGAACTGATCCATAATAAAAATCTAGAGGGTTGTAATGGGTAGGTTGCAAGAGACACATGTATAATAGGTTAAAACTTAAGGGGATTCATTAAGAGTGACACAATTTTTTCTTTCATCCATTGTTGTAGATGCATGCTTGATTGAAAACTACTTGTTAGTGAGCCCTAGTAAACTTGATCCTATTTTTTATTAGGCATAGCCAAGGCCTAACTCCTATTTCATTTTTTCTCTTTTAATTGTTTCAAGGGCTAAAGGGATACTACCTCCTATGTCTTCCAAAAACTAAAGAAGAAGAGGAGATTTCTTTCTATGCATTGACCTCAAACTATCCTCATTGTTAACCCAACTCATTAGACAAAATGTGTAGCACCTCTTGCCTTGGTTGTGAATAGTGGTTCTAAGGGAAAGAAGACCAATAGTTTTTTGACCCAACATACACAAAAAAACATATTTATAGAATGAAACATAGGAGAAGGAACTTGATTTCAAGAAAGTTAATACTTACCTAAGCTTGAATTCTCTCAATTTGTAACTAGTTTTCTTGAAATCCATTAGATCTAATAGCTCTTGTCAAAAAATAGAAGCTCCTAGGCTTGTTCATGAGTAATTCTCTTGAATTCAGATTAATTTGCATTGAGAAGAAAATTTGAGAAAGAGAATGTGAAGAATTATAAGTTTATACCAATAGATTTAGACTTCTTCAAAGATTTGTTAAGATGTGTCTTTGGTAGCTTTTAGGTGAATCTCGAAAGAGCATTTATTTCTTCATCTTTATATGGTATAGTTCTTGGTAATGTTTATGTTTTTAAAAATCATACCATTAAACAAAAAAGAAACTAAAATTGAAGTCTTCTTTTGGAAACTTACTTGTCTCCCAATTCTATTCCACATAACTAATTATTAAAGAATAAATTGACTACTTATTAAGAAATGATTATTGTAATGTTAACTGCTTCATTAGCCTCTCATACCAAAAATAAATAAATATTGGTAATGCTCAACTCAGATTAATATTATAAATCACAACAAAATTGTTGCAGATGTTTGTTCATGAACAATAATTTACTAAAACTTTAGCATGGAATAATAAATATACTACAAAACAAATGTAAATTTTATTTTTTACTTGTAAAAAGCTATGAAAGAAGAATTTACTTAAACTTTGACATATGATAGTTGGCATACTGACAAAAGAATGTAAATTTCCTTTGTTTCTTGTAAACAACAATATAATTTTTCTCAAGACTCATCACCTATTTAATACATTGTTTGAGTTAATATCCTTGAATTTCTATGAATCAAATCATAAAATGTGCAAAATATAAACTCAAAATCTACTTAGGTACACACCCTAATAAAGCAATAGAGCCTTGGATGACTTGAAGAGGAATACCTTGGCCAACAAATAATCTTTTTGTCTATGGAATTGCTCCAACAATAAATCCTAGAATCTGCAAAATGAATGCATAAATCAAATGCAGCTTAACTCTTTCATATCCAATCAAAATTGCTATCAAAAACTATATTCCATTTAATTGCATTTAAATCTATTGTAGCAATAATACGAACATTGTTCAATCTAAAAAACTAACAATAATGTGTTAAAACTTTTCCAAAAATTTAGTATGGCTACAACACAAGTATTTTGATCATTTATTATCAAAAACTATAAATATTTTCATGTTCTAGTAATAAAATAATGAGCATCGATATGCCTCTCTATTTCCTAAATCTAGTTATTCTCCTTTATATTTCAAAATTTTCTTTTTATTTCATCAAATAAGAATCTCTGGCCCTTTTTCCATGCTTCACTTTCCATCACTTATACCTTCACTAATCAATAATTTTATGACTACTCTCAAAATATGAATAGTACTCTCATGCATATCTTTAATTTTTCATCCATAGATACTATTTGTTTACAAAAATTAGTGAGAGGTAACTATGATGAATTTGGTTAATCATCACATGGTAATTATTTTCAATAGTTTTGACTTAGGTCTTATGACTCTTACAAGAATTCTTTCTACCAGTGATATATTCTGGCTATACAAATAGAATTTTAGATTTTAAATCTTTGAAGAAATGTATTACATGCATTTTTCAACCACCTTGACAAAATAACGTTACTTGAATCTTCATCAGGTCATATTAATTCATTATAAGCTTTATCTCATGTAAAAATTATGGTTATACAAAGAACAAAATGATAACATTGATGCCCCAAAAGAGATGTAATGTAAGTTAGAGAATTATACTACTCCAATTGTAGGAGGTGCCATGATCTCTTTAAGGTGAAGCCCATCTGTAAGTTTCTTTAAATGGTGTTGAAAAAATTGCAGAACAAATCATTATGAAGATATGAGGAATTAATAGTTTCTGGTAAAATTGTAGGATTGTAGAATTGTAGGGCCACTACCCCCCTATCTAGAAAACCATCCCACCTCATCTCACCCACCACTTCATATAGTTCCTATAGAAACAATGGGAAAAATCAACAAACATATTGAGATCCATACTTAGCAATGACATCAACAACATGAGTAGCTTATTTGTATTACCCATTAGTAGCATACCCTACATATTCCACCATTCTAGATAGATAGCTTTTTTTTTGCTTTTTAAAATACTTTCAATATTTATAATTAGAAATTTCATAAAATCTTTATGAAATTTTGGAATAGCCATATAATTGAATGGGTCACTTGAATGAAACATCCAATTTCAGCATGTGTGTGCAAATGCCTTTTTTCTATTCATGGAATCTTAATATCTATATATGTATATATGTATATATATATATATATATATATGTATATATATATGTGTATATATATATATGTGTGTATATATATATATGTATATATATGTATATATATATATGTATATATATGTATATATATATATATGTATATATATGTATATATATATATGTATATATATGTATATATATATATGTATATATATGTATATATATATATGTATATATATGTATATATATATATGTATATATATGTATATATATATATATATATATATATATATATATATATATATTGCTGACCACCTTTGATGACTAGCTTGTTACTGGTTTTGATAATATTATAATAAATTTGTTTCTAGTGCTATTGTAAATTACACATTATTTGCTTCTAAATGCTTTCTCTTCTTACCCTCATCGTAGTTATTAACATTTGTTATTCTCATGGATAGGTATTGAAGAAATTGTATGGGTGATAAAAAAAAATTGGATAGGGCTTGGAGACTTTTGAAAAGGTGGGCAAAGAATTTAGAGTGTGCTGTAAAGAATTTGAATTCAATGAGGTCCTCTACAAAAAATTTAGAGGTAATTTGAAATCCAAAACATGCATATTTCATTTTGATTAGGTTAATGTCAAATAAATGTAAGATGTATCTTTAGTACAAATCATAGTTTTGTCTTCTTTTTATTATGCTCTCTTCTAAAATTGAGTACTTTCAACAATAATTTTGCCTCATTTTTTTGAGATTCATCTATCTTTTCTTTAAATTAGAAACCAAATTAAGTCTAGAATTAATAACATTATAGATGGATCAACATCAAAGGTTGACTACATGTCAATATCATGCATATGATGAAAGAATAGCCAATGAGCAGAACATGGACAAATATCCATGTCCATGCAAAATATGTCTTGGTGGAAAGGTGAAAAAAGGAATGTGATTTACAATCATATGATTAGGTAAGGGTATAGTGGTATAAACCCTTGGGCTGATAATTACTATAAAGATATGATAGATTTGTAGCCAGTGACAGATGAAGATGTAACTGTCATGCCCAAAATCTAGTGCAAAACACACACACAATTTTTTTTTTTTAAAGTTAAAAATTAAACTACTCTAAGTTGGATATTTTGGAGTTCAAAGTTAAAGTATAGGTTCCCTACATTACATCTTAAGATTATAAACTTGAGAAGAAATAAATTGTTAAATAGAACTCTCACTATAAGATTGATATTAACATTTGATTCATTATTTCATTAGTCTAACATATCCTTGTTTTAAATAGAACATACTTGTTGGTTAAAAACTTTACTTAATTTAAATCTAAATTAATCAATCGGTAGATAACTACACAATTAGAACTAATTTTATAAGATAAGATATAACTACACAATGTACTTGAAACCCTTAGGATATACTTAATTAAATGTTTTACTTAATTAAAACTAACATGCTAATAGAAGACATATATTCCTTAATTACTTATTCTAAATTATGATCAATATACCTCTGACCTTATAATGAACTAATGAACTAATCCCTTTTCTTAACTTAGTATCAAGACTGACACTACAATTTAAGTCATTTAACATTGAGAGAATTTAAACGTCTAAAAGATCAGTTAAATTTGACTATACAACCCATACTAACTACATTTTAAAGACTTTAATCCAAAATCCAATCTCACTTAAGGTGTATGAATGCAATAGAATTAAACTTGTTATCGGTTATACTATCTACATTTTAATCTCAAATTATCTCCTACATTCTCATAACAATCTAATTTATATTAATCTATTACTTACAATTAAAATTGAACTAGGATCAATTCAATAAATCTATAAGTTAAACTAAGCTATATCTAGAAATTTATCCAACTCACAACTTTATTTAATCTATAATTCTATAAGAAATATAACATCTCTAAGGATACTACCCATATAAGTTAAATCAACTTCGATTAGATACTAAAATAAAAGAAGCTTTCATAATTTACCAATCTAACAATTGAACTAATAGCATTATTAACATCATAAGATAACTTGTATTACAACATATAATTCACTTCTAACTAAATCTAAAATTTAACTTTTCTAATTCAAACTACACTATCTTTCTTTTTTTACAAAGCTAACTTTAATATTATACCAACATTTACAACTAATAAAAAACTAAAATAAATCCTATTTTAAATATTAACTAACCCTTAAATTAAATCTAATATTATTAATAAAACAAATCCTAAAGCTAATACTAACCCTTAACCATATTAACAATTTCTATTCTAGCTTAAAACATTATTCTACTTTCTAGCCAAAATGTCACATCTGCAAATCTAACTTAAAGTTTTAATGATAAACTTAATTTTAAAATATTACTAAACCTAAAAATAAAATCTACTAACTAACCAAACTAACATCCTAACTATACTAAAAAATATCCTAAGACCACCGCTAGCCTAAGCCAAAAGGCTCGCCCCATTCATGGGCCACTTCCCAAGGGTGTTGCATTGTCCAATATCTGCGCAATGCAGACTTGGTCCCCACCCCTCTCCTCATTGTGTGACCTTTCAATAAGGAGGTGAGCGCTTGGTAAGGAGAATGGAGGAGATAGTTTGCAAGGTTAAAATTTAATAAAATAAACTTTCCTTGCCCCCCCAACTTGATGACATGACATGTCATAAGTGTTATGTGCACTTTTGCTGGCAGGTAGTTGGGAAGTCCACACCTAGCCATGAGAAGATGAAAACAAGTAGGGGGGGGGGGGGGTTGTAAACTTTTAAATTTATTTTTTTGACTAACAAAATGAATAGGTATAATGACCTAGGCAAGTACCTTGCCTTAAGCTACACGGAGATTAAATGCTAAAGTTTTCTTGGCGAGTGATGTCAATAGGATATTTATTTAAATGTGTTTTAATTTCAATTGTATTTAAATTATATTATTTTAAAGGTATTTAATAATAATTTTGGTTGAAATTCAAAAGAATAACTCAAAGAATAGTCTCTGTCACTTGGGGAATCAAAATTTCCTCTCAATACATTTTCCAGACAGGTCTTTTAAGCCTAGAGATGCAATTTTTTTGAAAGTCCATTTTCTAAGTGTTGATCTATAAATATTTTCTTATTGTGATATCCTAGGAATGGTATCTATCCATTGACAACATTGATTCCCTTATTCAAACATACTATTATAAAGATGTGTATAAAATTATTCTTTTCTCCTACAATTCAAGTCTCAACAATTATTCTATCAATCTATTTTCTCACAACATATGCAAAATTTGAAATCACATGAGAGCAATACAAGGAGGTTTTCATAATCTCTCTCTTTTTTTTTTCTATAATTCATCCTAGTTCAAGGCTCCATAGGGAAAGAACGAGTAAGAAAACCTGATATCTTTACCAATACATCAAAATTCAAATATGCTTTACATATATTAAAATTCAAAGAAGACTCTTCAAAATCCTTCACAAGTACTATCTTCCAATACCTTCAAAACTTCAAAGAAACACAAGGAGAAGAAAAGAGCTGACCTGGGTGAATCATCACAACATCAAGAACAATTCAAGCATGCACCCTAACCTTGTTTTGCATAATAGGTCCAAACATAGAACCTGACTAGGGGGGAGGTGGATTTTTCCAATGGGAGATGTCAATCACCATGCCATAGCAATACCCTTTTGAGGCTAAAACTTCAAGAACTTCCATTCTTCTACAAGGCCCTTTTGAGGCTAATACCACAAGGATTTTCACTCCTTTCCATATTCAAGAATTCACAATATCAAAAAAGGCATGTGATGACAAGTAGGGGCCCATACACCCTACTCTCTTTCCCTCCTCTCACCATGAGAGGAGACTCTACACCATTGAGGTCCAACTAAGGTCCTACCCCCATACATGGCCACTTCTTCCCTATCCAAGGGTGAGTAATGCCAAAACAATCCCCATGAAATCCCCTCAAAAAAAAATCATCAAGACAAGCATAAGAATGCATCAAGAACAAACAAAAATCCATCCCAACACACAAGCAAGCAAAAACAAGAACAACACAATACTATATACAAGATTCAAGCATGAAAAACATGAAGAAAAAAACCAAAAGAGTGAATAACTCCTACCTTCACAAAAGGTTATGCAAAAATGGTGGGTTGAGAAGAGCTTTTCCTTTTCTTCCTTCAATCTTCCAACTTTCTCCAAATCTAGAGATTGGGTAACAACCCCAATACTGCTCCAAAATGCTTCTAAGCATCATTCCTTAACTCAACTAGACTTCAAGTAACTCCAGATGGAGTTAGATGACAATCAATTTTCACAACCCATCAAAAATAGGGCTTTTGAGTAACCCTACAAGTTAAACTAAGAGGCTAAGGGGGTGGAAAGTACTCCCCACCCATACCCATACCCCTTAGGCACTTAAATTTAATGATTTTAAGTCTTAAAGACTTAATAGGAATAATTAAAAGCTAGGAAATAATAAAATCAAATAACAACCTTTTAAAGATAGACAATGCAAAGGTAACACAAAATAGACAAGGGGTTCAACTTTGGCTTTCCATTGGATTTTTTGGCTAAACTTCTTGCACACTCATTGCACCCATCAATATGTTCAAGAAATCGAATGCATTATGAAATTACATATCAAAAAAATCATATAAATTAAATCATCCAATTTTTTTTTTAATGATCAACCATTTATCTAATTTTACTCATATTTTTGACTGTTAAAATTGCATAATCAAAATGTTAGTTTTGCATTCATTTACTTCATCATCGCACATGTTCATAAAGCATTAAATGATGAAATCAACTATCTAAAAGTAAAGCATCACATATCATAAATAGCATAATAATTTTTAGTGCATCAATAATGTTCTGACATATTGAGTCATGAGTATCAAAATAATAATGTATCATCGGTGCTAGGATGGGTCAAGGTGAGGCCTCACAGTAACAAACATAGAAAAAGTCCTTATAAAAAACAAACATAGAAAAAGTGGCACAAAACATAGATGAAGAGGTAACATAGATGGATGAAGAGGAAGAAATATTTGATGAAGGGTCTAAATGGTGATTGGGCTAAGTCAATGGAGGATATTTTAAAGCCTATGTATGCTTATTGTAGGTTAAGTCATCTGACAACAATCCTTCAAATTCTTAACTTGCAAGTGGTGCATGGTTGGACAAATGAGAGTGTAGATGAGTTATTGGCATTATTAAGTTCATTACTACCAAATGACTCTACGTTGCCAACAAAATGAAGTCAGTGTAAAAATCAAATCAGAAAGCTTGGCTTGGTGTACAAGAACATCCACACATGTGTAAATGGTTGTGTATTATTTCACAAAACTCTTGAAAATGAGAGTGAGTTTCCAAGATTTCATGAACCTAGGCATATACAAGGGCTGAAATTAGCTATGGTTCCTAGAAAGGTTCTTTGAAACTTCCCAATAATCTCACAATTACTCAGAATGTATAGGTGCAGAGACATAGATGAACTTATGCAATGACATGATAAAAATAAGAGCACTGATGGAAAACAATAACATGTGCCTGATTCTAAGACATGGATGGAATGTGATAATAGGTGGCCTAATTTTTCTCAGGATCCTTGTAATATAAGGCTGGGTTTGGATTTAGATGGGGTGAACCCATTTTTAGATCAAAGTACTAAATGGTCAACTTGGCCAATGTTTCTAATAAATTATAACTTGCATCCACGGTTAGCAAGAAAACATTTTTTCTTAATGTTAACATTGAATATAGTAGGAAAGAAAAGCGTGACTTCATAAATAATAGATTCTTATCTAGAGCCACTATATGATGAGCTAATGGAATTATGAAAGGAGTTGAAGAAATTCAATCTTTTGTAGATGGTCACTCAATCAAATTCACTTTAAGAGCTTCCTTATTATTTACAATTCATGACCTTCTGACATATGGCACATTATTTGGTCTCTCTATTCATGGATACCATGGATGTCCAACTTGTAATTTTAAGTATTTTGTGAGGCACTCAAGAAGTTTACACAAGTGTATTTATTGTGGACATCATGCTTACCTTAAAATGGAGCATCCATACCATCAACAAAAAACATGTTTCAATGGTCAAGAAGAGAATTGCAAAGCACCATTATCAATAACAAGTGATTATATTATTGAGAATGGACAAAAAAGAATGTCATTTATTGAGAATGATGGGATTATTGGTAGTAGGTATGATCCATGTAATGAAAGTGGTGTAAAATGATTGTGCATATTGTACAAGTTACCATACTTCAAGGATATATCTATTAGGCACATTGTTGACTTTATGCATACTAAGAAAAATATAGCTTATGTTATTATATAGACTCTTTTTGGTGCTCTTGATACTATTTCATCATGTGAAGACTTTCAAGAAATATATATTCATTGAAATCTTTGGGTTGAGAAATATGATAATGAAAAATATAGAAAGCCCAATGCACCTTATGTCTAGACAAGGGAAGAACATGCAAAATTCTTACAGTTGATGTCTAAGACGTGCTTTCCTATAGGATATGTAAGTAGCATCATCAAAAGTTAAAATGACATTAATAGCTTCAAAGGCCTCAAGACTCATGACTATCATGTCATAATTGAAAATATTTTACCTATTGTGGTAAATATATCAAGCCTAGAAAAGGACCAAGATTGGAAATTATAAGGTTGGGACTTATACTAAAGAGAATGAGTTCACATGTATTAGATTCTTCAAAATTTGATAGTCTGAGGGAGGAGGTTGTTGAAGTTCTTTGTCTATTGGAACAAGAATTTCCACCAAAAATCTTTAACATTTCTATGCATCTTTTGATACATCTAGAATATGAAATAGAGCATTGTCGCCCAGTAAGAAAGAGATGGATGTATCCTAAAGAATCATCTATGAAGGTTTTGAAAAAAATTGTTCATATGAGGGAAAAAATAGAAGGAACCATGTCTAAGGGATATTCAATGCAAGAGGCCATGGAATTTTGTACAAAATATATGATGAATTTTTAAAATGTCAATCGATGTGTATGGGATGATGATGAAGATGAGAGAGTTGCAAGTGAAGTATTAGAAAGAAATGGATTTCACTTCAAGTTATCATATCAAGAAAGAAGTGCAATACATGCCTTTGTTCTTCAAAACACATCTTCATTCGATAAGTGGTGCAGGTAGAAAAAAATTAACAATAATTTCTTTTCTCAATTATATTTACATATTATGTTATTTATCTTACTATTTTCATTACATATTCTATGTAGTAAATATGAACAAAATCATGATGCAACATTGACCTCAAAAGCGCAAATGTCATACTTTGATTAGAGGCAATTCTTTTCCAGACTTTGAAGAATGGATTGCTAATGCAATCAATGATGTAAAAGAAGAAGGTGAAGATATAAAAATAGAGGAAATTGATCTCTCACAATCTCCACATATATGGGCTACGTGTTTTGGTGGAATGTGGGCCTATGGAAACCATTTATGAGTTGAAGAAAAAGAAAAGGGAAGATAAATTGTGATTGTGTTGTTAGTGCTGTTTTTTTCATGATACTAAGAAATTTTTTTATGTTGGATTCATTCAAGATATTATTCAAGTTGATTTTGATGAAAATAGCCCTATATTATTAAAATGTAAGTGGATCCAACCATCATTAGTACAATTTGATGAGTATGGATTTGTACGTGCACATACACGACAATTTTTATCAAAAATAGATGAGCCACATGTTTCCCCCCTTCAAATCAGCTAGTCTTTCTTGATTGATGATTGTAGAAGCCTAGGTTGGTCATATTTCATTCAAACAGAGTCTCATCCCAAATGAAAATTCATGGAAGCTTCCAATATATTGCCTGATAGGCAATATGTTAATTTACAAGAACCATTTGAAGAAGTCGATAGAGATGATGAGAGAGTTATTGAAGAAGATATTTTGATAGCCAATAAAGAAATTGGGAGAGAGAATGTACTACATGTCATAGATGAGGATGATGAAGAAAATCAAGTAGATATAGACACAAGTGATGGGGATTTTGGTCTTCTTGGAAATGCTATTGATTATTGAAAAGCCCCACTTTTTATGATTGTTCTATGTAAAGCTTTTATGTTGTCTAATGTCTACTATATTTTGAGGTCACATACTAGTGTAGGGAACCTAAGGCACTCAAAAATGAATTCAAGGTGTTTAGTAGATTATAATCATTAGAAAAGAGGTTTGATTCATATTTGTAATAAAAGACTCAATTGTAAGGTACAATGGCACTTTGGTGTGGTTATAAGCCAAGTGACCATTTCTAACCAAGGAGTCATAATAGGTGTGATTTTAAGTATTTAATGATTTTAGGATATTTTAGGTGGATTTAAGTTAGTAAGACACCTTTGGACTATAGGTTTGCAAAAATTGCAAAAAATGCAAGAAAGTTCCAAAATGCAAAAGTTGCTAAAATAGCAATTTTTGCAATAATAATTGTCAAACTAAATAGGAGGTTGTATGGTGTTTCAACAATCAAAATAGATGTTATAAATATTTAAAGTCATGTATTTAAGATCCCCACACATGGGAAAGGTCATTGTATGAATGGTGGATAGCATTGGTGAATAAAAAACTTAGATTTTCTACTTTTTATTGTTTTGTTAATTCCATATAGCCTATATAGATTGTTGGTGGTACAAGTATTATATGTTTGGATAGAGGATTGAGTCAAGATTCCATTGAAATTTTTTTGAAGTCTTTATCTTATATATGACAAAAGTTATATCAGTTTTAGTTTAGGTAGGTCAAATTTACTCCAAATTTGAGGGTTTCAGCAAGATGACCTCCTAACTTGCAAACCCACAGTGGGATTTCAATGCCACTTTGTGGAATGAAATTTAAGAGAGGGTTATTTGAGATGGTAGAGATTTAGGGCTGTAGGAGCATGACACCTATTTTTACCAGAAAGACCTAGACTGAACATATTCTTATGTCTAATCTAGTTTTGAAGGAAAAATAAGGATTAGGCTCCCAAATTGATTAATCTAACCTAGGTGAAGGGTGTAGAAGGAAAATTTGGATTTTTAGAAGAGATTAAAGGGGTTGAGCCAAGTATGTGAACCTATTTTTTTATGTTTTCCTTGTAACCTAGCCTAAACTAGCCATTTAGGACTATGACACAAAGTGGGCATACCTTGATTTTGAAGCCAAGTTGGTGATTGATCTTCTAGTATATCTTAGGGGATGTTGAAGAGTGTTTAAAAGTGCAAAAATAGTGGAGGGTCCTTTGTATGATTTGGGATTTTGACCATGAAAACTAGGATCAGCCCTAGTAGGAATGTTGGTAACTATTTTGCAAATTGATTGTTGGGTGTTGGAAAACTTTGAAGTTGGGTTTTTCTTGGTGCATTAAGTCCATAGAAACCATTTATATCAAAAAATTTGAGTGCTGAAACCATCCGAGAAGAATTTTCCATTATATGCCTATTGGTAATAGGGAGTCCCTAAGTGTTGTAGTTGATCCAAGTTGTTTGAATACCCTAGATTTGAGTGCTGGGCCTATAGAGTTGAGTCTACATGCAGGGTAGAGTCTATCTTGTTGAGAGCTTATGGGATCAACCATTAATCTTGGAAGAAGACCTAGTTCTTTTTTGGAGGTTGAAAGCAAGTTAAGTTGTTTGGAGCATGAAAGAGTATTTTATGCTTTTGTTGCATGCTCTGCATCAGAGTGGTATCAGAGCCACTAAGAGCCTAATAAGGGAGGGAATATCTCAGAGAATAAGTAAGAAGAGAGGGACATACCTCTCAAGATTACAAATGTGGAGTTGGCCAAGTTGGTCAAAGAGAAAATGGCAAAAAGTAGGGTAGTAAGAGAAGAGAATAGAACCATGAAGAGAGAATTGGATAGATTGAAAGGCAAAGTAGAAAGAGGAGTCCTAGAAGACTCTAAAGGGGAAGAAGAGAGGAATGAAGAAGAAGATACTAGGTAGGATAGACAACCCATGTCTATAAATCAGAGAGTAATGTTAGAAGCCTTGGAAAGAGTGGGAAGGAAGGATTAAAGATCAGAACTTCCTATGTTTAGTTTAAAGCTAGATCTAGAGGAGTGTACGGATTGGCTTTAGGCACTTGATAACTTCTTTGAGTGTGATAATACACCTAAAAGCCAAAGAGTGAAGGTGGAAAAGTCAAATATGGAAGGATCTATCGTTAGTTGGTGGAACTTCCTGCACAATGAAAGGAAGGATGAAGGGAAGGAACCCTTGGAAACATGGAGGAGGATGAAATCAGAAATCAAAAGGCAATTTGTGACTAAGGACTATGAGGTCCTAATACATCAAAAGTTGCAAAGTCTAAGACAAAAGGATTTGGACATGGGGGCTTATATAGAGGAGTCTCATAAACTCTCTCTAAGGGCTAAGATTCCTGAGAATGAGAAGCAAATACTAGCAAGGTACTTGAATGGGCTCAAGTACTCCATCAAGGATGAGTTGATACTATTCAACCCTAAATTAGTACATTGGTGCTATTAGATGGCCCTCAAGATTGAATATAAAAATAAGAGGAAGAGTGACTCTCAAGGTAGAGGAAGAGGGGGAAGTGCTAGAGGTGGAGGAAGATTTATAGGTAGAGGCTCATCGAATAAGTCTCAAGGGGAGACAAGAATTCAAGAGAAAATAGAAGGAGACACAAATCCTAGAGGAGGATTTAGAGGTAGGAGACCTAATGGGAGAGGAAGGTTTGGAGGAAGAACTCCAGGGGTATTCACTGGAAGGTGTTTCACCTACAACCAAACAATGCATAGATCATCTAGATGTCTTGAGAAGATGGGAGGCAATAACCAAGAAGGAGATAGAAGGATTCACTTGGCCCAAGAAGGGGATGCACAAAGTGATCAAGGAGAAAGAGGTAATGCTGATCTAGAAAGAGGGGAATCCTTGATGTTCAATAGAACCTTGTTGAAGATGATTGTAGAGCAAGAACCACCCCAAAGGAAGACTTTGTTCAAGACTTTATGCAAGGTAAAAGGTAAAGTGTGTAAGGTAATTGTTGGTTCTAGTTCAACTAATAATATTGCATCAGTAGAGATGGTAAATAAACTTGGATTGAAGAGGTCTCCTCATCCTAACCCTTACAAGGTCTCATGGTTAAGCAAGGAGTAGCAAGTTGTAGCTAATGAAAATGTAAATATTGAATTTCAAATAGGAGAGTACAAGTACAAAATTGTTTATGATGTTGCAGAGATGGATGCTTGTCATTTGTTGTTAGGTAGGCCATGGTAGTATGATGTCAATTCCAAGCATGATGGGAGGAATAATGTCTATATCATCACCAAAAATGAAAAGGAGTACACTATGACACCACTGCCAAAAGATGGAAAGGAAACCCAACATGCATCTAGTGTGATGATGGTTTGGGAGAAGGAGTTTTTGAAGACCCTCAAGGTGAAGAACATGTCGTTTTTTTCCATTTTGGTAAATCCAAGTAAAGAAGATAAAAAGGAGGAAGGCAGATTGGGAATAAGGAATGTGGAACCCAAGGAAGTGAGGCAGCTTTTGGATAGATATAAGGAATTTATTTCAAACCTTTCTACTAATACCTTGCCACCATTTAGAGAGGTAAGTCATTGTCTTTAATTTATTCAAGGTTCTACATTTCCTAACAAACCTACCTATAGGTTGACACTAGAGGAAAAAAAGGAATTAGCAAGACAAGTTGAGGAGTTGCTTGCAAAAGGGTTCATAAGAAAGAGTATCAGCCCTTGTGTAGTCCCTATGTTGTTGGCACCTAAAAAGGAGGGTACATGGAGGTTGTGTATAGATTCAAGAGCCATAAAAAAGATAACCATCAGATATAGGTTCCCAATGCCTAGGATGGAGGATTTGATGGATCACCTAGGAGGAGAAAAGTACTATTCTAAGATTGACTTGAAGAGTGGGTACCACCAAATTAGAATAAGGGAAGGAAATGAATGGAAAACAGCCTTCAAGACTAATGAGGGACTTTATGAATGGATGGTGATGCTCTTCGGCCTTTCTAATGCTCCTAGTACATTCATGAGACTCATGAATGAAATTTCCACCTTTTATCAATCATTTTGTTGTTGTTTATCTAGATGAATTATTGATTTTTAGTAAATCTAAAGAGGAACATCTAACACACTTGGAATTGGTTTTGAAGAAACCTAGGGGGAAGGAATTGAAGATAAACTTGGCTAAGTGTGTCTTCATGAAGGAAGAGTTGGTGTTCCTAGGTTTTTTCATATCTAAGGACAACCTCAAGATGGATCTAGAAAAGGTGGAAGCAATCCTCAACTGGCTTACACCAAGGAATGCAAGTGAGGTAAAGAGATTTCATTTTTTGGCAAGCTTTTATAGAAAATTTATTAAAGGTTTCAGTGATGTGTGTGCCCCTATGATTGATACAATCAAGGGTGGAAAGAAGTGTCAATTTACATGGAATAAGGTTGTTGATCAGTCCTTTGAATATTTGAAGAAGAGGGTTGTAGAGGTACCCATCCTTGCTCTACTTGATTTCCAGAAGGTATTTACTATTGAGTGTGATACAAGTAATAGGGCCATAGGAGGAGTCCTAAGTCAAGAAGGGAAACCAATAGCCTTCTTTAGTGAAAATTTAAATGAAGCAAAACAAAAATATTCTACATATGATTTGGAATTGTATGCTATGGTTCAGTCTCTAAGAAAATGGAGACATTATTTATTGCCTAAGGAGTTTATTTTCTATACTAATAACCATGCATTGAGTTTCTTGAATATATAGGAAAAGTTGAACCATAGGCATGTGAAATGAATGGAGTACCTTCAATCATATACCTTCACTATTAAGCATAAGAAAGGGGAGGAAATTAAGGTTACTAACACCCTTAGTAGAAGGAACTTAACCATTCAAGAAATGAGGTTGGAGAATGTGGGATTCCACTCCATAAAAGACATGTATGAAGGTGATGAAGACTTCAAAGATGTTTATCAAGTTTGCAAGGATATGACAGGGTAGTTCCAAAATATTTATGTAGACTTCATGTTACAAGAAGGATTACTCTTCAAAGAGAACTAGCTATGCATCCCTAGAGGATCCTTGAGGGAAAAAATTAAAAAGGAGAAGCATTGTGGGGGTCTAGCTAGTCATTTTGGATTGGACGAGACCCTTGAACTAGTAAGGAGATTTTATTATTGGCCTAGGATGCCCTTGAATGTGAGGAAATTTATGGAAGCTTGTGTGATATGTCAAAAGGAAAAGGGGAAGACTTCCAATTTAGGACTATACACTCCATTAACAATACTAAATAGGCCTTGGGATGCAACAAGTTTAGACTTTGTACTTGGATTGCTAAGAACCAAGCAGGGCTATGATAGTATTTGTGTTGTGGTAGATAGGTTTTCCAAGATGGCACACTTTTTTCCATGTAAAACTAGTCATGATGCCTCTTATATTGAAAGTATCTTTTTCAAGGAGGTAGTAAGACTACATGGATTACCATTATCCATAGTCTATGATAGAGATTCTAAGTTTCTTGGACACTTTTGGAGGACTTTGTGTAGAAAGCTTGGTACAAATGTCTCATTTTCATTAGCATACCATCCACAATCGGACAACCAAAAAAAGGTGATTAATAAGTCATTGGGAAACCTTTTAAGATGCCTTACTAAGGAACATGATTCATCATGGGATTCAGTCATAGCAAAAGTAGAGTTTTCTTATAATGATTCAACAACTAAGACAACTAGACTAAGCCCATTCTAAATTGTTTATGGCACTCATCCTAGAGGGGTAATCGAGGTCAGAGATGTCAAATCTATGGAAAGAACTAGTGCTCAAGAAAGTGATTTTTCTAAGGTTATGAAGGAAATTCATCAAGAGATCAAGAATAGGTTAGAAAAGGTGACAATGAAGTATAAGGAAGAAGGAGATACTAAGAGGAAAGATCTTCAATTTGAAATAGGAGATCTAGTCATGGTGAACCTTAAAAAGGAGAGGCTTCCTAAAGGCAAGTTTATTAAGTTGATGATGAGAAAAATAGGTTCTTTTAAGATCTTGCAAAAATGTGGACACAATGCTTACAAAGTGGAGTTTCCACTAGACATAGGGCTCTCCAATACATTCAATGTCTTTGATTTATATCCTTATAGAGGTTCTTAGGCTGAAAATAGTGGCATTGAATCAACCAAGGTAGATAAAGAAATCATGGACTCTCTTCCCAAAGTAGAGGCATCCACCATTGAATGTGTTTTGGACAAAAGAAAAGTAAAAAATACAAGGAGGAAGGTGTACATGGAGTACCTTATCAAATGGAAAGGTAAACTAGTTGAAGACCCAAGTTGGCTGCCTGAATCAGCTATAAAGAAGATGGGATATGATGTTTCCACATTACCAACTCAAGAGACTTGAGTTTCTTTTGGCCTGAAGAGTATGGTGTAGGGCACCTAAGCCTCTTAGGCATGAATTCAAGGTGTTTAGTATATTAGAATCATTAGGAAAGAGGTTTAATTCATATTTGTAATAAAAGACTCAATTGTAAGGTACAATGGAACTTTGGTGTGGTTATAAGTCAAGTGACCATTTGTAACCAAGGAGTCATAATAGGTGTGATTTTAAGTATTTTAATGATTTTAGGATGTTTTAGGTGGATTTAAGTTATTAATACACCTTTGGACTATAGGTTTTCAAAAATTGCAAAAAATGCAAGAAAGTTGCAATATGCAACAGTTGCTAAAATAGAAATTTTTGCAATAATAGTTATCAAATTGAAAAGGAGGTTTTATGGTGTTCCAACCATCCAAATGGAAGTTATAACTATTTTAAGTCATTTACTTAAGATCCCCACATGTGTGAAAGGTCATTGTACAAATGGTGGATAGCATTAGTGAATTAAAAACTTAGATTTTCTATCCTTTTTACTATTTTTTCAATTCCATAAGGCTTGTAAATATTGGTGCTGGTAAAAGTATTAATATTTTTGGGTAGAGGGTTGAGTCAGGATTCAATTGCAATTGGTTTTAAATCTTTATCTTATATACAAAAAAAGTTATATCAAGTTTAGTGCAAGTAGGTCAGATTTACTCCAAATTTTAGGTTTTTAGCAAGATGGCCTCCTAACTTGCAAGCCCATAGTGGGATTTCAATAATTATTTTTGGAATGAAATTTAGGAGATGGGTATTTAAGATGCAAAATATTCAAGGCTGTAGGAGCATGGCACCTATTTTTACCAGCAAGCCCTAGACTAAACATATTCTTATGTCTAGTCTAGTTTTGAAGGAAAAAGAAGGATCAAGCTCCAAAAGTAATTAATCTGACACAAGTGAAGAGTATAGAAGGACAAGTTGGATGTTTAGAAGATATCCAAGGGGTTGAACCAAGTTTTTGAACTCATTTTTTTATGTTTTCCTTGTAACCTAGCCTAAACTTTCCATTTAGGACTATGACACAAAGTTGGCATAACTTAATGCTGGAGCTGAGTTGGTGATTGATCTTTTGGAATATCTTAGGGGATGTTGAAGAGTGTTTAAAAATGCAAAAATAGTGGGGGTTCCTTTATATTATTTGGGAGTTTTACTATGAAAACTAGGATCAGCCCCAGTAGGAATGTTGGTAACTATTTTGCAAATTGATTGTTGGGTGTTGGAAAACTTTAAAGTTTGGTGTTTCTTGCTGCATTAAGCCCATAGAAACCATTTCTATTAGAAAAATTGATTTTTGAAACCATCCAAGAAGGATTTTCCATTGTAGGCCTATTGGTAATAAGGAGTCCCTCAGTGTTGTAGTTGATCCAAGTTGTTTGAATACCCTAGGTTTGAGGGTTGAGCCTATAGAATGGAGTCCACTCTCAGGGTAGAGTCTATCTTGTTAAGAGTCTATTGGATCAGTTATTAATCTTGGAAGAAGGCCTAGTTGCTGTTTGGAGGTTGAAAGCAAGTTAAGTTTTTGTTTGAAGCATGGAAGAGTATTTTATGCTTTTGTTGCATGCTCTGCATCACATACCTTTATAATTTAAATGTTTTATGTATAGATATATGGCATTAATGTTGCACATGTTGAGTCAAAAGATTTCATGTTTACTTACATCTTAAACTATTGTGGAATATAAATGTAATAAACTGAAAAAAAAAATGTTTATTTAATATTTTGGTGGTAGTTGAAGATATTTTTGAATCTTTCCTTGTATTAGTGATGTAGTAGTGCACAATGGAAGCCTCAAATAGTAAGTTTTTAGGTAACTAGGTAGGTTGACAAGGTTGGTTAGAATCCTTTGAATATCCCACAAAAAGGTTTAGTATTGAGACACTTATCACAAGCATCAATAATGAACATATAATAGGTTATCACAACCCAAACTAGGTAGGGAACCTAATCACTAGGAACCTCTTGCCACTGAATGCTAATAGTTGAATAGTTTCTTTCTTTTTCACTGCAAACACTGAAAACTTTCTGAGCTTGAAGAGAAAGTTTTTTGGCAGTACCATGCATCCAATCACCCTCATTATTAGGTGAAATCAACCACAGACTGATGTGTAGCAATGCAAATTTAAGTTAGAAATGTCCTAGATTTGAAAATTTTATTTCTTCCTTGATCTTAATAATACCATTTTTTTTCTCTCTAGGAGAACGGGTAGAATGCAATATGAAACATATGTATTATAAACTATTTTAAATTCATAAACTAAAGCAATTATACTCATTGCTAAGTTAGTAAAATCAATTCAACAATCCATGGTGAATGGAAACACTGTTTGGGCATGATTGGGATGATTTGGTGCTTTGTGAGTGCAAAATCTGAATACTATTATAAATAACAACTATGTTATAAATAAAATCTTCATCTTCTTGATTCATTTGATCATTCTTATAACCCATAATTAATATTTTTGCACCATCTAAACTTTTTGGTTGAATTCTATTGTATCTATTCTTTCCCTTGTAAAGATGTTTACATCTTATCATTTGTTAATATTCCTTGGTCACTAAAAATTTGTAGATCAATCATATAATAGTTTTAGCATAAAGTAAGTAAATTTTCTATAACTATTTTCTAAATCTCATATGCGTGAAAAATATTACTTTACAACTATTTTTTCCCTATTTTTCATGATACTTGCTTCATTTCTATCATGAGGGTTTTCTTTGTATCATGTTGCTAATCTATAAATTAATATGGTTTTCTTCACTAGAAAATGAAGAAAAATAATACAAGGCATACACTAGATGATAGTGACCAGAAGCAAACAATTCCAATAAGAAATTATGAGCGCCTTTGTGAAGAATGGGTGGCAAAGAATAATGCTTTTTGTCACATCTTGGCTTGAAAAATATGTAAGTTTCAAATGTACTTTATATTATACTAGCATGATTTAATCTAGAAAAATATGATCACCAAATAGAAGTTCTAGGTAAATGAAATTTGATTCAACTTTCTACTCTTTAGTCTCTTTTTCTATTTGACATCTTGATTAATAATTTAATACTGAACAATAAACTACTAACTTTATCAATTGATTACCAGTTGCATGATCATATGATAGGCCTGAACATGCCTAGGCCTAGTTATTATTTATGATCATAGTATAGTCTACCTCTACACAATATGGTATGGTGTAGTTAGTTAGTACTATTACTACTACTATCACTACTACTGACTAACCTTGCCTTCTACTACTCCTGCTAGCCACTAATGTGGCTATATGTAAGTCACTTGTACTACACTATGTATACAAGAGCCTTGATGTAGAGTGTGCAACTATAACTTCTCTCCAATCTAATCCTTCAATATGGATCAATATGCTGATGTAATATTTATCCAAAATTTTACTCTCCCTTTCCTAGGTTCCCACTTCACTCCTAGGGTCCAACTTCCTTAAAAAGGCACTAAAACTTTAATATGTTGATCCAAGTCCTAGGGTATCATACACTAGTTCAAGTGATGGATTTTATTCTTAGTTCCAACCACCAAAAATCTCATGAAATAATTGATTACCTATATTGTAGTTTTCTGGCTTTTTGACCTTCTTGTAAACTAGGCTCCTCCTGACAACTTTCCCTTAAAACAAGGTTAAGGCTATAGATTCAAGACTTCTTGGAATGGATTCAACAGGTCCAAACAAAACCCTTTCATTCCCCCAAACACCAATTATCAATTTCATTCCTTCAACTCAAAACAACTACAAACAACACTTTAGCCTAATTGATAAAGTTAGACTAGGGCTTGATAGAATTGCCTAAGTTGGGTGCATGAAACCAATCCATTGATCCTTAAAATAACAATTCATCATCATATAAATGCATTTTGTAGATACATTTTTTATGGCATGTTGGGTAGTATTGGAATTATGTTTCCTAATTTTGTCATGTCTAAATTTTTTTTTTTTTAAATTCCCATTTCTTTTCCTAATTTTCCCATCTATTAGTAGCTCTAGCAATAGTTATTATCTTTTCAATTCTCTGACCCGTTGTTGCAAATAAATAAACAAATTGAGCCAAGGCAAGTACACAAAGCTTCTCTCTGACATCTTTTTCATAGAAGAAAGTTGATTTACTATTTTTGTCTACATTAGGTTTCCCCACTATGGCTATAACAGGAATCTGATCTTCAACCTCATTTGTTTCTTCTAAGGCCTTGCCAAGTTTAATTTTAGAGCATAAAATATCCAATAATTCTCCTATTCCTGTACCAAAAATTGCAAAAATTGTAATCAGAGTAAACCCAAGGGACCAAAAGTTTGTTGCTTGCATTAACCCTCTATGTGGGGACACACTTACTCACTGTAAGAATTATTCTTTTATTTGAATGTCCCTTATGCAATCAATCCACAATTTCAATATCAACTGTTGTGGCTCATGTTTGGCCATCCATAAGAAATATAATAACTAAGGCCACTTCAACTATAGTAGCAGTCTGTCTCTATCATTGAAGGTAATCTAGTAGCAATTGCTTCCTTTGCAACACATACAATATCATCCTCATTTCTACCTCTTGTAAGTGATAACCTATCCATTCTAACACTTGGAGACATTAGAACAGTAATGACACCACCACTTTCTACAACCATAAATTCATTTTCTCCCAAAAATTAACTACCATACAAACAATCTCTAATTACACCTAGCTCATCAAAAAAAATTGCCACATTCCCCCAACAAGCCAATTGAATAGGGCTGATTTGCCAACATTTGGCCTTCCAACTATAACAACTTTTGGAAGAAGATGATCAGGCATCTTTTTTTTTATTGATTTCATGGCTCTTTTGTCTCCTCTTTGATTATTTGAATCCTCATCTGGGGTTTCAATATCCATTTTTAATTTGTCATCTATTGGTGAGATTGTTTTTCCTCTTGCCTTACAAATGCTTTGAAACATATTCATTTTTTTTTCTATAACAATTGGAATACTTTGCTTTTACTAGCTAATCTCAGATGAGGAATTTTGTTGGAAACTAACATGGCACTGTGGCTTCAAATTGTTGTAGAGAGGCACAAAGCTTGTGAATCTCTTAACATGATGAGAGATTTTTCTTATCGTGTGACTCATATAATGAGACATCACCCATTTGTTTCAATACATCTTCAGTATGCATATGTATTATTTATTGAAATTGTGATAAATTATTGATGCTTAGAGGTAAATCATTTAATATTGCTATGTTGGTCATAACCTTGCTAGCCAGACTATTTTATTTTTCCTATCATACTATTGTTGGTACCAGGTGAACCTTTATTTTTTGATTTTCCCATATGTTGTGGGTTACTGCACACATTAAAGAAGTTCTATCTTCAGTCCCATTGACCTTTAGGTTGTCACTTGTTGGAAATTAATAAAAAAAAATTATTTATCTTCATTACTTATTTGAAGTGCTTTTCAAGGATATCATAGTGAAATGTCAATGATCTGAATACATGCTTACACTAGGTGAGGGCTTTCATTACAATATATGCCCTAGTCAGCTTACTGCTAATCTAACATAAGCTTGATGCTATAAACTAAAAACAATGAAGGGTGCATGGGTTCCATCATAACAAAAATCTAGACAAATATATAATTATAAAGCTTGCCAGACTCTTGGATGTTTATCTAAATACATGTAATGTGGTATCTCCTTGACACTTGGAAACAAAGGAATAAAATATCTTGTTCTAAGTTACAATTCCCCATGTTAGCAAATGGAACACAAGGAACAAATCATCCCCTACTAAAGTTTTTCACAAAAATGGGAGCTCAAAAGATCTTCACATAGTAGAGAAAAAATACAAAACATGAAACTAAAAGCTTTGTAATAAGGCCATAAGTACAAAATATCCTAGTTTCCCTCAACCATGTTAGAGGGATTATTCTATAGCTTTTCAAAATTAGCATTCTCTAGAGATGATTGAATATTTAATCCAGCTACTTCAGGTGGCAAACATCATTTTAAAAAGTATGTTGCAATGCCCTTAGGTTGTGTTGGACTCTTCAAAACAACATCCTTAATTGTTTTTTTGGAGTTTTTGTAACTTCCAAAGCTCAAACTACATAGAGAATAGGCAATCAGTAGTGGTAGTGATGCAAAGATTAGTGGTCAACCAATGATTTCATGTAGAAACAACTAACTATTCCTTTGCTTTTAAAATAATGCCCTTATATCTTCCTCAAGTGTAACCAAAAAAATGACCCAATCCACTCAATCTTTTAGCAAAGGATAAACATTCAAAAGTTTTAACCCACTGAGCTCCACACCTTTGGATCCACAAGACTAACTCGACTCCCAAACTTCGTCAAGCAAGTAAGTTACCCAAGTTTCCTAAAGCACCTACAAACCCGATATGACTTCAAAAGACTCCAAACATGACAAAGACTTAACCAAGGTTTAAATAAAGATTTTACAAGTTATATAGTGTGTAATAAATTAGATTTGACCATCCAATTGGCTAGACAAAACTCCCACTGCCCAATTCTTCTAATGCACCTTAGGAGACCTAATTGACCAACTTGTAGCTCTATAGCAACATGAAAACTTGAATAACTCAAACTTATCCCAAAACACTTGGTGAAGTGAAAGAATTTATAGGCACCCTTTTTCAATTATTATAACATATAAAAAAATTAAATACTATTACTTTGGACCAGTATTGACTGTTCTTGCAAAGTGACCAGAAAATAGCATAAAAACCCAACAATTTACAAAGCACCACCCCTCTCCACTTAGCCTTATTACTCCAAAACATCAGAAGAGTTTTAAAAGGACTAAAAATGGGAAAATCCAAAAGCAATTTACTCTAGACCTCTTGTAACCTCAAAATCCCAACTTACCTTCATTCAAACCCTCAAATCTAGGGTATCATAAATATAAACCTTCCCCAAATTTTAAAATCAAATTTATTGACCCCACAACTTCAATTTGATCCTATAAGATAATCCAAATCACAAAAATTCCTCCTTGTTTAGGCCAAACTGCACATGCTACATTGTACCCATCAATTTCTTCATAAAACCCCCACTGTTCTACAACACTCAATCAATGCTGGTAGTATTTCTACATAAAAGTTGTTAGAAACATATGGTACATGTTAGAAACATCCATCCCATAAATTCTAGGAACTGAGAGTTCATGGGATGGTCATATCCTATAAGGAGACTAAACTATTGTAGAGAAAGAACTCCAAATTATAGCCTGTCAACTGATACCAAGCATCTAACTTTCAACATAGAATAAGGATAGAAAATGAAGAATAGATAACCTTTTAATTCATCACAATGAATGGAAATAAATTCTAATACATTTCTACATTGTCCACAATGAAATTTAATCAGTTTGTAGAGATTCCAAATTGCAATGTTAGAATGGATTCTTATTATTATGCACCAGTCCATACTCCAGGTCTCATTGCTTGTACAATGGATGTATTAGTCTATGAATAGACCTCCCCTACCTGTCACAACCAACTCTTAATGGTTGGAGGCTTAGTTTAAGCCTAAAGACATCCCAAACACTAATTCCCTCCAAAATACCTTCATATTTTAAATTGCAAATGACTTTCTTTGAACCATGACTCATTACCTATTGACTTCTAATGATTTTAAACAACCTCTATAACTATTCTAAACCCTTCAAACCTATCAAATCTCCCTTTGGACTTATTTTGTCCAATTACATTCACCTTTTGGTCCTTTTAGGACTTTACAAGTATGACTTTTAGTCCTTTGAGGACATCACAAAATAAACACATTTGATTACATTGCTTGGCCATGAAAATCATTATAACTTCCAATTCTTATCCATTTGAATTGCTTGGGTAACTCCTTTTCCTACTCACTCCTCTGACCTTCATGGTATGTTTGTGTATCTTCATAAAATGACCTTGGTGCCCCTGCACCAAGTAAAAAGAGAAGTTAAATGGGAATGTTTAAGTTGAGAAACATGTTGAATATGTGAGGTGAAACAACAATGTTTTCTAAGGATGACCTCACCTAGAGATGGTGGCATGTTCAATTGTTCCAAAACATGTTTTTTTACCTACAAAAAAACATCTTAGCATTCACATTTTCAAAATATGTAAATAGCATATGCAGATGGAAGGGAAAAACAATGAATGTTTAACAAATTGACTAAGACAAACCTGCCAGTGACTTTCATTAAAGTTTGCTATTTCACAGATTTTGTCTTTAAGCTACTTCTTTGCCATGTTAGGAAACTTCATAAGTAGAGATTCAACTATTTTGTTTATACCTTGGGTTGATGACTTGACAATAAAGACCTAAAATCAAATTGCAATAGTTATAAGACAATAGAAGAAACTAAAATTAAACTCCCATTCTTCACACACTAAGTTTAAGGTGCAGAGCAACTCACCAACATAGGCAGATCTAAGTCTAACAGAATAGGGATTTTCTTTTGAATCTTAGAAGGCTTCTAGTCCTCTTGGATACTTGCCTCTATTGAAGGCTCAGAAGGCAGGCTAATAGGGATATCTGGTGAGAAAATCTGAATGTTCAAAGCTTGTAAGCAAGTGCATTCCAATTTTTATCTTGGATTTAGATCCAGAGATCCTAGTTTGCTCTTATAATCATTTATCTCTCTAAGCAATTTTGAGACTATAAAAACATGATCAGACCGCAAGGCATGATCTATTGCATTTTCAAGAACTTTTTGGTGCTGCTTAAAAGCATGCCATTTAGACTCAGTTTCCAACTGTTGGCTCTTACCATAGTTTTGGGAAGTGGTATTTGAGTCTAAATTTTCACCCAAATCTTCATCTGCATTTGATTTAGTGTCATCCAAATAGACTCCCTATTCATCAAGTAGGAGCTTTGTGTCATCTTTACTAATGATCAAATTTTAAATTAAAAAAATTGTAATTAGAAGAAAACTTAGAAAATCTATGGATAGGAATTGGAAACATTATAGAGTTTTTTGGGTAAATACAATCGATAATATAAAAGTTTAAAATGTGGAAACATTTGGAGGCAAAAAAATAGGAATTTCAATCATTAAAGAGGTTTGTTGGGGAAGAATCCAATTCAGACATAATCAAAGACTTTAATTTTTAGAAGCTACAAAACCCTGAAATTGGCATGGTAGATTATGCAGAATATTTCTACACAAACATCAAGTTTTGTGGAAATGCAAACATTTAGAAATTATTTGAATGTTGAGTGTGATTATTTCTTATGATAGAAAAAATACCTCATAATTTGACATGAAAAAAATTAAAGACATTTACCACTTTGTATATTTAATATTTACTACCTTAAAATTTTAATAATGATTCTAGATTTGTGCCAAGGCTACATAAATATTTCTATTGGAAAATTTAGTACCTGTCTATGTTCAATTCTATGAGCAACTAAGAGAGAGTCCTTTGGCCAACAAAAGATAAACACAAACTTTAAAAGCATATCCTAGACATGACCTCATGGACAAAATAATGGAATGCCTTTCTCCTACTTCTGATTCAAAATTTATAAGAGGAATTACTATTTTCTTGGCATAACAATAATCATGTATTACAATGGATGAATTCCTGAATTACAAATTTTAATGGATGATAGTTGGAAAACTCACCAAGGCCTAAAAAAAAATCAAGAAAAACTTGGCCAGTTTTGGCAATTAATGTTTTTTTGTTCTTTGCAAAATTCAAAGAGAATATGCATCCATTGTGTCGAAACTCACTTGTTGGAAATTAATAAAATTTGTCATTATCTTCATTACTTATTTGAGGTGCTTTTCAAGGATATCATAGTTTGATCTATTGCCATACAATCTAAAAAAATGTGTGCAACTTCTTAAAAGGTTGAAGTCCTGTGACTATAAAAGTTGTGGTATTATATTTAAGTTGTTGCAATATTTGAGGAGGATTTTACATCATATGTTGGAGCTTTGTTGATGAGTAATTTTTTCTTGAGTTTTAATATATGTTGTCATAGTTTGTATCAATCTTCATCTTCTGTCCAACTTGACTATTCTCACAGGCCTACATGATTATGTGTGCCAATTTCTTATTTTTGTGTGTATGTTTCTAATAGATATTTTGCATCTCCTTAGCCATTTATTTTAGTCAATGAGTTGTCTTTCACAATGAGTTGATAGTAAATTTTCTTCGTAGATGTCAAGAAACATAAAATAAATATTAATTTAATTTGATCCATTTATTTTTTTATTATAGGCAAGCAAAAAAGCACAAAGAAAATGAAGATTAAAAAACAAATGAACACAAACATACAATGTTGCCAATTCGTAGAAGCCAACAGTTTGCTAATATAGAAAATGCTAATGAGGAGATGGATATAGCACATGATGATGTGCAAATGAGTACAATAGATGATAATGCAAGGATTGATGTAACACCTACAGATGTGTTGCCTGATATAGGACATCTTGATGAGCAACCTGATGAACATCAGAAAGAGAATCCTTGAATCTACTATGCCACCTCATACTATAGTCGATGTGCCTATAGTTTTGGATGAAATTGGTGGATCAACAAAAAAAATTGATGGTAGTTCAAGAGAAGATTTTCCTACCACTATTAAAAGACAAATATTGAGCCAAACTCTATACAGATCTACAGAGAAGAAAGCAAAAGAAAGAGTATTAGAAGGTAAGAAGCCATTTGTGGTTGAGTAATCAAGAGATGGTGAGTCTATTGGGTACAATGTTGCAAGGTGGGCAATTGAGTTGGGCATAAGATGTAGAGCTCCTTTAGATATTCCCAAATCGAACTTTACAGAGCAAGATCTATGAAATGTGGAATTTGTTATACAGAAAATGGAAAATTATTTTGATATAATTGGTGGACAAATCTCTAGTAGATGCTACAAGAACAAGATGAGACTTCTCATGAACAATTTCAAATACCATTATCAAAAACAAATCGTAGAGGGAAAAGAGAAGTCAGGCTCCACTCCATCTCTAAAGAAGTGGGAAGAATTAAAAGAAACTATGCATCATGAGGAATATTTAAGTAAGAGTAATAAAGGCAACAGAGGAAGAGATAGTGTGAGGGCTGAATATACATATGGTAGAGGTGGGTTGCAGGCTACAATGGAAAAAATTGGAGTAAGAGGAACTTTTTTTCTATATTTAAATTGAGCTACTTATTTTTATTTTTTTATGAATCAGATATTTGTTGACATTGACATTCTATATTAGGTGGAGAACACTAATAAAGAAATAGATTTTGAAGACATTGTAAACTACATGGCAGCAATAACAAGTGGAAATCTAGTTCATCAGCAGAGATTTCACAACCATCAATTCAACACCTAGTAAGAGCATCTTCAAATCATGTCAACACAAGTAAAGGGCTACAATATATAATGGATTGCTTACATAGTCTCACTGAGAAACTTTCCCATTTGACTACCTTAGTTCAACCTATAGTTTCCATATGGAATGAGCATAATTCCATGGATTCAAATTAGGTAAGAGGTTTTCATTTTTCTCCAATTTGATTAAAAAGTAGATTCAAATATCATCTTTCTCTTACATTGAACTAGATTCAAGTATTATCTTCTTATATAACTTTCTATCAATCTGAATTGAATGTCCCATTTCTAGAATTGTTGAATTTGAAACTATTCCTATGTTCCATCTTTGTTGGAATTTTTCTTTTTGTGCTAAGTTTTCCATCTTACAGTGCTGAAAAAATCCATTTCCATTCTAATCCAAGAGGAAAATGATATTTAAAACTCTACTATTTCATTCATGTATGTATTCTCTAGTGTGAAAACTTAGCAAGGAGCAAATCTAAAAGTGCATTAGTAGCAACACTAGAGAGTCATAACTTACATCAGAACACCCTCATTACTCATATTGTAGAAGAAAAACTATTACCATCATTTTCTGCAAAGAAAAAATTCCTAGTACCAAGGAGATGAATGACCTTCCAAAAGCAATATATTCTACCCTAGAAATCACCAATATAGTAGCAACTGTGGCTATCAGTGAAAAATAAATATCATTCAACATAGCTACCAAATAGCTAGAATTACTTGTAAGAAAAAATAGTTCTAAGTTTTGTTTCATGAAATGGCACATCTCCTATGCTATAAGTAAACTTTATTTTAAGGTGACTTTGGTGAATTTTAAGTCTCTTCGATTGCTTTTTCATGAATTGATAAATGCATTACTATTAATGTCTATCATTTTAAATGATAGTGGCTGCATCAATATTTAAGTAGAAATAGATTCTCCTTTCCACTGTGAAATAATTTTTTTTCTTTTCTTTATAACAACTCCAAAAAATATGATAGAAGATGTTACAAGACTAGAATAACTTCCAATAGGAATGGATCAAAAATCTCCTATTATAGATCCACTTGTTGCTAGCCCACTCAACTGCTAGTTCTTTGATAAATTAGTAGACTATAGAGTTTTAAGGTGCTAAATGGATGCTATATTATTGGTTGTATACAAGCCTACTATCTTCCATTCAAGAAATGAACTATAATTTTCAAAATATTTGACCATTTTTTTCTTGATGTTTGAACTAAATGTAGAATATAGTTGTCAATATTGATGCCAATCATGATGAATTGGTTGACAAGAACTTGCAACATAAAAGTACTTTTGATGAAGTTCATGTAATATAATAGTTCTTGTGAAATACTTTTCTTTTTCATAATTTTCATTCCTTATTCTACTTTATACATTATCTTTACTTAATTTTTAAACCACATGTAGAGCAATCATATGAAAGAAAAATGAAAAAGAGAAGCCATTGTTGATAATGACTATTCTGAATATGAAGAGAGCTTGCATGATATTCATAGTAGTGGCTATTCTAAACTTGAGGTGAGGTATATTTACTTTTTTTTTTTAGCTATATATTTATTGTTTCTAATAAGGTATCATCCTTGTTTATTGATCAAATTTCTAAAAATGTTTTCATAATCTTATATATCAGTTATGAATGCATGGTAATGTAGTGTTTATATTTGGGGCTTCCATATTTAATTATGTAATGCAATGTTTTCTTTTTCTTTTTGCAGAAACATATTGATAATAACCTCATGGAAGGGGACAAATTTAGGGTATTGTATCCACATGATGGTTCTATTGTAGGGATTGGGCAAATTCATTCACTATCTATTGTTCATGGAATCAATTTGAAAGGAATAGGAGATGAAAATGCAAACATTATAATGGTCACAAAAAATATTCCTCTTGTTTATGATGATAAAGTAGATGGAGCAATTTCCCTAAAATAGAAAGTGGGGACCTTCACACTATGGATAATGAAGTATTTACAAAAATTATCATAATTAAACATATTTATCATCTAGTAGACATTGATAGACATCTATTCTCACAACACTACCTTTTATGCAATATTCTGTTGTTTAAGGATTTCACTGATCATGGTGTATTTCAAAGAGTTCAAAACTCCTCAAACAACTTTGGAATTTTGACAAAGTTACATATATACTCTAAGATTATATATATATATATATATATATATATATATATATATATAAAATTTTATTTTTGCATTAAGTTTTTGTATTTTAGATTTTTTTTAATTATCAAAATTATCATGTTGCATCAATCTTATTCTAGTAGTGCTAGCATATTGCATAAGTTTGATCATATATCTAATATTTTTATTTTTTATGGCTTAGTTCAAGTTTAAGGTTGTGATATTTTAAATTATTAAATTCATTGTATTAATAAAATATTTATCATATGACTTATTTACTTTTACTAAATCCAGTACTAAATATGTGTCTAACCACATAGTTAAATATATAATAAATCAACTACTAAATGTGTGACTAACAACATGATTAAATCAACTGCTATATATGTGACTAAACACACAACCAATTCAACTACTAAATAAACTATTAAATATGTGACTAATGACACAATTAAATATACTACTAAATCAACTACTAAACATGTGACTAACCACACAACTAAATCAACTATTAAATATGTGACTTACCAAAAAATGAGATATACTACTAATTATGTGACTAGCCAGAGGATTAAATTAACTATTAAATATGTGATTAACCATGCAACTAAATCAACTATTGAATATGTGTCTAACCATGCAACTAAATCAACTATTAAATATGTGACTAACCACACAATTAAATGTACTACTAAATCAACTACTAAATATTTGACTAGTGACATTATTAAATGTACTATTATAACAACTACTAAATATGTGACTAGTCACATGATTAAGTACACTATGAAATATACTACTAAATCAACCACTAAATCAATGATCAAATAGATGACTAATATTGTTTAGTAGTAAATTTAGTAGTGTTATAAATGACTGGATATTAACTACTATTAGTCACTTGACTAAGTTTAGTCACATATATACAAATTTTAGTGATTTTTTAGTCACATATTACTATTTTTGTACTAGTGCATGATAGCAAAAATCTTCTCTGGATCCACTACAATTCCATCACCTATAATGATGTGTCCCAAATACTTCACCTCTAATTGGAAGAACCCATATTTACTCAAGTTTTCATATAACTAATGGTCTCTCAAGCACTGCAATACCTGACATAAATGGACTTCATGATCTTCAACAGTCCTTGAATAAATCAATATATCATCAAGGAATACAATGACACATTGATCGAGGTAAGTGTGAAATACACCATTCATCAAACTCATAAATATTGATGGCACATTGGTTAACCCAAAGGGTACAACCGTGAACTTATAATGCCCTTATCACATACGAAAAGTTGTTTGATGAATATCAGCCTCCTGGATATGAAATTGATGGTATCTAGAGTTAAAATCAATCTTTAAGAACACTTGCACTCCCTTCATCTGATCAAAAAAATAATCTATCCTTGTCAAAGGATAATGATTCTTCACTGTCACCTTATTCAACTGTTGGTAGTTGATGCACAAATGCAATGAACCATCCTTCTTCTTTATGAAGATGACTGGTGCACCCCACAAGGATACACTATGATGAATATGGCCCTTGGCCAACAATTCCTCCAATTATAATCTGATCTCACTCAACTCCTGCGTAGTCATGTGATAAGGAGCTTATGAAATCAGCTCTACTCCTAGTACAAGATCAATTCAAAAATCAATGTCACACTATGGTGGCATACCTAGAATCTCTTCAAGAAACACATTAGCATACTCACAAAGGAGTGGGTGATCATCAAGTGTCATTGTATGACTCTCATCTTCCTTGAGATAACTATGAGACACAAGGAACAACTAGAAACATTTCTACACACTCTACTTTAGCTGATTACCTAAGATCATATGAAGTGAGACTAGTTTCTGAATTCCCAAAAGTTTCACCTTCCCACCTATGTCAGCAACACACTATACCATCTTACCATAGCAATTGATATTCACATAATGGGTAGCTAATCAATCCATTCCCAATGCAATGTCATACAATCCCAAAGGTAGAATGTGTAGATCCATTGTAGTGGTGAAGGTTCCCAAATTCAAAACACAACCACTGGCCAACAAGTCTATAGCCACTTTGGAACCCATGGCTAACTCAACTTGCCACCTATCAACCTAATGCATTACCACTAGCCCACATTGTCAAACAAGACATGGTGAAATGAAAGAATTTGAAGCACTAGAGTCAAAAAAAATAAAGTTGAAATATCATGCAATGTACCTGTAGCCTCAACTACTGTACCTTGATGATATACTTGATGATTGTCAACTACTGCAAAGACTCTATGATTTTGACCTGCATCTATTACTATAGGTTTAGATCTCACTATGCCCTTACTAGGTCCTATGGATGGTTTAATTGAAAAATCATAAGATTTATGGCTAGGTTGGAAACAAGAAAAATAGTTTCCTCCAAAGCTAGCACCTATTCCATGGCCACCCTGAGTAGCACTAGGGTAAGGTGCACAACCGCTACTAGA
The DNA here is from genome assembly GCA_028749045.1 of Cupressus sempervirens. Classification (NCBI taxonomy): domain Eukaryota; kingdom Viridiplantae; phylum Streptophyta; class Pinopsida; order Cupressales; family Cupressaceae; genus Cupressus; species Cupressus sempervirens. The sequence continues at coordinate 546,410,005 of CM053792.1, forward strand.
ATTCTACTAAGCACTTGGAGGAGGAAGATCCTGCTGAGACTTTTGTCCTTAGTTTTGGTTATCCCCTTTCTTTCTTGATGTACCTGAAGGTTGTCCCTTCTTTCCCCAAAACCTCTTCTTACTCTTACCATGATAACCACTCTGAGAGGGTTCTGGTTGGGACTGGCCCTTCTTTAAGGACTAGGAAAACTATGCATCCTGTCTAGAATTTTGAGTACTTTGGTTCTAAGAACTAGATTTACCACTATACCCCCTAGTCACCTTGCTCTCTATGATCCTTGCCTTCTCCATAACAAGAGCAAGTATCCTCTATTGATGAGCATAGACATCTTCAATGATGGAGTCTCTAAGGCCCCTAAAAAAATGTTGGGTGATGAGTGCATCATCATGCCTATAGCTTGAATATGGATTTAGACCAAAGAACTTCTTCTCATATTGATCAACTATCATAAAGCCCTATTTAAGCTCATGAAATTCATCAATGCGAGCTTCATGATATTATGGTGATAGAAACTTCTCCCTAAATGTTTCCTCAAAGATCTCCTAGGTGAGATTTGTGACATTGATACCAATCCTTTTGCTCTCTCCATCCCACCAAATGGAACCATGTTCCCTGAGCTGTGTGATTGCACAATGGGCCTTTATGTTGCTCCCGTAAGGTAGTAATGAGAAACAACACCCCATATCAAGTAACCAAGTCTCAACCTTGAGTCCTATTTCTTAGCCATCAAACTCTAGTTGTTTGGACCTCTAAAGTTCCCACATCATCTCAATCTATGTGAGATCAAAATCATCCCAGCCATGGCCCCTCCATTGGTACCTTCTTCCACTAGGTTGTATATGAGAATGCTCCCATTTATGCTCTTCCTCCCTATGCTCTGACTGATGGGAATATCCATGATGAGATCCCTCTTCTTGATCATGATCACACTGGTACTCCTTAACATGAGGGCCCAACCAAGAAATAATTTCCTAAAGCACTAACATCAAAACTCCCATGGCATTCTAATTAGCATTACCCTATTCTCCCTCTCCTTCCTATTGTTCCTCTTCACAGTGTTCATTTCCATGGTTACCACTATGGGTACCATCGCAACCACTAGGTCTAGGTGTAGGAGGCATCACTATGGGAATAGCAAGGTGATGTCAAAAAAGTTAGATCACAAGGAAGATTCAAAAGCATGAATTGACAAGGTATCAAATAATCAAGCATAATATAGCAATACACAGTAGAAAACAAAACCATAGTGGAAGCATAACACATAGATCCCAATGTTGCAACATGGGCTCTAATACCAGATGTAATACCTTGCCTAGAGATCCTTGGAGACAAGGATGAAATGTAAGCAAGATAATAAAAAATTATACAAGTGTAAGTGCAAAAGACAATAACATACATGGATCATGAAGATCGCAATAGAAGACTGACAATCATCCAACACCAATGGATCTCCAAGCATCACTACTAACCAAAAACACAAACAAGAAAACATCAAGATCAACCAAGCTAAAAGATAAAAGCTGACTCCTAAAAATTGGCTAAGTCTAAAATCTTAAAGCTGTGAAATTTGGCTAAGTCTAAATTTTTGAAGCCTTGAAATTTCCTAGAATCTTTATCTTAGCCCGTAGAGGTTTGGAACCTATTTCAAAAGATTCATTGCATATTTTAAAATATATCTTAAGTATAAGGAATTAAATATACATCAACTTATATTAAATAGAGGTCAACTTATACTTAAATATACATCAACTTATATTAAATATACATCAACTTATACTTAAATATACATCAACTTATATTAAATATACGTCAACTTATACTTAAATATACATCAAATTATATTAAATATATGTCAACTTATACTTAAATATACATCACCTTATATTAAATATACATCAAATTATACTTAAATATACATCAACTTATATTAAATATACGTCAACTTATACTTAAATATACATCAACTTATATTAAATATATGTCAACTTATACTTAAATATACATCAACTTATATTAAATATATGTCAACTTATACTTAAACAATATATTTTAAACCCCTTAGGAATTTTTTTTTGAACTAGGAAGGTGTAAAACCAAAAAGGGTATCCAAAACAAACTTTCAAACTTTTCTTCGACAAGCCTAGATAGCCCCTATTTTCTGCATGAGACCAAAGAATACCAAATTCTGGCACAAAGAAGTGCATTTTTGTGTGAGGAAGTGTAACCAAGACACCACAAAAATAGTGTAAGGTTTCACACAAGTAAGTGCCTAGCCATGTGAAGAAACCCACCACACTACTTGAAGACTTGCATCCTCGCACGAGAAAGTGCAATCTCGTGTGAGAACTTAAATCAACACACAAATACAAAAAACAACATCCATGGCTAACACACATGTGAAGCAATATGATGATTGAATCCAAGACATAAACAATGCATAAACTATAGGTCATGATCTAACATCTCAATGGGCTACTATGTAGGGGTTGACATCATGGAGAGTTGCTTGGCATCAATAAGCCCAAGCTCAGATCATGTGTCCTCAAATTTAATTAGATGCTCACACATTTTATTATCTTAAGTTTTATTACCACCTAATATTTTCTTTAGTTATCACTTATATAAAGCTCCCTCTACCAACCCATAGCACCATGATCACCAGGCTATAGGATAGAAGCCCCCTCCATATGCTACCCTACCCTACCCATGCTCATCCAACAATGAGTGCCCATAGGCATGCAAACTCCCAACCCAACCCTAATAATCATAACTTCAAAAATTACCATGAAAGATTAGGACTTGCAAGTCATCCAATAATGTATGCACACATACTCGTGTATGGCACACCACCATCACAAAGATCATAACACAAAGATTGGATTAGAACACAAGCAAAAAGTCCCTCAATCGAAAATAGAATTGAGAGGAAAGATGTAACATGCATCCCAATGCAACATAAAAGTGCAACACTGGTTTGACTGACATCCAAATGAATCATCCAGGTCCATAAACTACATTGTACTGAGAAAACCTGAGAAAATAGGATGACATGCAAAATGAGGTAAAATTCCCAAATTTTGGAAAAATTCCAAAATTAAAACCCAATTGGCCATTGGGTGCAAAAACCCCAAAAATCCAAAAATAATTGAAATTAGACACCGTTTGCAAAAATAGCCAGCATAATGGCTCAAAATCCCAAACCCCCATCTTGAAAACAAGGAAAACATTCATACCCAACCAACTAGGTAGAACCAACATATAGAAATGAAGGGGAACACTAGTTCTCAACCCGCTAAAAAATTGCTACAAGAAACAAAATTTGAAATAGAGAAAAAATGATAAAATGAGAAAGCCCTACCTAATAGCAAAAGGGCATAAATTAAAACTCATAGAATAAAACAAATACTTCACCAAAAATGCTGAAAATGATGGCAAAGAAAAAAATCCCTGAGCTAGATCCAACAAGACTTATCTCATGAAAATCCAATGCTCATAGCTCCTAGAATGTACATAAAACCAACCCTTTAGAAGAATATTTCCAAATTAGCTCTCAAATTTCTATTTCTGAAAAGTGAGAAGTGAATAATGAATTCACTTTTCCAATATTTATTCACTTTTTGAGTGAATAGTTGATTATGGAAAATAGCTAGCTGGAGTAGCTAAACTCTAAATGAACCCAAATAAAAATAGGTTATTATCTGTAATAGAAATTCACCTAAGGTAAAGCTGCCAAAAATTAAATCCAAAAAGTTTAAAGCTCAAAAACCTAAAGTCATAGAAAATCACTTAACACTTTTGCGATAGAGTGAACTTCTAAATGCATAGACACACTTATTGGTCTAATCACATGGTGTAGATGAGTTCAGATTAACTAACCACCGAAAGGTTTAGATTTAAAAAACTTAAAATAAGGATACATTGACCATATAGGGATGACATTGGTAAAATATAAACAAGTGAATCACTAATTCCATGTACCATTACTAGGGATATAATTCCCACACACTAAAATACATGATCAAGTGCAATATCATATAATATCATAGCTGAAGCAACATGTATTAAAATACCTATTTAATCCATTTACATTAGTCACATTCGCAGAAAGTAAAATACAAGAATGAAGTAAATAACCATAGCATAAAATTCATCTCATAGCATAATAGAAAAATATGTCCAATAAACCATAAAACTAAATATCCTCATAGATCTACTATCATCTCAAAATAGCATCAACATGCAAATATGATAACTAAACTGTATAACAATAAAACATCTATGGTACTGAATCTAAATATAACATCCAACCCTCAAGTTGTCTCAAGGTACAAATAACAATAAGAGTATCAAGTATCTCTCAAATAAAAAAATGAACAAGGTATAGACTACAAACATGAGAGGCACTATAGAAAAGACCACATTTAAAAGGGCTAGAAAACATGTCAAGTGACACTTATTATAGTAAAGACTTGGGTTCCCTAGAAACATGTGATTTTACTACCTCTAGATCAGAAATACGAGATGAGATAGACACTGGAGTCAGAGGGAACATTATTATACAAAGAGTGAAGGATGTTAAGCTCTCTAATTCAACTATGAATCTACAAGAACAAGTTTCTTATCTCCATGATGTTCCCCTAGATAAGAAGATGATATATAAAAATTTACAAGAACAATACAGATATGTGTATCTCTCTTATGAGAAAAGGAGAAAAGAGACTATTGATCTAAAAAACAAAACAAAATTGTTAGAGGAAAGAATATTTGAGTTGGAGGTGGTTAAAATACCAAGCACCATTGAGTTATCTATTAGAAATAAGGAAGCTCCATCCAAGCAGTTGAGCATTGTGCCATTTTCCTAATAGAGTCAGTTACAATAGAACCATGATCAAAGAAACAAAAGGGATGATACACTAATAAAAGAAGTGGTAGACTTAATGATGTATTTAGAAAATAGTAAAGATATACATGATTATGATAGAGAAGTTATTGTCAAAACAACATTAATGATGTTGCATGAAAAGATAAATGCAAAATTGTGAAGCCTCTATGAAGCATACAAGTTATTATACTTTGAAATTAATAAAATGGGAGATGATAAAATGTTGGTTAAGCCAACTTATAAAAAATGGGTAAACTTGGTGGAAAAAATAAAGAAGGTAGAATTATGTGCAAGAATAGATACTTCTGCCTCCCAAAATGTCATGCCAACTGCCAAATTTGTCAAATAATTAAAGAATTTCTCAAATTTCCCTAATCACATTGAGAATAAATTAATAGAACTGAAAGATATAGTAGAGAGTTACCAGAACACCATGGTCCCACCACTTCTAGATACTAACAATAATATCAAAGAATTCACTGATTAGAAAGTGAAGCCTATTAATCAAGTAAATAAGATGGTAATAATTATAGTGAGTATTATGAACATGACACTTTTCAAAGAAGGCATTTTCAAATTGGTAAACTCTAGCATATTTTATGAGAATTTTGAAAAGGAAGTTACTTGGGCTAGAGTAAATTAAAATTCCTACAGATAGATAGAAGATCAAATCCTCAAGCACATGTGGCCAACTGATGACGAATATTATGAGTGGAAAAAGAAATATGATCTAGATGAAGATTTAAATCATGAGGACCCACTAGAATAGCTAACTATGAAGTAAATTTTCTCTCATGGATGAGAATATTTTGTGTAAAGATGGTTATATCTTGCATGTCACATCAATATTGTTTGTAATTTTGGAAATTTTGTGTATATTGATGTAAGTTATGTGTTTTGGTTGTAGCAATTAAAATTGTCAAATCAAAAGATGACATTTGTCCTTGTTTCATGACGCTTGTTTGAAACTAACTTATTTAAGTGAGTTTCCAAGGCCAACAAAGGGTCCAAAAATCATTTTTTAAACTAGATTGTACATTTTCTGAATCAGTCCATGTATATTGTATAGTGGTTTTCCAAAGTTAGAATGAAAAATATGGTTAACTATATTGATTCTAGTTGAGAATCTCTATTTGAAATTGATATTCAATTGTATATTTGCAAGGACTATAATACAAAGACATTAATAGAATGGTTATTCAACCTAAATCTTGTCTCTTCTTTGTTATTTTTTATTTTCTTAGATTTGGTAGCAAAGTTTATTGAATCCCAGTTTTAATCCTTTTTTGAATTATATTTCAAAATTATGCTTTTCCAATAATCTAATGGATTATATAAATTCTTAATGTGGGTTAATAGTGTTAGTGTAAATAATTAATTATTACACTTTACTTAAGTTTACTAAGGTTAAATGCATTATTTTATTATTTACCATGTAGACACCTAGGAGTTTGCATATTCAACTAAGTTGTCATGTAGAAAACATAGTTGTTTGCACTCTAATTAAGCACATGGTGTCTACAACATATTTTTACATGACACACCTATGTAAGCTTATCCATTTATCATCACACTAACTTCTATGCTCAATGGAGGATAATCCACTCTTGGTGGACATGTGCTTAGTTTTGAGGCTTATCATTTTCCTAACTCCTAGTCATTCTAGAGGCCTTTATATATAGGCACTTCTAGTGTACATGTACATCAATTCATTCTCATATTGTTATTATGATCATACATCATTCAGTCCATATTGTGCTTTGTTCTTGAGCTTCTTGATCTTGATATTAGTTTTCCCTAAGGAAAATTCTTCCATGGTATCATAGCTGAGGGAGAATCATTCCATAGCCATTGAAGACCATTTTTGCTTCACTTCTCAAAGGGCCTTGGTTTAGATCTAGAGTATCTGCAGTCATTGGGAATGTCTAGAGCCAAATCAGACCTCACCATTGCATCTGGAGTATCAATTCGATGAATTTTAACTATAAATTTTCCTACCTTAGGCTATAGTCAAATCTGAGGAATTTTTTTTTTGCAAATTGGCACTCGAAGTCTTGATTTGTAGAATTTTTATGATCCTTTTAGATCTGTGACTTTATTTTTTTGGATATGCATATTTATTTGGCATCTTTGTATTTTTTTTTTAGATCTACTATATTTCTTTCAGAAAAAAATTTGGGCCTATAGAGGAGTTTTTTTGCAAGCTAACCAAGTGGTCAAATCTCAGCACTCATAAAATATACCATGGTGGACTTCATAAACCACTATCTCAAACCATCAACAGAATCCACATAGCTAACAACAACCACACAACATAACCAACAACATCATATTACACAAGCTTCAAAATGTTTGGCAGCTTCAAGCCATTTTAATACTCTATGGACTTTGGCTTTTAAAAGCCATTTTACATTTGATTAGGGTGAATGTGAGACTAAAATCCCACACCTACTCTACCATCCTCAAATTCTCAGTGCCATCTTTCATCATCTCTGCTAGATCCTACTCTCCATTGATAGTCAAACTCTATACTCCACTAACCCCCCATCACATGTCCACCATGCAAAGCCAATACAACATCCACTGCAACTGATACACAACTCCATGTGTCCTCCATGTGGCACATCTGTAGAGCCCAATCAATATAGAGCTCAATGTTAGTACCAAAATGATAGTTGACATGTTAGTTACACATAACCTCCCATATAGTCCAGGTCAACCATCCATGGTGGCAGACATATCAGCAACCATATGATCCCAGTCAACACTAATGTAATCATCTATACTACCATGTAAGCCAGGGGACTGATTTTTGGTTGATGTCACCATTTCACAAGTTTAAATTTGATGGCCATCTGACCATCACAAGTAATCCATATTGCACTATTGCAATGGTTGTTTAGACATCAATTTTAACTAGTTTTTTCCCAAGAAGACCCCTCACCATATTTAGTTTTAATTTGATAGTCCAACTTGGCGAGGCCATATCTTAGTCATTTAGACTCCAAATTAGGTGCAATTTTTTTTATATTGGCTAGAATTTCCTAAAAAAATTTAGTGGTGCTATTTTTTTTGGTTTTGGTGCACGCATTTGTTAGAAAATTCAGTTTTTGGCTATTGTACCTATCAAATTCTTCATTTTGCAACTTCAAATGCTCTATATGGGCTCATCTAGACACATTTTCAAGTTCTATTTTTTTTGAAAGTGAATAATTTTTTGTCTAATTTCCAAATATGCAATCAAATTATAGGCTTGTGTGGATAGAAATACCATTTTTAGAAATAGGTCATTTTTTTCCATTGTATTGCTTTGATCAAACTTCCAAATTGTTGTACATTTGAGCTACAGTGCTTAGTGTTAGATTTGAACTCTAAGAGGAGGTTGTAAATAGAAAAATTAGAAGCACACTTAGGCCTAAATTGTCAAGTGGCTATTGTAAACACTCTAAGTATAAAGTGCCAAAATCATTCATTTTGGGGGCTTTTTTGATTGAGTGAAAAGTGGGGGTGTCTCTTGGTGTTGTGTTCTTGTTGTTATCTTTCTTTTATTGCATCATGAGAAACCCTAAGATTCCAAAATTAATGCTACATGGTTAGTTAAAAAATGGTGTGAATTGATGAATGAAGAATTTTCTCAATATGTAGTGTTGGCCTAATTTTTCACAGTACAATTTTTTTTTGAAAATTTAGTGAAAAATCATTTATGATATTGTATCATGCAGATTAGGGTTTCATTCATTATATCTTCAAATTTTTAGATTGTGCAATTCATGTTCTGGTCTCTATGTTATTGGAATTTTATCAAAATTCTCAAGGTTTGTCATTAGAGAAAATTAGTTGAGAAGCCGTAATTGTGAAAACCCTAGTACCTTATCTTATTTTACTCTAGTTTTAAAAACCCTAGAAAAAAATATTCCAAAAAATGATTTTAAGGTATATTACTTCTACCCTAAGGTTGGGTCCATGCAAGCATGACTTCATTAAAAATCTTATTTAAACCTTTGTTGGCCATGCTTTTCTTGCAAGTTGCTTGATTATTTTATTAAGAAATATCTTATGTGTGCCAAATTTTATGTAATTGTTGATCTTGTTCAAATCAATAGGTATCAAATTCCTACAATGTTGAGATGCAAGGTTTTTAAATAATGCAGGCATGCACTTTGATGACACATAGCCCTTTCCATTTAAAGTCTCAGTGCACCGCAAAGAGTGTGATTTGTCATAATTTGTTAAAATCTTTTTGCAGACTTGTTAGTATCTTTCATACATGTTTTGGAATTCCTATGATGTCATTGGTTGATTTATTAATAGAATTATCTCTTTATCACCAAGATTCATTGACCATTGATCTCATTTAAATCAAGGGCTAGCAGTTTCCTGCAATAAGAAGATGCTCAAAAATTAAATAATGCAAGGAAGCACAAATTGGACACATAGAAAGGTCTAACATCATGGCCCCACCTTTCCATAGGATGACATTGAAATATCTTCTATGGCAGCTTTTAGATGAGTTGGACCAAGCGATGGTATTTTATTTGTCAGTTTAGCTAATGTGGTATTTTTAGGACACATCATTCTATGATCATAAATCCTTCAAAGATCAAGGGCTAGCATAAGCTCACATTAAGAAATTGCTCATTCAATAAAGAATGGGATTATGGGCCTTTGCATTGCATGTCATAGTGGGGCCAAGATTAGGAGAAAGAGTTTAGTCATGCCATCTGTATGCCACATGTACTTAGCTTGAAGTACTTATGCTACAGGCATAGAAATTCTAGCAATTAATGCAGTAATCAAATTGCTCAGAGCATGAGGATTGAGAAGAGTCATTTCATTGGTCCAAGCGGATGATGCGACCATAAAATGCAATTTTTTTCACACCATTGATCTTGTCATGATCAATGAAGGGTGCTTGCTCACATAAAGAACTTGAATGAAGTTTAAACAAAGTGGGAATGCACCATCTTGACACATGTAAAGAATGACGTCAAATACTCATTCACTCAAAGGATGATATAGGATCTACTTGCATGGATGTTGTCAGAGGCACAGACTCACAAAAAGACTTCCTATTGGTTAGTGTAGTTGACTGGGCCTTATTCAATTCTAAACTTGTGTGATCATTGATCTTGTCTTGATCAATGGATGGTGCTTACCCACAATTTTAAGATGCAAGAAATTTAAAGAATATGAGTAAGCGGTAATTTGACATGTGGTCATGACCTTAAAGCCATAAAGCTCATTACTTTTTTTTAAATTAAAGTCATCTAATCTAGTGAAATCTATGGTTAAGATTTAAATCTGGGTGCAATTTGGAGGTAATGATTACTGAGAGTTAATAATTTGCACAACTCATTTGTGTGATTTCAATTCCTGAATACAAATTATAATTTCACCATTAATTAACCACCAAAGCATAGAAAGAGTATCAGAGCATGCAAAATTTTTAGAGCCAGGGCACATAAATTTTATCTAGTGATCTAGTGAGTTGTAGCAAAAATCATTCAGAACAGAAGTACAAATATTAGCAGGTAAGTATGTTGTGACTCCTTGAAATTGAGTGTTTGCTATTATACATTTTCTAGGGTTTATTCAAAATGCCTCCTTGAAAAGAATTCATGGGATAGATTGATTATCTAAAATGCTCTGTGCATGATGATTTTGTGGAATAATTCCCTTTATCTGTACATGAAATAACTAAGGGGAGGGAGTTGATTCCTAAACACCTTAGGGTAGCTGTAGTAGAGGGTTTTTGTGATAAAGCTAATTAGGTAAGAGATGCCTAGGTTTACATGGGAGGTCTAGAGTTGTTCAGAAAATGGTTTTTAGAGTAAAAGCTAGACACTCCTATGAGCAATGTCTAGGAGTTTGACATTGGGAAATTAATATTCCCCACAATTTTCTTTGATAGTGATTTATTGATAGATTTGGCCAAGAAATATGATCCAATTACATGGTGGGTAAAGAACCATATTGGAGTGAATCTTTTTAGGGTCTGCATTGAACTAATTTGTGAGGTTTTCAACCTCAACCCTAACCACACAGTGCATGAAAGCATTGATATAGATGGCCTTCAAGAAAGGTAAAATGCACAAAGGATTTACTTAAGGATAGGCCCACTACAGGAGCATGCTACTAAAATTGGTACTTTGCCTATGACTACTACTAACACCCCAGAGCCATTACTAAGAAGACATTTTAATCATAGGGCTCAAGCATTATATTTTTCTTTTTGCAAGATTTTTGGAATGGATAAAGCCAATCAAATCCCAGGCTCAATTGACCTTATTATGGCTCAAACTCTTCAATTTGTGATGAGCACTATTCTAAATTTTGCTACTTTTCTTGCAAAGGAAATTCACAATGGTTTGATGGGGATAGCATGAGGGAGAGTGGACAAACCATTCTGTTCGTATTCATTGCTCATGTATGTATGCTTGTACAAGGGATTTACCTTTTTCTCCAAGGGTATGGAGTTGGAAATAACTAGGGATGGAGAGAGGAATTTAGTTTAGTTATGGAGTGTGGAGATGACATCAAAGGCTAGAGATGCCAATTTTGTTAGGTTTGATAGATACTTTGCATCAAAGCTTAGATTTCTTTTGAGAGGGGACAACCCTAGAATTCCACAAACATTGTTAGAGATGGTTAGACCTAAGGACCATGCAAAAGGGCTATTGGTTAGTCATATTTGAGGGGATATAATCCCCTATAATGTCTCAATAATAATAAGAGTATATGGCTTTTTGGGCAAGCCTCATGTGTTACCTTTTCATGTGCCTTTAAAAATAGGGATAGCAGAGTTATTATGGTAGATAGGCACAATTGATGATAGAGATTTGCCTAAGAAGGGTACCTTTTTCCCATTTGTGACTATAATGCATGATTTTTTTTTTTGTAAGGAATGGATGGAAACATCTCAACTTGTTCCTAGATAGATACAACATGGTAGAATCTCATGCTAGATTCATTAACCTTGAAGGATTTTATGACCTCTTAAGAGAGAGAAAAAAGGCTACCCACATGGTGCACTAGGTATACTATCCTAAGGATGTTATTAGAAATGTTTTTTCTTTACAATAGTAGGAATTGAGAAAGGAGAAATGGATAGTATTCAATAAGACTTTAGAATTAATTAATGCTTTTGACTCCAGCTATGACCCATTGAAAGATAAAAAATATTGGGGAGCCAAGATGCAAACATTAATGAATAATTTTGCTGTGATAATCCAAACTATGAATGAGAAGAAGGCCATATGTGTCAAGACTTATCCAAATAGGGCTGCAAAGGTGCATATGAGGATAAACAATAGAAATGTAGTGGCTCCTAGTCAGTACACTTTTCAAAAAAGGTCAGGTTATGTAATGGTTCAAAATGTGCAACAGGCTCCCCTTCAGCAAAGACTAAGCCCAGAAAGTCCATCTATAGCCAGTGCTCCAAAAAGACAAAAGTTAGAGCAAGGATCTTCTTCTTCTCAAGTAGGACAATACTCCCCAAGCTAGTCCCCAATTTGAATAGATGTTGAAGCATATTTCAAGGAACAACTTAGAAAAAATGGTGGAGAGAGGGATGTAATTGTTACTTCCATTGATTTGGAGATTGGAGAGCCATAAGAACCTCCTGCACTTTCCTTGGATCTCACTGTTATGGATTACCAAGGTAAGGAAATAGATCCTATAGTTGCTCAAGCCTCTAAGAGGTTTATTAATGACAAAAATTTTGTGAAGTCTAAAGCCTTTTCTCAATTTTTGTGGAGGTTAAACATAGGCAATTTTGAAAAGACTTGTGAAAAGATAAAGACAGAGCAACCAAACAAACCACACTTTGTTTAAAAGAAGAGGTGAAGTCTAAATTTTTTAATGATTTTTCCCAATTTACCCTTGAGGCCAAAAGGCAAGTAGTAAGATAGTTAGGAGTCCTCATTTTACCAGAATGAGACATAATGAATGCCATGATTTTTGATTCAGCCAGGAAACAAAAGGATGTCCAATTTAAGACTAAAGAAGAGGTGTTACAGCCCATAGAGGAGTCAAGTTTAGTGATTACCACCAAGCCCTTGTCATTTGGTCTATTGAGAAAAGGGATAGTACCAAAATGCAATAAATTTCTACTACAAAACATATTGGTGCATTAACAATGTTTAGGGCTAGTGAGGTTGGCAGTAAGAAAATAATTGGGATGGCATTAGAGATGTTAAAATTGGGTAGTGTGGTGTCTGGTTAGGAGGAAGATAAGTTTATACAACTCAATGCCATATTTGAAGAAGTCTTAAAAGCATATGAGGAGAGGGGTATGCAAATATAGTCACTAGGGAACCAAGTAACTCAAATGGAGAAAATACTTGGGAAAAGAAAAGTAGGAGAGTCTAGTAGACCAAGGATTGCATACCCTCCATAGCCACCTATTGAACCCTTCAAATCAACTCCAATTATTGAGATACTTGACACCCCAAAAAGGCCTTAGTTCTACACTATAGAAGATTTTGAAGAAGAGAAGAATAAGTTGTATGCATTTCATGTAGAGCTAAATAATCAATTTGAAGAGAAATTGAGGTAGGGTGTACTATATTTAGTGGATAAGATAGAATGGCCAACATTTTTTGATCAATTGGCAAGGATTGCAACTATCAGGGATGAATTGAAGAGAGATGAAGCGGTATTCAGACCCCTTGTATAGAAGTGGATAGAAAGAAATGAAGATATCACTACTATGTGTATATCTATTATCCAGCTGCCCTGTCATGAGATAGAAAAAATCTTTGATTTGTTAAATAAATTGCAAGGTTTTGGTGATAAACAAGATTCTTTTCAAAGAAGATTAACTATTTTTTTTTCCAAGTATATTGCAGAAAAGTTTGATTTATTCCCTTGTGCTTTAAAGACTATTGATAAAGTGAAGGAAAAAGAAGATGATAAGGAAGAAGAATATGTTAGAGTAATTGTCACCCTCGCAGTTCATGATGAAGACAAGGAGAATCATTAGGTTATAGTAAGTTTGCAGGTAACAGAAGATGATTCATCACTTTCAAGCTTGATGGCCACTTACTTTGAGGAATCATTATGATTAAAGAATCATATCATAGTACCCTTGTCTTTGTAAATGATGTAGCAAAAAAGGACCCACAAAATAATATTTGATGTATAAGTCTTTCTATTATTCACAGTTTTGTCTTTTTGTGATAGGTATATATAAATATCTTTTTAATGGACACTTGTCGATCACATTTGCCCTTTGCTTTTTGCAGCTCATGCCTATATAAACAAGTTTTCAAGGCAATGTTAGGGTCTGATTTCTAATGCATTTTAGTATTACACTTAGGATGTTTTCAGTCTAGTTATGAGAAAAACTTTATGATGTATTTTCTTTGCATGCTTTCTAAGAATATGTCAATATGGATTGATCTTTGTGTCTTTTCATAAGATCATTATGTGTTTATGAAAATTATATATGATTTTCAAAGAAAATTAATACAAGTTATGAGCTAACCCCATATCAATTTTTATTGAATCTTGTCTCCTTTGCTGTTACTTTGTTATTTTGAGATTGTGTGAGTAAAGCTTTCTCAGTTGAATGCAATTCATTTAGGTTGTATGTCAATTCATTACTGTTGTTAATTCAATGAATTAAGTAAATGCTTTTGATGAATTTGATGGGGTTGTCATGGTAATAGAAAGGATCTCTGTAAGAATGAAATTTAGAAAGAATTGATGATAACTCTTGTTGTAAAGCAATTGATTAGATCCATAAATTGGAGTAGACTCTGAATCCCAATGGAATAGACACTAATAAAATTTTACTTAGTATGCAGAATAGGTACATTGTGAAGGAGCATCAATTCTAAAATCACAACTAGTTTTAATTTACATTTCTTGAAGATCTTAAATGATGGTCAGCACTTGTTTGCATGGAATGTTTTAGCCTAAGTTAGCCACTGTTGCTAGGAACACTTGCAAATCTATAGAATAAATTTGGCCAAATATGCTATATCGGATGTGTTTATTTAAAATGTCCAAACCATGCATGTATTTGAGGATCTGAGATGAAAATCAAAATGAAACTAAAATAATTCTCATACAATATCTTCCAGTCTTGAATCATCCCTAGGTATACCCACCCTAGTTTTGCAAAGCCTAAAGAATAGAAAGCCACCCTTGGTTTTGTTGAAGTTGGTTCTAAATGATTTGCACATGTAATTGCTTATAGGAATTGGCTAATCCTTAGGTTATGTGAGTGATATCAATTTGGTATTGAACTTTCATTGTTTAGTAGTTTTAAAACCCCAACATGTAGATGGTTTTTTTCCTAGACCAATAGGTGATCAAATATTTGAAAGTGAAATTCATGCTTAGGAAACTATAGATAGGAAAGCCCTAGGATTCATCAGGTTAAGGGTTGATGAAAAAATCCTCTATCAGATCATAAAATATGATACCTCCAAGGAAACTTGGGATGCTCTTAAAAATCTATATGGGAAAGTGACTGAGGAGGATTTCTACAAGATTGAAGATGAGATTATCTCCCTAGATCCTAAGAGCTTTGATTCTATCCAGGATTTTATCATTAAGGTGAATGAGTTGAGAAAAAAACTTAATGATTGTGGTAGTCTCATTAAAGATGACATGTTGATTATCTAATTCATAATAAGTTGTCATTTGAATAGTCCACATTTGTCTCTTCTTTCAACACCACAAAGACTACCTTAGGGGCTTCCTATAAGAAAATCACTTTTGATGACTATGCTTAATTGTTAGAGGATAAACAAGCTAAGTTGATAACAATGGGGATTCTCAAGTCTTCAAAGTCTAAGGCATTGGTGGCCAATAATGAGAGCTCTAAAAAATTAGTTAGTGAAAGTTCAAACAAAGGCAAGGGCAAAAAGAAGAAGTGGAAAGATAACAAACAAGGGGACATAGAAAATTCAACACCACAATCAAATCAACAAGGTAAGTCTTCTCCTAAAACCAAAAAAAGGGGCACACTAATTAGGAAAAGAAGAAGTGCACGTCTATTGCAAAAGAACTGGTCATGATGAACATTAGTGTTATCACAGCCAGATTGATGAATTGAAAAACATCATGAAGAAGCACAATGTTCCATTGTCTAATGCTTATAAGAAGAAGTGGTCTTCATCTTTAGATTCTAAGAGCAAAGGGCAAGCTTTGTCAGGGAGAATGGGTTATTGACTTAGGTGTCACACATCACATGGGTGCTTCAAAGAGAGATTTTTCTTGCATGACACCTTCAAAGGTATTTCAAATCTTTGTAGGGGATGATACTAAAATCAAAGTTGAAGGAAAAGGTGAAGTTGACATGGAAAATGGAGCATTCAAGGATGTTCTCTATGTTCCTTATCTTACCTCTAACCTTCTTTCAATTTACCAAATCACTCACTATGGAGGTGGAAATAAGGTTAAATTTCTTCTCAATTCAATGGTAGTGAAAAGCATCAAAGATCACTCTATGGTTGCAATAGGTGAAGCTAATCATGATTCTAGGCTTTACATTTTCTCTTCCCCTATGCCTAAATCTTAAACTAGTTCATAGTGATGTGGTGGGCCCATTTCCAGTGCCATCATTTGGAAAGTCTCACTATGCATTCACCTTCACTACTCTTGCTATACTTGGGTATTCTTCATGGATCATAAGAGTGAAGTGTTTAAATGATTTCTTAGATTCAAGGATCAAGTGGAAAAGAATTCAAATAAATCCATCAAAGTCCTTCAAACAGATAATTTAGGGGAGTATGTGAACTCAAGACTTATAGACTTTTTTACTCAAGAGGGAATTTACCTTCAACATTCAGTACCATATACACCATAATAGAATGGTGTTACCGAAAGGAAGAATGAAATCCTCAAGAAGATGACCATTTTCATGCTACTACATAAGTCTCTAGATAAAGTCTTTTGGGATGAAGCAATGAATTATGTGAACTACATTCAAAATAGGAGTCCTCATAAAGCTTTGGATGGTGTAACTCCTTCTAAATCCTAGACTAGAAGGAAATCTTCTATAAAGCACTTTAGAGTCTTTGGTTGTCTAGCATGGGCACAAATACCTCTATAGAAATGCAAGCCATTGGAACCTCAAAGAAAACCTTGCATCTTTGTTGGTAATGTGGACTCACATAAAGCCTACAAATTGACAGATCCAAAGACACATGATATTTTCTATAAGACAAGTGTACACTTTGAAGAATGTTGTCCTAGCTTTACTTCTTCAACTCCTCCTTCCTCCTTCATTGAAGAGAGTGACAGTGATGACAGTGACTTGGAAGATGCTCGTCCACAACCCAAATAGAGGCATCAGCCAAATGAGGTTGAGGATATTCCTTCTACATCTTCTTCCACTAGACCTAAATAGGCTCAATTGACATTGGATGTGGTAGGAACATTGGTAGGGTATCCTTCAGTTACTAGGAGGACAAGATCATAGCACAACTCACTCCCTTATGCTTATATAGCAATTTCTTTAGATCCAAAACCCTTTAAAGAAGCTTTAGGTATTCTAGAATGGGATAGAGCAATGGAGGAAGAATATAATTCTCTTATGAAAAATGACACATGGGACTTAGTCTCTCTTCCTAAAGGAATAAAATTGGTTTAGTGTAAGTGGATTTATCAGATTAAGTTTGCAAAGGATGGAATTGTTGATAAACATAAGGCTAGAGTTGTTGCAAAAGATTTCTCTCAGGTACCTGGCATTGACTACTCTAAGCCCTTTGCACTAGTTGCAAAAATGAACTCCATTCATTTGACACTAGCTATAGCAGCAACACAAAGATAGTTTGTTCATCAGGTGGATGTGAAAAGTGCATTATTGAATGGTGATCTTCATGAGGACATTTATATGGAGCAGCCATAGGGTTCATCCAAGATTCTACTTTGGTTTGCAAATTGAATAAGTCTATCAATGGACTTAAACAAGCTCCAAGAGATTGGTATGCCAAGATGGATTCTTTCATTCTTTTAGTAGGGTTCACCAAATGTCATTCTGATCTAAATGTCTACATTCCTCAAAAGGATGACTCTCATTTGCTACTTGTTCTTTATGTTGATGACTTGATCATTATAGGGAGTAAAACATCCATCATTGATAGTGTCAAGGTTACTATGCAGGACAAATTTTTTGATGATAGACTTGGGTCTACTTCATTATTTCCTTGGTTTCAAGCTACATTAGTCTTCATTAGGGATAACATTATCACAACCCAAGTATGCTCTTGATCTAATTGCTTGATTTTGCATGAGTGGCTGCAAGGCTACATCTACTTAATTTCTTTCAGGTGTTAAGTTAGAAGCAAAGTGTTCCACTCCACTTGTTGATGCTACTTTGTATAGATAGTTGGTTGGAAGTCTCATCTACTTGATACATACACACCCTGACATATCCTTTGTAGTTGGCATGGTTTCTTTCTTCATGCAAGAGCCACATGAACTTCACTATAAGGTAGCCCAACACATCTTGCCCTATATTTAGGGTACACATACATTTGGGATATGCTATGTAGCTAGTGTTGGACTATAGTTAGTGGGTTATATAGAATTAGAATATGCAAGAGATCTTGATTCTTGCAAGTCTACTTCAGGATACATGTTCCATCTTGATTCTGGACTCATTTTTTTGCAAAGTAAAAACTACAACATTATTGCTCTTTCATCAAGTGAGGATGAGTATCGAGGATCTATCAAAGTAGCTACAGAGGCTATTTGATTACAACAAATTCTAAAGGAGTTTGGTTTTGACATACCTAAACCCATAGCCATACATTGTGATAATCAGAGTGCCATTGAAATATCAAAACATCCAGTGCAACATTAGTGGAAAAAACACATTGAGGTTCATATGGACTACATTAGAGAGTTGATTCATGAGTAGGTCATTGCATTGCAGTATTGTCCTATAGAGCAAAAAATTGCAGACATCTTTACCAAGCACTTCACTGAGGTCAAGTATCTTCATTTGCAAGATCTCTTGGGGTTGTAGAATTTTTCACCAGGGGGTCACATGACTCTTCTCTCCTTTATGTACTTATCTCTCTTTTTGGGGGAGAGTTTTTCCCATGAGGTTTTCCCTCTTTCTCAATTTTTAGAGAGATTTCATTGCATTGCATGTACAAGATTGCACTTGTACATGGGTGCCTAACATGGCCTAGTAGTTGGGACCCATCATAGATTTTTTCAGCTTAAGTGCATTCCCCTAAGTTGCACTTAAGGGGGGGTGTTAGTGTAAATATTTAATTATTATTACACTTTACTTAAGTTTACTTAGGTTAAATGCATTATTTTATTATTTATCATGTAGGTGCCTAGGAGTATGTGTACTCATATGAGTTGTCTTGTTGAAAACATAGGAGTTAGGAACTCATTTTAGCACATGGTTTCTACAACATAGGATTTTGAATATTCAACTAAGTTGTCATGTAAACAACATAGTTTTTCACACTCTAATTAAGCACATGGTGTCTACAACAACTTTTTATGTGACACACCTATGTAAGCTTATCCTTTCATCATCGCACTAACTTCTATGCTCAATGGATGATAATCCACTTTTGGTGGACATGTGCTTAGTTGTGAGGCTTATCACTTTTCTAACTCCTAGTCATTCTAGAGGCCTTTATATATAGACACTTCTATTGTACATGTACGTCAATTCATTCTCATATTATTATTATGATCATGCATCATTTGGTCCATATTGTGCTTTCTTCATGAGCTTCTTAATCTTGGCGTCATTTTTCCCTAAGGAAAATTATTATAGAGAGAATTACTAGTTATCATAACAAGATTTTGATAATAATGAGATTTCAAATTGAACATTGATCTCTTTCCACAAAGTGTTGAGATAGATCTTATAGTAAATTTCAAATTTCTATGAGACAATAGCCCAATATATAAGGCATTGGTCATCATTAAAGTTGATATAGCTTGGAATATTGATAAGATATATTCATCTATAAATAAACCTTTTAAACTTTCATTATTGAAGATCTCAAAGTGAGCTTGTGCTTGATTCATGGAGTTTTAGGGTTTGATAGATTAGTTATTTTTCATCCCTTTTATAGTACTATAATTAGAAGAATCTAAGCCAAATTATATATTTTGTTAGAATACATATTGAGAATGAAGAGTTGGAGAGAGAAAAAGAATTCTTAGGTAAACCTGCCTAAATTTTATAGAGTTCAAAGTAGAGAAGACATTACAGGGTCTTTTCAGTTGGTCCTATTCAATTATATTCAGAGAACTTGTTATGGTTTTTAACTAACTCCTAGGTATTCTTTTATTTTGAAAGGCTGTTAAAATTCTTTCATATCAGGAGCCAACATAGTGGATGATGTCACTCCCAAGCTCTCTAAAACTCCCTTCAATATCACAAATAACATACAAGTAGCTAAAGCTATAGAAATTATGGCCACTAAAACTAAATGAATTAGGAATAGACCTTGGGCTCCTAGACCCAATGTGCCTCTCAATGAATCTTTGGTAGTGGTCTACAAGAGGATTTTTTCAACATCAAATGATTACTCCTCTCAATAGCTCTCAACCATATGATCCACAACGTAGACCTAAATGGTTGAAGGGGGATGAATATTATTACTACCAATGTAGTAAAGGTCATAAAATGAATAACTACATACAACTCAAACATAAGATTCAAGACCTCATTGATCATGGTGATGTGGTTTTTGGTAAACGCAATAAGAAATTTGATCACAAGGCATTTAAGAAACCTTTCCCTCCATATGAAAAGTGGGAGACATATAAAACCAAGGTCAACTATACATCCACCAATGATGATAATGTAAACAATATAGGTTAACCAATGGATTCTGAATACTTTGATGTCATAACAATATAGAAGAAAGAACACAACATAGTCAAACCAAAAACTATGTTCATTCTCCAAGAATTTACGTCTCATAACTCTGATCAAGAGCAATCCAAGGTCCTACTCCTTCTACATTTGATCTAGAAAAAACTAAGGAAAAAATTACTACTAGCACTACCAATAAGAATACAAAATTAGTACCCTCCTCTAGCAATACAAACTATATCATATTAGATCAACTTCAAAGAACCAATTCTCAAATTAAGATCTTAAAATTGCTGAAAAAGTCATATTCTCAAAGGGAGATACCCAAAGACTTAGATCTTGATCAATTTCAATCCATGGTGGGTCACTTGACTTCACCACACTATTTCTTCTTCTCTAAGGAGGATAATTCTCCAAGTCATCCTCACCATAAACCATTGCATATTGAATTCATTCTCCATAAGATGTATATATGTTGTACTCTACTAGTTAGTTGACTCAATTGAGATATGATAAGGACTCTATTGATCCTTATAGGAGAATTACCACCAAAGAGTATGATGAAGGGTAAACAAAATCCAAGAAAATTTTATTATTACCTATTAGAGTAGCACTTGAAGAGAGAGATATTATATGCCAAGTTCTTGACATTCCACTAGCATACAATACACTATTAGGTAGACCTTGGATTCATGAGATGCATACAATTCCTTCTACATACCACCAATCATAAAATTTCCTTTTAAAGGAGTAAAAGTAACTATTCCTACCAATGTTAGTTACTATTGCAATACTCTTACTCAAACTATTGATTGTCTTGTACTAACAAACTATGAAGCTACTAAATACAAAGAAGAAAAAATTAAACACATGGGAAAGTGCCTCAAATTGAAAGATATTGGCATGGGGGAATACAAGATAAAACCTATGCTCTCTTTAACTCACTACTATTGGAAATATAGATGGAGTAACTGAGAGGGGGGTGAGGGGGAGGGGGTGAATCAGTTACCACAAAAAATTTTAGATTTGTTGGATGTTAACAATAAAACTAAATACTGTTGTTATTCAGTAAACACATAGAAATTGTTGTAACTTGGTAAAAGTAGTGTGATCTACTTATTACTGATCTTAGATATTCACAGTGATTAATTTTCAAGAATAAAAGAAATAATATGAACACATGAGACACTAGATTTAATGTGGAAACCCAATATGGGAAAAACCACCAAGTAACTAGCTATTGATTTTCACTCTTTTGAAGTGAGCCCTGTTAGGAGCCAATCTAGTTAAAGGTTACAAAACACACTACTAGGTGTGACCTTATTAGATGATTTAGTCACCCTGTATGGAGTGGCATTGCAAGATGTCTTTAGAAAAATTCAATAGAACTATCACCTTGTTAGAGGATTTACAACTGGCTATTAAACCAACTATGTGAAGAGATTTTAGAATCACTGCTACAATGGTACGAAAGAAACAATGAAATGACATGAATGAGATGCAAGTGAATTGCTAATTATAGATCTCTATTTTTCTTCTTGCTAGATCCTTCATAATCAATTATAACTTTTTTACTCCTTAAGGATATCTGATCATCCTTCAAATTTTCCCACACTTTCCTTTTCAAACAATCAATACACTTGCATACTCACTCATACACACTAGAATCTCAAATTGACCTTTCATTTATACCATTCAAATTATCAAGTCATCTCAATTACAACTTACAATGACCTATAAATATTACAACACTCAGCTGGAATTAGTACTTGAAATATTTAAACTTCATATCCCAAATTAACAAAATCCTTCATTGGCCGACCATGCTCAGTAAACACTGATCCTAAAAATATTTCTTGTGTTAACCAATAGAAGCTTGGTTAACATTGCAAACTTTGGCAATCGAGTGAACTCGGTGAACACTAACTCTAACCAACTTTCCTTCATTAATCATGAGAGCTTGGTTAACACTAATTTATGTCATAATCTCTTTCAAAAACTAAGTGAGCTTAATAGACATTGTCTATCCAGAGTAATCTCCAGGAATGCTCAATAGACAAGAAAAATTGCCTTGTTGACCAAGTGATCTTGGTAAGCATTATCTACCAACTAATATGACATTTGTGTAACATCAAAAAAACCACATAATTAGATAATTACATCCAAGAATCTCCTTCTCTTTGGCATTGATGGCAACACAATATGTCATAGCACAATGAAATTTGAAAACAAGTCTTTCTTTGACAATAAATTTCTCCCTCTTATATTTTATGCCACAAACTTCTCTAATGCAGTAATCTCCCTTTGTGAAGGAATTACATAGCTTCTTTCTCCAAACAAATTTTAGAAAGATAGTAAACTCTCCCTTAAACAAATTTCAAAAAGATATGATAGTAAACTCTCTCTCTTGGACAACACATGCTAGAGACAACACATACCAAATGAGTATCAATGTACCTTGAGTATTGATTCATATGCAATGTTCTCTTGACTATGTTTCATCAATTGATATATCTTTAACTTGGTTTATGTTGATACATCACTAAAACTTTATTTAGTGAGCTTTAGATAGGGGAATGACCCCTAACTTACCTCTTAGATACAAGAATGCATCCTTAGGTAATGGCTTAGTAAATATGTCTGCAATCTATTCTTTTGTATGGACATATTCTAGTCTAATTTCTTTATCCTACACCAATTCTCTGACAAAGTGGTATTTTATAGCAATGTGCTTGGTTTTGGAATGCGTCATTGAATTTTTTGATATGTTAATTGCACCTGTATTATCACAAAATATAACAACTAGTTCTTTGATCTCAACCTTCATGCCTTCCAACAACTATTTAAACCAAACAATATTAGAATAGTTTACTGCTACTGCAACATATTTTGCTTTTGTTGTAGATTGGGATGTGCAATTTTTCTTTTTGCTTGTCCAAGATACCGACCTTTTTCCAAGAAAAAATGCTCCACCACTTTTACTCTTTCTATCATCAATATTTCTTATCCAATCAGCATCAATAAACACTTTTAAGCCCAAATTTCCTCCAAATGTATACCATAAGCCATAATCTTTAGTACCTTTTAAGTATCTCAAGATTTTTTTGATTGCCATCATATGATTTTCTCTGGGTTTTGCCCAGAATCTTGCCACTATACCAACTGCAAGAGCAATATTAGGCCTTATATGTACTACATACTATAATTTTCCAATCATTGATTTGTATAAGGTTTGATCTACCTCTTTTGATTCATCATTTCTTGTAAGCTTTAGTCCAGTACACATGGGGGTTCCAACTAGTTTTGAGTCCTCCATACCAAACTTCTTGAGTATCTCCTTGATATATTTAGACTGACTGATGTAGATACCATTCTTGCTCTACTATATCTAAAGACCAACAATGAACTTAATCTCACCAAACATAGACATTTCAAATTCTATGTTCATTTTCTCTAAAAATTATTTGCATAGATCATCATTCCCTGTAAATAAAGTATCATCTGCAAATATTTCTACCAAAACAATGTTATTATTTGGTCCTTCCTTAATGTACAAACTACCTTTATCACTAGTTCTCTAGAAACCAATTTGTATAAGGTAGTTGTGCAATCTCTCATACCATTCTCTAGGAGCTTGTTTCAAACCATATAATGCTTTGTGTAATTTTCAAACCATGTCCCTCTTTTCTAGATCAACAAAACCTTTAGGTTGTTCAATGTAGGCTTCTTCATCAAGAATATCATTGAGAAATGCAGATTTAAAATCCATCTGATATACCTTAAATCCTTTATGTGTTGCATATGCAAGTAAGGTCCTGACACCTTCCAATCTTGCAATAGGAGCAAAAGTATCACCATAATCAATTCCTTCTTCTTGAGAATATCCTTTACATATTGATCTAGCTTTGTTCCTTGATACCTTACCATCTTCATTCAACTTATTCCTAAATACCCATTGTTCCAATCACATTTTTATCTTTAGGCCTAGGTACAAGAGTCTAAGTTTTGTTCTTCTCTATTTACTCTATCTCTTCATTCATAGCCTCAATCCAACTTTCATTTTTAAATGCATCTTTGACATTTCTAGGTTCAAAATCAGCAAGTAAACATGTACCTTTTAGCTTACTTCTTGTCATAGTACCTTCTAATTTATCTCCAATAATTTGATCTGGTGCATGATGCCTCCTAATGTACTTGGCCAATATAGGTTCTTTGCCTTTTGAATGAATTGCATTTTCATCCTCTTGAACTTCAACTTTAGGTTCTAGTTGCCTAGACTTGATAGGAATTTGCTCGGTAGCTTCAGAATGTGACTTAGGTCCTTGTGACTAAGGAAGACTTGAGAGTAAAAGTTTCCTAATTGATAGATGTGTCTAGCAATGTATCAAGTTCAATGTAAGCAAATCTCCTATAATCCTTTAGTTCTTTTTTTCTTTCTTCTTTAGTCCTTTTTTCAAACTCATCAATCCTCACATGTGCACTTTCTATAATAATTTTATGCATAGACAAAATCAAACATCTATATGCCTTACTCTTGCAAGAATATCCTAACATATACCTTTATTGTTTTTCACATCAAATTTGTCTTTTCTAGATTGTTTCAAGATATAACATTTACTTCCAAATACTTTAAGGTAACTTACATTGGGTTTATAGCCATACCATAACTCATAAAGTGTTTTATATGAGTCCTTCTTCAACTATACTTAGTTTAAGGTATGAACTATAGTGCTGATAGCTTCCTTCTAGTATTTGATAGTAATGTTCTTTTCAATCATTAGAGTCCTTGTACAATCTATGATAGATCTATTCCTCCCTTCAGCAATTCCTTTATGCTCAGGAGTTCTAGGGGCTGATATCTATCTTTTGATTCTTCTTTCAATGTAAAAGTTATTGAATTCATTGGAGATGAATTCACCACCTCTATCTGATCTTAAGCATTTCAGTCTTTTCCATGTTTCCTTCTCTACTCTTGCCAAATACCATTTGAATTTATCAAATTCTTTTGACTTCTCTCTTAAATACATAATAGTCATTATTCTAGAGTAGTCATGAACAAAAATAATAAAGAATTTTTTCTCCACTATAGCTCTCAAATCCAATAGGTCCACACAAATCAGTATGCACAATTTTTAAAATATATTCAGATTGATATTTTTTCTTTTAAAATTAGTCTTTCTTATTCTTCCAATCTAACAATTCTTGCATAGACCAACATTAGGTTTCTTTAAACTATGAATGCCCCTCACTTTACTAAATTATCTTATTTTCACCATGTTATCAAATTTTACATCACATAACCTTCTGTGCCATAACCAACTTTCTTCAACTTGAGCAATAAAACATGAGCACTCACCAAGATCAAGATAAAATAGGTTAACTTGTGTTTGTTTTCATGATCCAATTAGTTTTCCTTTGTCATTCAGTAGTCTTTCCTTGTCATGCATGAATTCTACCTTGAATCCAATGTTGATTAGTTGTGCCACACTTAGCAAATTATTTTTTAGTCCTTCAACCCAATAGGCATTATCACATACAAGTTCTTTGGTTAATGATATATGACCCCTCCCTTTTATGCAACAAGGTTCATTGTTTCCAAACCTTACACTACCGCCATCATAGTCTTCAAAGGGTTCAAACTTTGTTTTGTCACTAGTCATATGATGTGAACATCCACTATCTATGATCCATGTATCATTTTTTCTCACATGATAGATAAGTTCCATCTTATCTTCTTTATCATCATCAGATTCATCTTTCACAACAATGTAAACTATTTCATCTTCACTATTATCAGAATCCTTAGCCATAAAACATGTCTTCTTGCCTTTATCCTTGAATGATTTGTGATTCTTGAAATCATTCTTGCCATTGCACTTGTGACCTTTCTTCTCATCCTTGCTTTCTTTGTTTGGGCAGTTGGCTACAATATGACCAATTTCTTCACATAAAAAATAGATTAGGGTACCTTTACCTTTGTATTTTCCTCTATCTCTAGAATATTTCCTTGCAAGTAAAGCTTCAACAACTTCAACATCACTATCAAAACTTTCCTCTCATTCATCTTCACTTTTTGACCGAGTGTCCTTTATTTTCTTGCTTTTTCCTTAAGTGAAAGCTTAGCCTCAAATGTAGATTCAATATTCTTGGAAGCTAGAACATAATTGTCATAATTATCTAGCTCAAAGCTGTCAATCTTCCTATTAAGGTATCCAAATTTATCTTATGATTTGTCTCACACCTTCTTTCTTGAATTGTAGATACTCTAATTTCATAAAGGAGAAGCAATGTTCTAAGAACTTTACTTACAATAGTTTCTTCCTTGGTCTCTCCTCCAAAAGCTTTGATTTCACTAATACTTACTTTGATCCTTTCAACATATTTGGCAATGTTTTCATCTTCTCTCATTCTCATCTATTCAAATTTTCCTCTAAGGCTTTTTGCTTTGGCTCTCCTCACATTGTCATCACCACCATAGATGTCTTTTAGCTTTTTCCACATTTCAAAGGTATTTTGGCAATCCTTGATATCATCAAATTCCTCATAGCTTAGAGTAGATGAAATGTCTATCATCATGGTGTTATGAGTCTTTTTCTTAGTAATTTCACAAATAGATAGTGTACCAAAAAATGTTGTGTATTCTTCATCAAGGTATTTCAATCCTGAATCACTAATGGAAGCTAGATGAAGTCTCATGAGACCCTGCCATACTAAAAAGTTATCTATGTTAAGTCTTGGAATTTCTCTCTTGTAAGTTATTTTGATCTTTAGCTTAGGTCCTTGAAACCTTTCCTGCAAGCACCAAAAGCTTTGATACCAATTGTTGGAAATATATATGGAGTAATTGAGGTAGGGGTGTTGGATCAGTTACCACAAAAATATTTCAAATCCATTGGATGTTAACAATAAAATTGATTATTGTTGTTATTTGGGAAACACACAGAAATTGTTCTAACTTGGTAAAAGTAATGTGATCTACTTATTACTGATTTTAAACATTCACAGTGATTAACTTGTAAGCATAAAAGAAATAACATGAATACATGAGACACCAGATTTAACATAAAAACCCAATATGAGATAAACCACCAAGTAACTAGCTATTAATTTTCACTCTTTTGAAATGAGCCTTGTTAGGAGCCAACCTAGTTAAAGGTTACAAAATGCACTGTTAGGTGTGACCTTCTTAGAGGATTTAATCACCCTATAAGGAGTGGCCTTGGAAGAATTTTTTAGAACAATTCAATAGAACTATCACCTTGTTAGAGGATTTAAAACTAGTTGTTAAACTAACTCTTTTAAGAGATTTTGGAATGATTGCTACAATGGTAAGAAAGTAATAATAAAATGACTTGAATGAGATGCAATTGAATTGATGATTATAGATCTCTATTCTACTTCACACTAGATCCTTCTTGATCGAATATAACTTTATTGCTCCTCAAGGATATTTGACCATCCTTCAAATTCTCCCACACTTTCCTTTTTAGACAATCAATACACTTGCATACTTGCTCATACAAACTAGAATCTCAAATTGACCTTTCATTTATACCATTTAGATTATCAAGTTAGCTCAATTACAACTTACAATGACCAATAAACATTACCATAGTCATTTGGAATCACTACTTGACATATTTAAACTTCATATCCCAAATTAACAAAATCCTTTATTGGCCAACCCTGGTCAGTAAACACTGATCCTAAAAAGATTTCTTGTGTTAACCAACAAAAGCTTGGTTAATAGTGCAGACTTTCAAAATCCTTTGGCAACTAAGTGAACTTGGTGAGCACTAACTCTGACCAACTTTCCTTCATTAACCATGAGAGCTCGATTAACACTACTTTTTGCCATAATCTCCTTCGATGCCTAAGTGAGATTATAGACATAGTCTATGCAATGTAATCTCTAGGAATGCTCAGTAGACAAGAAAAATTGCCTTGCTGACCAAGTGAGCTTGGTAAGCAATATCTACCAACTGATATGACATTCTTGCAACATCAAAGACAACACACAATTAGACAATTGTAATCAACAACTACCCCCATCTCATCAATGCTATGGGAGACCTTTTGCAATAATAAAACTCTCTACTACACTACCTAAGATGGTCCATAATGGTACTTTTGTTCAATGAATTGTTCCTCTAGAAGATGAAGATGAAGATAGAGTTATCTTAGCCTCGATATACAAAGGAGAAGCCACTTTTACTATTGAAATCCTAAAGTATGAAATAACTCCATAGAGATATGGTCAATATCTTAAACTCATGAAACAACTATGATATAGAGGAAATGGTCCCCTTGGACACCAAAAAAAGGCTTGATTGATCCAATAAAAGATAATTTCATATGACATATAGTTACAATAGGTCTCAATTTATAGAAGGTA
Organism: Cupressus sempervirens; assembly: GCA_028749045.1. Lineage (NCBI taxonomy): Eukaryota > Viridiplantae > Streptophyta > Pinopsida > Cupressales > Cupressaceae > Cupressus > Cupressus sempervirens. The sequence goes on from CM053792.1 coordinate 546,439,100, forward strand.
TCATTTCATCTAGGTATTGAAAAATTTATGCCAGAACATGATACTCCTCCTAGACCTAAAGATTAGTTATAAATAGTGAATCAAAGAGAAACCTCATATAGAGAGAGGATACCTTTCATTTCCCCATACTTGTAGAACCTTCCACACATCTTGTAGAACCTATTGACTTTGTTCCATGTGACATTATTGTTGATACTAATAGTGAATCTAATGATGTTGTCTATGTTTGTCCTTTGAAACAACACGAATAAGGAGAATCTTGTCAAGTTCTTACCACTAAATAAATGCAACAAGATTAAGAAGAGAGTATTAATTCTCAAATTTATGAATTCAATTCTTTATCTGATGGTACTACTGACAGAGACATAGATATGGTTCATACATATGTGAATAGCTCAACATAGTTGAAGGTTCTAGTGTTAAGTTTGATGAGTCTAATTCTACTAATATCAACTTGTTGTCTTCTTACATCATTAGGTATTAGAGGACTCAATCATACCTCCATACGAGATTTCTTTAGGCCTCAACTTATTAGTCCATGCTTTCATTAACTATGTCATGAATGCATTAGGATTGGTTGACTCTCTTGCTCTCATCCATCATGAGATAATAGATTGGAACACAAATTATACATTCAGTGAAGTATCCACATTCCAAAATGACTATGCTCTTGGCTATTACCTTAATTTTGTCAAATCTTTAATGTCTTCCACCAATTAACAAACTGTAAATATGACTGAAGATGACATCAAATTTTTGAGTCAAGAAAAAAATGTTTCTCAGATGGTGAAAACTATATTGTGATAGTATTATGGCCTAAAATAGTAAAAACAAAAGATGTATTTAAGGGTGAAAACCTCTCTAAGGAAATGAAGATGGGATATTTGATGCATGTCTAGGTCATTTCTAGGAAAGATCATCATTTCTAATAGAACTAACACAACCTATGAACATGGGCATACACCTTGCACAATCATTGTCAATTGAAGAGAAAGAGAAGTTCATTTATTTCTTTGAGGAAAAGGAAATAAACTTTAAATGGTCATACTCTAATATTCCAGGTATGCATCCTCACCTTGTAATGCATCATTTTTCTATTGCACTAGGTGTGAAACCTATGAAATAGAAACACCAAAAAATGTATCCATACATTCTACTCCTAATAAAAGTTTAATTAGAGAAACTAATGAAAGCCATATTTAGTTGAGTCATTGACTATATTGAACGGATCTCTTACATTATGCTAGTTTCCAAAAATGATAAGTCTGTGTGAGTATGCACTGATTTCTAAGATTTGAACAAAGAACGTTTGAAGAATGACTTTTCACCACCCAACATTATTATGATATTGGAAATGACATCTTGATATGAGATGTAATCATTTATGGTTGACTTTTCTAGGTATAATCATATTTAAATTAGCCTATAAAATCAAGAGAAAGTAAACATCACATGTTCTTGGGTACCTTTTGCTGGAATGCAATGTCATTTAGCTTGAAGAATGTTGGAGCTATGTACCAGCAAGTTGTAACTACAATATTCCATGACATGATGCATAAACCAATGTGATGAGAACCAATAATGTCCTATTTTTTGTCACATTTCATCCTATACTTACGTTCCATTTCCATTCCATTTTATACATATTAACCACTTTATGTTTCATATGATTTTATATATATATATATATATATATATATATATATATATATATATATATATATATATATATATATATATATATATATATATAAGTCATATTTAATATAGTATTGAGGTTAAATTATGAAAATTAATTATTGATCATATTTAATAAAGAGCATTGTTATTTTATGTTTTGAAATATATATTTGCAACATACTTCCTATCTATCAGAAATATTCAAGACTATCCTAGGTTACTGAGAGGGGAGGGGTGAATCAGTAACCTCAAAAACTTTACCAAATTTAGATCTTAATTGTAATCATCTAATTACCATTTAATTCATTAAATTAGATATAACTGCATGCATGAGAAAATTAAAACATAAACATCCATAACACTTGAACACAATAATTTGGTGACCCAGAAACCTTCCAAATAGAAAGTAAAACTAGGATGCTCAGTAGGAACTATAAAGCCTAGTGGCTACTAAACTACATGGCAAACACTATAGACTATTCAATGAGCTCGGTAACCATATAGAATCTGAATAAGTGTTGTCACTAATAACAAACTTGACTTAATGTCAACAATCTCCCCCTTTGGCATTAGTGAAAAAAACACTTATTAGCCAAAACTTATATACACATAGTGTGATACTAGCTTGGTGTGGTATACTATTTTTTAGATTTTTCAAAATTTCTCTTTATAAGTGTATGTAGTATACTATATCTACAAATTATATACTTTCCTTTTCTTTGCATGATTCTCCCCCATACAGTATACATAGTATAACAAGTATCTCTCATTATATATGCATACTATCTCTCCCCCTTTTTCACAATAATGCCAAAGATTTATTCAAAACTTATTTACACAGAACACCAATATAAGAGAGAAAATTAGAATGTACCTTAAGTTTCTCCCTCTTAAATTTTTCACCAAAAGATTCTTTTCTTCAATGTAGTAATCTTTGTTTGTGAAGGAATTACATAAATTCTATGACAATATACATCTCCCTCATAAAGATATAAACAAATTTTAGAAAGATATGACAACAATCTTCTCCCTCTTTAGCAACACATTCCAAAGACAACACATACCAAATTAGTATCAATGTACCTTGAGGACTGATTCATATGCAATATTCTATTTAACTATGCTACATCAATTGATTTATCTTCAACTTTATTCCTATTGATGCATCACTAAAAATTTTATTATTGAGATTTAGATAGGGGAATATGTCTACAATTTTTTCTTTTGTGTGAACATATTCCAATCTGATTTCTTTGTCTTGCACCAATTCTCTGACAAAATGATATTTTATAGCAATTTGCTTAATTTTGGAATGCATCATTGGGTTCTTTGATATGTTAATTGCACTAGTGTTATCACAATGCATGCCAACTAGTTCTTTGATCTCAACCTTCATACCTTCTAGCAACTATTTAAGCCAAACAATGCTAGAACATCACTGCTTCCTACTTGTCCAAGATACCAACCTTTTACCAAGAAATAATGCTCCACTACTTGTACTTTTTCTATCATCAAGATTTCCCACCCAATCAACATCAGTGAATACTTTTAGGTCTAAGTTTCATCCAAGTTTGTACCATAAACCATAGTCTCAAGTACCTTTTAGATATCTCAAAATTCTTTTGATTTCCATCATATGATTTTCTTTGGGTTTAGCTGAGAATCTTGCCACTTCCCAACTACTAAAGCAATATCAGGCCTTGTATGAACTACATACTATAATTTTCCAATCATTGATCTATATAAGGTCTGATCTACCTTTTTTGAATAATCATCTTTAGTAAGCTTTATTCTAGTACACATGGGGGTTCCAACTAGTTTTGAATCTTTCATTACAAATTTCTTGAGCATCTCTTTGCTATACTTAGATTGAGTAATGTAGATACCATTCTTGTTTTGTTGTATCTGTAATCCAACAAAGAACTTTATCTCACCAAACATGGACATTTCAAACTCTTCTTTCATTTATTCTTTTTTTTTTTGCATGGATCATCATTCCCTATAAATAGAATGTCATTAGCAAATATCTCTACCAATATAATCTTGGTATCTGGTTCTTCCTTGATATAGAAACTATTGTTATCATTAGTTCTCTGAAAACCAATCTATAAAAGTTAGTTGTGCAACCTTTCATACCATGCTCTAGGTGCTTGTTTTAGACCATACAAAGTTTTGTGTGATATCCAAACCATGTCCCTTTTGTCTAGATCAAAAAAACCTTTTGGTTGTTCAATGTAGACTTCCTCATCAAGAATACCATTGAGAAATGCAGATTTAACATCCATATGATATACTTTGTATCCTTTATGAGCAACATATGCAAGTAGAGTCCTAACATCTTCTAATCTTTCAATAGGAGCAAAAGTCACACCATAATCAATTCCTTCTTCTTGAGAGTAGCCTTTATATACTAGTCTTGCTTTGCTTCTTGATACTTGTCCATCTTCATTCAGCTTATTTCTAAATACCCATTTTGTTCCAATCACATTTTTATCTTTAGGCCTATGAACAAGGATCTGATTTTTTTTCTTCTCTATTTTTTTTATTTCTTCATTCATAACATCAATCCAACTTTCATTTTTCAATGCATCTTTAACACTTCTAAGTTCAAAATCAGCAAGTAAATATGTACCTTTTAGCTTACTTCTTGTCAAAGTACCTTTTGATTTATCTCCAATGATTTGATCAAGTGCATGATGCCTTTTGACATGCTTAGCCAATACAGGTTCTTTGCCTTTTGAATGAATTGCACTATCTACATTTTAAAGTTCAAATTCTAGCTCGGGTTGCTCAGACTTAGTAGGTATTGGCTCGATAGCTTTAGAATGTGACTCAAGTCCTTATGACTTGATTTAAACTTCTTGTAACTCAATAACTTGGGAGACAAAGTATCCTTATTGATAGATGTGTCTAGTAATGTATTAGCTTTGAAGTAAACAAATCTCCTATAGTCTTTTGGTTCTTTTTTGCTTTCTTCTTTAGTCTATTCTGCAAACTCATCAATTCTCACATGTGCACTTTCTATGACTTTATGAGTAGACAAATTAAAACATCTATATGCCTTACTTCTACAAGAATATCCTAAGAATATACCTTCATCACCTTTCACAAAAAACTTTCCTTTTCTAGACTCTTTCAAGATATAATATTTACTTCCAAATACTTTCAGGTAACTTACATTGGGTTTGTAGCCATACCATAATTCATAGGGAGTTTTATATGAGTCCTTCTTCAACTATACTTAGTTCAAAGTATGAATTGTAGTGCTGATGGCTTACTTCCAGTATTTGATAGCAATATTCTTTTCAATCATTAGAGTTCTTTCACAATCCATGATCAATCCATTTCTTCTTTCAACTATTTGATTCTACTCAAGAGTACTAGGGGTTGATACTTGTCTTTTAATTCCTCTTTCAATGCAAAAGTTATTGAATTTATTGGAGATGAATTCACCACCTCTGTCTAATATTAAGCATTTCAATATTTTCCCTATTTCCTTCTCTATTCTTGCTAGACACCATTTGAATTTCTCAAATTCTTTTGACTTTTCTCTAAGATACATAACAGTCATCATTCTAGATAGTCATCAACAAAAAGAATAAAGAACTTTTCTCCACTATAGCTTTTTATTCTAATGGGTCCACATTGGTCAGTATGCAAAATTTCCAGGACATCTTTAGACTAATAGTTTTTGCTCTTAAAATTAGTCTTTCCCATTTTGCCAATCTAACAATTTTTTCATAAACCAAGATCTAATTTCTTCAAACTAGGGATATCTCTTAATTTTTTGAATTTTTTTATCTTGACCATATTATCAAAGTTTACATGACATAATCTTCTATGCCATAACCAACTTTCTTCCATTTGAGCAATAAAACATGAGCAATCACTAAGATCAAGATAGAATAGGTTACCTTTTATTTGTTTTCCTGATCCAATCAGACTCCCTTTGTCATCCAGTAGTCTTGCCTTACCATGCATGAATTATACCTTGAATCTAATGTTGATTAGTTGTGCCAAACTTAGCAAATTATGTTTTAGTCCTTCAACCCAATAGGTATTGCCACATACAAGTTCTTTGGTTAATGAGATTTGGCCTTTCCCTTTTATACAACAATGTTCATTATTTACAAACCTTACACTACCTCTATCATAGTGTTCAAAGTGTTCAAACTTTGTTTTGTCTCTAGTCATATGATGTGAACATCCACTGTCTATGATCCATGTGTCATTTTTATTGACATGAGAGATAAGTGCTATCTTATCTTCTTGTTCATCAGATTCATCTTTCACAGTAGTGTATACTATTTGGTCTTCACTGTTATCAGAATTTTTAGCCATAAAAAAAGTCTTCTTACCTTTGTCCTTGTATGATTTGTGATTTTAGATGTCAACAATAAAAATTAGTAACCTCAAAAACTTTACCAAATTCACATCTTAATTGTAATCATCCAATTACCATTTAATTCATTAAGTAAGATCTAACTGCATGCATGAGAAACTGAAAACATAAACATCCATAACACTTGAACACAATAATTTGGTGAACCAGAAACCTTCCAAATAGAAAGTAAAACTAGGGTGGGGATGATACCCACAAAACTTAATTACTACAACATAAAGTTGGCCTATTAAGGCTTACAATGATCACTTCTAATGATTTTCCCTATTAGGAGCAATTAGGACTGCCAGGTCAACCTTGTTAGAGGTTTTACAAACATACAATGAAGTATGCACTTAGTAAAGAGATTTGACAAAAGACTATTAAGTCTACCTTGTTAGAGGATTTGGACTAGTTCACCTATTAGGATGAAATAGTAGATCTATAACTTACAACTGATTTGCTGATATAGATTCTTTGAAGTATTGATCAACTTTATGTGATAGATATGACTCTGCTGCTCTTTTGCTGATATGGCCTTACAATACACTTTGTTGTTTATTCACATTCACATGCTTCTTACTCTTTCATCATTTTGTACTTGCTTTCTTTTCCTCACGCACTTGTATATGATACAATACATTACATGTATATCAATCCAATTTATAAAATTACAAATTCAGCCAATATACAAGTTAACACCAATATTATAGAGTTGGCTCAAATGAAGACACTCGAGTTCTAAAGATTGACATGGTGAACATATGATACATGGCATCCACTGTCACTACTCGGCATCATTGTGCATTCAATAGAAGTAGAAGCTCAGTCCATACTAATCATCTCAAAGTAGTCTCAAACTTGGTTTGCACTAGTGACTCAATAGATACTGCGTAACTTGGTAGAAACTAAATTACTCATTTACCATGATTACACTTGGTAAACACTAATTATCACATAGCTTGGTTAACACTAACTTCACTTCACATGAATTGCTAGCTTGATAGAAACTGTGAAGCTTGGTAATCACTAAACTACTCTAGTTCAACTACTGGACTTCACACTTCTTGATTCTACTTGGTAACCACTGGGATGTTCAGCAGGAACTATAAAGCTTGGTGGCTACTATATTACATGGCAAACACTATAGATTTTTCAATGAGCTTGGTAGCCAAACAAAATCTGAATAAGTATTGTCACTAATAACAAACTTGTCTTAATGTCAACAATCTCCCCCTTTGGCATTAGTGACAAAATCACTTATCAACCAAAACTTATATACACACAGTGTGATACTGGCTCAGTGTGGTATATTGTTTTTGAGATTTTTCAAAATTTTGTCTTTGTAAGTATATACAATATACTATATCTACAAATTCTATACTTTCCTTTTCTTTGCATGATTCTCCCCATATAATATACATAGTATAACAAGTATCTCTCATTATATATTCCAATCTTCCTTTTATTTTCTCACCCCATATATATCATACTAAGTGTCTCTCCCCATATATACATACTATCTCTCCCCCTTTTTGAAAATAATGCCAAAGATTTATTCAAAACTTATTTAAATAGAGACAACAATATACCCATTAGTGACAACACTTATTCAGATTTTTTATGGCTACTGAGCTCATTGAACAATCTATAGTGTTTGCCATGTAATTCAGTAGCCACCGAGCTTTACAGTTCTTATCGAGCATCCCAATGGTTATCAAGAAAAATTAGGCAGCATGAAGTCAAACAGTTCAACCTAAGCAGTTTAGTGATTACCAAGCTTCATAGTTTCTAACGAGCTAGTAGTTCATGTGAAGCAAATTTAGTGTTAACTGAGCTATGTGATAATTAGTGTGTACCAAGTGTAGTCATGGTAAATAAGTAATTTAGTTTCTACCAAGTTACATAGTATCTACTAAGTCACTATTGTAGACTGTGTTTGAGACTAATCTAAGATGAATAGTATGGACTAAGCTTATATTTCTATTAAATATGATGATTTCAAGTAGTGACAATGGACACCGTGTATCAGAACTTCACCAAGTCAATCTTCAAAACTTGAGTGTCTTCATTTGAGCCAACTTTGTAATATTGGTGTTAAGTTGTATATTGGCCGACTTTGTAATCTTGTAAATTGGATTGATATATATGTAATTTATTACATCATATCCAAGTGTGTGAGAAAAAGAAATCAAACATGAAATGATGAAAGAGTAAGAAGCATGTGAATGTGAATAAGCAGCAAAGTGTATTGTAAGGCCATATCAACAAAAGAGTAGTAGAGTCATATCTATCACATAAAGGTGATCAGTACTTCAAAGAATCTCTATCAACAAATTAGTTGTAAGTTAGAGATCTACTATTTCATTCTGATAGGTGAACCAGTTCAGATCCTCTAACAACATAGACTTAATTAACAGTCTTTTGTTAAATCTCTTTACCAAGTGCATACTTCATTGTATGTTTGTAAAACCTCTAACAAGGTGGACCTAGTAGTCCTAATTGCTCCTAATAGGGCAGATCATTAGAAGTGATCATTGTAAGCCTTAAGAAGCCAACTTTATGTTATAGAATTGAAGTTTTGTGGGTATCATCCCCACCCCAATTTTACTTTCCATTTGGAAGGTTTTTAGGTCACCAAATTATTATGTTTAAGTGTTATGGATGTTTATGTTTTTAGTTTCTTATGCATGCAGTTAATGAATTAAATGATAATTGGATGATTACAATTAAGATCTAAATTTAATAAATTTTTTAGGGTTATTGATTCACCCCTCCCCTCTCAATAACCTAGCATAGTCTTGAATATTTTCAACAATTGGTATCAGGATATGTTTCTTCTTCCTCATCATCACTGTCATCATCCTTGACTTCTACTAGGAAGTCACTTTGTTTATGCAAGTGATAAGAATTCTTCCACATACTTGTGGCATTCTTGACTACATGATCTATATCCTTTAACAAAATTAAACAAGTATTAAATCTAAGAGTTATCTTGTCTTCATTTTTCTTCATAGACTCTTTTACCTCAGCATTTGTGATGCTCGGTAACAACTGCCTCAAGGTTTTCTCATAGATATATTTTTTTGTTTGCATAGCTAATCCCTATCTTGGCTTTAATTTCTTTAATAATTCATTAGAGATCTATGGGGCTATCTGATTAGGGGAATACTTCTTAGCACCAATTCTTCAACCTATTTCTTCTTAGCCTCTATCGTAGTTTCATACTTTAATGATTTGAATTTGGTTATGCCTACACCTTCTTCCAATTGTTTTAGTTTTTCCTAGAAGGTGGGAGCAGGCTTGCTAAACACAAATTCATTGCCTTTCTTCTTGGATCTCTTGGTGAACACTACAATGGATGGCTTGGGTGGCTTGGTGATGTTCACCTTTCCTTTCTTCTACTGGCTCTTCTTCCTTTTCTAACTCCTCTTCATCCTCTGCTTTATCATCATTTTCTCCCTTACCCTTAGTCAATATAAGAGGTGTGTTGGTATTGAGTTTTTCTATTCTCCTCTTGCCTTTCTTAATCGCCTATGGAAGCTTGATTTCAAGCTCTATTCTTGCCTTGGCCTCATCATATGTTCCAAAGTGTGGTGCCTTTGGATCAATAGGTTTGTTTATCAAAGCTTCAATTATTTAATTTGCTCCATCAATGTTTACCTCATAGGGAAGAGGTTTTACCCATACAACTCTAGGTTTCATTGCCTAAATGTAGACTCTATCACTATCTACCATGAAACAAACATCATCTTTGTAATCTTCAACCAATTTCTTAGGAATCAGATATATATTATTCATTTTCTAATTGATGACATCAAATTAATTACCCATTATGCTAAGAAAATTCTCACCCATTTCTACAATATACTCATTAATCTGATACAAAACTAGCACATCCTTTCTCCTTACTACCGTGCCTTTTGAAGGAAAAAAATTTTGGACATAGAAAAACAAGCATGTCAATAATAAAGTTCTCAGAACATTGCTTCCCACCTATGCAATCAAAGTATCTACTATTCAAAAAAAGAGGTGTGAGCCGAATCACAAGATAAGTTTGGATACCTTCGTAGGAAGATTGATAGCTTTTGAGCTAGACAACAATGACAATTATGTTCTAGCTTCCAAAAATATTGAATTTGCATTTGAGGCCAAACTTTAACTCAAAGGGAAAGGCTAAATCTCATTAACCAAAGAACTTGTATGTAACAATGCCTATTGGGTTGAAGGACTAAAAGATAATCTGCTAAGTGTGGCATAGCTAATCAACATTGGATTCAAGGTAGAATTCATGCATGACAAGGCAAGACTGTTGGATGAAAAAGGGAATCTGATTGGATTAGGTAAACAAACAAGAGGTAACCTATTTTATCTTGATCTTGGTGATTGCTCATGTTTTATTGCTCAAATGGAAGAAAATTGGTTATGGCATAGAAGATTGTCATGTAAACTTTGATAATATGGTCAAGATAAGAAAGTTCAAAAAAGTAAGAGGTGTCCTTAGTTTGAAGAAACCAAATGTTAGTTTATGCAAGAATTGTTAGATTGGAAAAATGGGAAAGACTTATTTTAAGAGAAAAAACTATCAGTCTGAAGATATCTTGTAAATTGTGCATATTGACCTATGTGGACCCATTGGAAAAGAAAGATATAGTGGAGAAAATTTATTTATTCTTTTTGTTGATGACTATTCTAGAATGATGACTGTTATGTATCTTAGAGAAAAGTCAGAAGCATTTGAGAAATTCAAACGGTATCTAGCAAGAATAGAGAAAAAAATAGGGAAAACATTGAAATGCTTAAGATTAGATAGAGGTGGTGAACAATAACTTTTGCATTGAAAGATGAATTAAAAGATAGGTATCAGCCCTTGGTACTCCCAAGCAGAATGGAATAGTTGAAAGAAGAAACAAATCCATCATGGATTGTGAACTCTAATGATTGAAAAGAATGTTGCTATCAAATATTGGAAGGAAGCCATCAACACTATAGTTCATACTTTGAATTGAGTATAGTTCAAGAAGGACTCGTACAAAACTCTCTATGAATTATGGTATGGTGACAAACCCAATGTAAGTTACCTAAAAGTATTTGGAAGTAAATTTTATATCTTGAAAGAGTCTAGAAAAGGCAAGTTTGATGTGAAAGGTGATGAAGGTATATTCTTAGGATATCCTTGTAGAAGTAAGGTATATAGATGTTTGAAGTTGTCTACTCATAAAACCATAGAAAGTGCACATGTGAGAATTGATGAGTTTGCAAAAAAGACTGAAGAAGAAAGCAAAAGGAACCAAAAGACCATAGGAGATTTGTTTACTTGAAACTTGATACATTGTTAGACATATCTATCAATAAGGAGACTTCACCTCCCAAGTCTTCTTCAGTTACTGAGTTGCAAGAAGTTAAAACTAAGTCAAGTTATTGGAAATAAATCAAAAGGTATTGTGACAAGATGTAAGATAAAAGGTACATGTTAACTTGCTAATTTTGAACCTATAAGTGTTAAAGATGCATTGGAAATTGAAATTTGGATTGAGGCTATGAATGAAGAAATAGAACAAATAGAGAAGAACAAAACTTAGACCCTTGTTCCTAGGCCTAAAGATAAAAATGTGATTGGAACAAAATGGATATTCAAAAATAAGCTAAATGAGGATGGATAAGTATCAAGAAACAAAGTAAGACTAGTATGTAAAGGCTACTCTCAAGAAAAAGGAATTGATTATGGTGAGAATTTTGCTCCTGTTGCAAGATTAGAAGGTGTTAGGACTCTACTTGCATATGATGCTCACAGAGGATTCAAAGTATATCAAATGGATGTTAAATCTACATTTCTTAATAATATTCTTGATGAAGAAGTCTACATTGAACAGCCAGAAGGTTTTGTTGATCCAGACAAAAGGGACATGGTCTACAAATTACACAAAGCTATGTATGGTCTAAAACAATCTCCTAGAGCATGGTATGTAAGGTTGCACAACTACCTTATACAAATTGGGTTTTAGAGAACTAATGATAATAGTAGTTTGTATATCAACGAAGGACCAATTAACAAGATTGTATTGGAAGAGATATTTGTGGATGACACTCTATTTAAAGGGAATGATGATCCATGCAAAGATTTTTTAGAACAAATGAACAAAGAATTTGAAATGTCCATGTTTGGTGAGATAAAGTTCTCTATTGAATTACAGATACAATAAAACAAGAATGGTATCTACATTAGTCAATCTAAGTATATCAAAGAGATACTCAAGAAATTTGGAATGGAAGATTCAAAACTAGTTGGAACCCCCATGTGTACTGGACTAAAGCTTACCAAAGGTGATGATTCAAAAGAGGTAGATCAAACCTTATAAATATCAATGATTGGAAAATTATGGTATGTAGTTCATATAAGGCTTGATATTGCTTTAGTAGTTTGGATAGTGGCTAGATTATCAACTAAACCCAAAGAAAATCATACAGTGGCAATCAAAAGAATTTTGAGATATTTGAAAGGTACTGAAGACTATGGTTCATGGTACAAACTTGGAGGAAACTTAGACCTAAAGGTATTCACTAATGTTGATTGGGCATGAAATCTTGATGACAGAAAATGTACAAGTGGTGGAGCATTCCTTCTTGATAGAAGGTTGGTATCTTGGACAAGCAAGAAGAAAAATTACACATCCCAATCTACAGCAGAAGCAAAATATGTTGCAACAGCATTGAATTGTTCTAACATTGCTTGGTTTAAATAGTTGTTGGAAGGCATGAAGTTTGATATCAAAGAACTAGTTGTCATGTATTGTGATAACACTAGCACAATTAACATATCAAAAAACCCAGTGAGGCATTCCAAAACTAAGCACATTGCTATATAATATCATTTTGTTAGAGAATTGGTGCAGGAAAAAGAAATTAGATTGGAATATATCTACACAAAAGAATAGATTATAGACATATTCACCAAGCCATTACCTAAGGATGCATTCCTGTATATAAGAGGTAAGTTAGGGATCATTCCCCTATCTAAAGCTCACTAAATAAAATTTTAGTGATGTGTCAACAAGAATCAAGGTGAAGATCAATCATTTGATATAACATAGTCAAAGAGAATATTGCATATGAATTAGTACTCAAGGTACATTGATAGTAATTTGGTATGTGTTGTCTTTGGCATGTGTTGTCAAAGAGGGAAAATATTACTATCATATCTTTCTGACGGAGAAGTATATTGTCATAGAAGTTATGTAATTTTTTTACAAAGGGAGATTATTACATGAAAGAAAAGAAGCTTTTGGTGAAAACCTAAGAGGGAGAAACTTTCTATCAGAGAAAGTCTTATTCTCAAATTTCATTTTTCTATGACATGTTGTGTTGCCATCAATGCCAAAGAGGAAGATTGTTGGATATAATTTTCTAATTGTGTGTTGTCTTTGATGTTACACAAATGTCATATCAAGTTTTAGTCAATTCTTACCAAGCTCACTTTGTCAATATGATAGTTTTCCTTGTCTACTGAGTGTTCTTGAAGTTTAATCTATGAAGATAGCATCTACTAAGCTCACTCGGGCATCGAAAAAATTTAGGAAAGAAATAGTGTTAACCAAGTTCACATGGTTAGAGTCAGTGTTCACTAAGTTCACTTGGTTGCCAAAGGATTTTTGCAAGTTTACAGTATTAACCAAGCTTTTTTGGTTAACATAGGAAATCATCTCAAAACCAATTTTTACCAAGTAGGGTTGGTCAATGAAGGATTTTTTTGTTTTGGCATAAGAAGATTAATTATTTTAAATATTTTTTCTAATTGACTATGGTGATGATTATTGGTTATTGTAATTTCAATTTGAGCTGACTTGACAATCTAGATGGTATAAATGAAAGGTCAAGTTGAGATTTTTAGTGTGTGTGCAAGTGTGTTGATTGAATTGAGAAGGAAAGAGTGAGAGTGAACTTGAAGGATAAGAAGGTATCCTTGTGGAGCAAAAAAGTGTTATTCAATCAAGAAGGATCAAGTATGAAGCAGAATAGAGATCTGTAATCAGCAATTCAGTTGCATCACAATTAGGTAATTTCATTGTTACTCTTTATCCATTGTAGCAATGATCTTAAGTCTCTTAATAGAGTTGGTTTAATATCAAATTTTAAATCCTCTACCAAGGTGATAGTTCCATTGAATTGTTTTAAGACCTCTTGCAAGGCCACTCCTAATAGGGTGATTAAATCCTCTAACAAAGTCACACCTAATAGTGTGTTTTCTAACCTTTAATTAGGTTGGCTCATAATAGGGATCACTTTAGAAGAGTGAAAAATAGTAACTAGTTACATTGGTGGTTTATTCCATATTGGGTTTCCACGTTAAATCCTGGTGTCTCATGTGTTCATATTATTTTTCTTATGCTTGTAAATTAATCATTGTTAATGTTTAAGATCAGCTAAAGTAAATCACACTATCCATTTACTAAGTTACAAAATTTTATATGTGTTTACTAAGTAACAATAGCAATTATTCACCACTCCAATAAATCCCAGATCCCTTAGATGTCGACAATAAAATTTAGATTGAGAAAACTTTACCAAATTCAGATCTTAATGTCAACACTGTCACCTTTTATGTAAGAATATTATTGGCATTCATTATTGCCACAACAATTTAAAAAATTATTTACTCCAAGAATATTGACCAAGGAGTATGTTGAGAAAGAACTTGACAAAAATAATTACCAGCTAAAAATAAGGATAGTTAGCTTTGCACTTCCTTTTGGGAACAGATACAAACAAATCTCAAAAATCTGAGACATGGGTATTGCTCAAAACATGCCCAATTACAATTTGAACTAGTTGAATCTTTAGAAAGTGGATGACAGAAAAGTTAGAGCCCATTTTCTAAATTTGATCTATCCTAATTTACTATTATAGATTTGGATTTCAATGGTTAAAGTTGGTTGCAATTTTGACCATATTACCAACTCAACACATATCTCCTCTAGCTCATCACATAATAAGAATGAAGTCTACATAAATCCATTAATACTTTGATAGAATATATCTATTTCACATTGCCATCTATTAAATTCCCTCTCCATGTCATACACTCATAGCAGACTTCAACTATAGATATTTATGTAATCTTGTTTCAATTGAAATTGTCTCATTTATTATGGAGTTAGTTGTGAGGCAATAATTTTAATCTAGTCATTATTTTCTAGAAACCATTTGACAAGATTTCACCAAAATTTTATGAACCTTAGGTAGAAATTAGATATTTTGGTTCATGTGGTAAAGGCTATAACAAGCATCATGTATCCATGTAAATATATGTATGAATGAATAATATTAAAATGTTGCTATTTTAAATTGATTTAAGAGTTTTGTAAGCTTTATCTCTATCATCTAATGGGAGGAATGGCACCCACTCTCCAATAGGTAATTAACTATAATTAATTTACTCTTGTGTGTGTTTTGATGTTTGTTTATTAAGTTTTATATTGTTTTATTTAATAGTTTGATAGTCTTTGTTAGTTAATATTACATTTTTATATTTCATGAGTGTTAATAATCTATTGTTATTTCTATGTTGTAGATCTAGTTGATATAGCTTTTAGATTTTATTTTCATTATAATCTGCCTTAATTTTTATACTACAATTCATATTGCTTCTCTATATTGTAGTTCTTATAGAATTTTAATCACAATATTAAAAGAGAAAAGTATTTTAAATTAAGGAATCATTTTACCAGATTAGTCATTTATGCCTTATGCACATTTATGGCTATACATTATTTTTCTTTGGGATTGTGAGTTTTATTTTTAGAATTATTAGATCTGTTCAAATTGTTATTTCTAGAAAATGATGGTTTCTATTGCCAGGAAATAACATTTCTTGTCACCAAAATTGCTTTAGTTTGCTAGAATTTTATTCTTGTGTGTTCTAGTTGTATTCATAATCACTTAGCTCACAACTTGTACCCCTTGATGGTATATTACCCAGACACCTTTCACAAGCTTACACTCCCAAATTGACACGAATAAACCAAGCTAAAAATCATCTTAATTTATATTAAATCTTTCTCATTATTTTCCCCCATATTAGCCTATCATTTTGGCATCATTGCCAAGGAAAGGTGTTAAAGGCACGGTAGCACATGAGTTGAGTTAGGAATAGTGCACCTCAGTGAGTGTTTGATCAAGTGTCAACCTTGCTCAATCTGGTACCTTAGGTTTGCACTATAGTAAAGAATATAAATGCATTATTTTAGAGCTTTCAAGTAGCTCTTAGAAGTTAGATTCAATTTTGCATTATCACTGCTTATTGTGAGTAATTGGTAAAAAAGAAAAAAAGAAAAAAGAAAATTGAAATTTTGAAGAAAAATGATGCATTTTCAAGGTAGTTTCAACACACCAATTTTTGGTGAAAAATATTTATAAAATGAAAAATTTAAAGGGAATTTTAGAACAAAAATCAATAAAATGATACGTTGCTGCTTGACCCCGGTAGGGGTTGCTGCCTCTAGACCCCTGCTTTCAAATTTTAGAAAAGAAGAAGAAACAAGTGGGGAAATTGTGTCAACCAAAGGTGATGTTTTTATACACTCTCTACCTAATGAATGCAACCTAAACAATCTTGATCTTCCATTATCACAAGTATGCAAGAATTCTATATCTATGTTTGAACATGAGAAAATCATTGATGAATTCTTAAAATAATGTGATTTTGAGGATGATAATTTAACCACTTGTTGTTCTAATTGCTACAGGAAAGATGACTAGTGCCTATGCTTGAACAACCAAAAGCATATTATACATGAAGTACAAGATATATGTGAACATTTCCATGATAAGGACACAAGTGAACAATTCTTCCTTGTACCTAGTACTCCATTTCAAAAACCAACCCAAGAGGATCAAGGTATGCATTATGTTGGTAACATATATTGTCACTCTATTTCATTACAAAACCAACATATTTCTTTAAAACATACTTCTCCACCGAGGACACACAATGAATGTATATTCTCAGAACAACCCATATATCCCATTTATATTCCACCACATCTATCCTTACCATCTCTATTCTACCCATCCTCCTTAATCCCATCCACTTTATGTCCTCAACAATTCTTTCCATTATCCCATTCACATTACACTCCACAATTTCCACCAAAGGAAACTATAATGCCTCATAATGCACTTCATACTAAGGTGGTTGAAATAGAATATAATACTAAACTCTCAAGGATCCCTTTACCATTTTATTATGTGCTTGTAATTGGTAACTCAATTTTGAAATGCATTGATATAGATATGGGATGTGATTTTGGTTTAATTTGATTGGATGAACAATATAATTTATTGAATTATAATCAACTATATTCTTCTTTTCTACTTAGTGAATCACAAATTAACACAAATTAGGTCATACTTCAACATGAGTCAATTATCAAATTCATAAATATGTGTGTTGATATTTATCATGTGCTAAGAAATATTAAATCATATACTTTCCTCATTCCACAAATGTGTTGGTAGATTCTTCAAGATCTGTATTTTCTTACTTTTGTGCTTATGCATGTTGATCTTTAGAGGCCTATGGAAATTGTGTATTCCTCACATAGTTGATTTGGGAGAAATAATTTATTAAGCACAATCGTATGGAATTAGATGTATTAATGGCCAAATAAAATATGTTGCAAATGGATGGTTATTCATTTTCAAAAGAATCAAAGTATTAATATCTATTGTCAATATTGATTCTTTGTACTATTATTCTATTTCTTGATTCCTTGGATTGTCCTAATAACTCCATGAATTTGTAATATGAAACTAAGGTAGGGGGATATCCATTGAGTTTTGAAATCTTTGGTTATCCTATTCCTTTGGTTTCATCTTTGTACATCCGTGTAGTATGAAGTTAAGCTGGGGGGAATCATTTGACTTTTCTAATCCTTGATTGATTCCTAATAAATTTTCATTGATGCTTCTGACATACCTCATTGTGTGATTCTTTGACCACATCAAGGCATGTATTCCTATGTTGATTGACATTGGTATAATTCACTTTAATCATATTCATTTTTTTTATCAAGTTTTTATTCATATTAATAACTCTACATACCATTAGTAAAAATCCATTACTCAATTAATGGTAAGGTTATAAATTGGAAAAAATTTCTTTACTATACTTAATATGCTTGGTTTTGAGAACATGGTTATAGATCTCTTGTTATGGTGAGATGATCTTAGCATCAATACCAATTGATGATGCTTGTCTACACAAGAATTTCATAACACACCAGGTTGTCTTTGTTAACATTGTGTAGGCTTGTTGGCTATTTGGAACATATTAGTTTCATTCTTGCTTCAACATTTGAGATCATAAGAAGGACATGGCATAAGGTATTGACCACCTTGAAATGAGATTTCGTTGGTGCTTGGTGTTGGTGTTTTGAAATGTTATAGGTTTTAGATTACCCCGATGAGAATATGGTACATCTAGGGGTAGCTAACTCCCATCTTTAACATATCATTTCAGACAATGGGCCAACTATAAGGCTTGACCCTTCTTCTACTTTAGGCTTTGCAAAACCTAGTTGGGTAGACCTTAGATTCAATTAATATGGTACTAGTGCAAAAACATATTCCTAAATCGATTAAACAGATTTAACACTTATTTCTCCTAATGACTCATGCAATAACATAGATCTACAATAGATAAATGCAAATCTATGAAATTCACAAGCTGAGTGAGGGCATTCTATTTTAACTCTTCAACATGAAAGGGAAGAGAAATTGATTAATGATGTTAAATATTAGCACAACCCCAAATATGCAGTAGCATGAACAAGTGATCTTGTAACTGATCAGTGCCTTATCTATTGGACAATTTCATGAATTTGATACATACATATGTGATACTAGGACATATTTCATACACCCAGACATTAGATCTATCCTATCACTTTGTGAATTAGACATCAGTGTTCATTAAGACCTCATTCTCATGAAATATCCTTCTCCAATAACCCACAACCCTATCAAACACATCAAGCATTTACTTGGCTCTTTGTTCCAATAGAAAAACATATTTGACATAAAACCTTAAAGGGATGCAAATGAGTTTTAGTTCTTTTTTCCTAAACCACATAAGACTACAAATTACTGAGATAGGAGACGAGAATTAGAATGAAACTAAAGAAATTTTGGCTCATTCATATTCATTTCTTTGAAAAAATACATTCAAATGAATGAAATCAAAACATAGAAACACCTAATAGATTTGAACTTTATCTATTATCTTCACTACTACTATTCATACAAGAGAAATGTTGAAGAAAATTGGTGTCACAGTCAAGAAAACATATCAAAAACTGGAACCATTGGTCTCACAGATCTGAGAAAACTCAAGATTGGAACCCCCATGGTATCACAATAGTGAGTCCTTTTTTCTTCAAAACTAGAACTGTACAATGAGAAAGAAAGAGAATAATATAGAAGAGAGTGAATTCTTGGATTTTTTGTGAAGATGACATGTGTCCACTTGAAAAATCTCTCCTAATAGTGAAAATAATCTCTCTAATCTCTCTCTACAACTGGTGAATCAAATCCTCCATCATCACTAAAAATTGGAGCCAAATTATACCAAAAAGGCATAATATTCTCAAAAATAACCCAAAAAATCTTTTACCATGCTTTTAACTACATTTTTTAATTTCATCAGTTTCACTAAGAAGGCCCAAAATTTACATTTCTATCTATAACTCAAACCAATGAGCACATGTGCAAAAACAAACTCCATAATCAGAAAGTTTGCCTTCTCCTAGTTCTAGTGATGTATAATATGCATATATTCGCCTATAGGAGACCCCCTGAAAGTTGTTTTGAAAAATATGCCCTTGGCATGAACTTTGGCTTGCAACTATTTAAAATTTCAAAAATTAAAAATTTCCAAAGTTCAGACTTTAGAAATAACCCTTTCTAAATTTAAAAATCTGTACAAGACCTTCTGGAGAAGCTATTTAAAAATGACATTTAAAAATCATTTTACTTTTTTCCCTCAGCTTCCATTTTGGGTCAACCCTATTCGGCTGAGGTGCCACATGTTGATGTATGATTGGCTGACTACTAATTTGTCATCTGACCCCTACCACCTAGACACCATGTGGCATCATTTGATCCATCCTCTATTCTGCCATGTCAACACACCATGTCATCATGCCACATCAGTAGTCACTATGTCGCTATCCTAGTCAACATTCTACCATGTCATTAGCAACATAGTGACCTTGTGACATGTGTCATTCTTGCCATGTTAGTACCCAATCATTGGTCCACCTCATCATGCCACATCAATGCTACCTCATTGCCAACTCATTGCCACATGTCAGTTGCTAATTGAGTTGACATGTCACTATGTTAACATTTGTGCATCTTTGTCTTGGTGACATGGTGACCATCGTCGAATGCACCACATGTCACCATCCTGTGCTCATGAGATCTCTATCCACCACATCACCTCTAATCATAGTCTACTCACCACATGCTGCCATGTGTTGGATTCTAGTTCGTCAACTCTACTGCAACTGGGTCCCACACTTCTTTCTTTCCAAATTCCTAAGCTTTTTGATAGGTCACTATGTCGCTACTAGAAAACCTCACCATTTTATGGCAAGGACATGGCACTTTCCTAGATTTTCAACTATTTCGGCAATCTTCCATGTCATTCTGACATCATTGATCTGTATTAGTGTGTTTGGACACTCAAAATTTATTTCCTAGTCACCTCCAACTGGCTGACCATGGGCCCCATGCATATTGTTCAGGCATCAAAAGCCTTGTGTCTTTAAGACACTTACTTACTAAGTGGATTTGTATATAAACAACTAAAGGTTTATCCATTCAAGGAATGTGGGATA
Source organism: Cupressus sempervirens (assembly GCA_028749045.1). NCBI lineage: Eukaryota > Viridiplantae > Streptophyta > Pinopsida > Cupressales > Cupressaceae > Cupressus > Cupressus sempervirens. Next base: position 546,460,058 of record CM053792.1, read on the forward strand.
AATAACCATAAGAAAAGTCCACTTTTCTTTAGCCCAAACTAGCTCTCACCATTGATTTCTCCTTTCTTTGCAAAAGATGCCTCTACTCATCCTCTATTTATGCCATGTGTGACCCTTGGTTTCTCCTATCGCTTCTTAATCCTCCATATTATGCCTATGATGACGTGTTTGTCTTCCATACTGCCACCTCCATCAATCTTGTATATTGTCATTCAGTTGTCGCCTTGAAGAAGTTTAAGAAACATGGCCATACTAGCATTGATATCTGGAGGCATTATCAACCCCATCACAGTGCTTGGATTTATGACAACCACATCCAAACTAGTTTTCTTGGTGAAATCCCAAGCTGCCTTTTCAGCAAGTATTTTTTATGCAAGATACCAAATCCCATTTTTTTCACAATAATCAAGATCATTCTAACAGTTTTCATCCTTGGGCACATCAAGAGGCTAGTTTGGACTAGGAGTGATTACAAAAATTGACAAGGTTAACACTACATGTTTCACTTCTACTTTGTGGGCAGCTTACAAGACATTCATAGTGCCCTTGACAATAGGATCTAAGAGCTGAGTTTGTGGGTCCTTGACTTTCTCTGCAATGCAAGGAGATGCTAGATGGAAAAAACCCACACAACTACTAATTGTAGCACAAATAGAATCATAATCTAGTACTTCCACTTGAAACAATTTCAGCCTCTCCTTGGCTCCTTCCATGGATTTCCAACTGTTTGGTTTCTTTCTCATTTCCTAAATCCTGAACAATGCCATGAACAAACTAGCCTCCCTCCAAGAGCAAACAAACCACCCATGATCCAATGAATCCACTATCTCTTGTCATGCATATAGTTCCTTTGTTGTCCATCGTCATATTAGTATTATGGTTTACAAACTAGAGAAAAATGCAGACTTCCTCTGAACTCTTTTTTTTTTTAGCTACCAAAGCTATGTCGAATGGCAAAAAGACAAATGATTTTAAAATAGATATAAAAAGGACATTGCTTCGACTAGTTGGGAATCATCAATTCATATGACAATGAGGATTGAGAAGCAAAAGAAAGAAGGACAAGAATGGATTTGTGGAGAAATAAAAGGAGCCAGGGCTTTTGGTATAGTGAGCCTGAGTATAAGCAAGTTCAATACTCATCTCTTTTCTATCAAAACAACCACCACTCATACTTCTTCTCTTGAGAATGAATACAATCTCCTCAAGTCCTAGGATTCTCCATATGTTATGCAGTGCTTGGGAAGGGAGCACAACATTTAGAATGGTGTGGGTGTTTACAACTTGTTCATGGAGTACATACTAGGTGGTAGTATTGGGGATCTATTGACCAAATTTGGGGGGGTAGTTGGATGAGGCAATGATAAGATCTTACACCAGAGGGATCCTATTCAAGGTTTCTTGTAAACCACCTCTATATTTGTTTCCTTGTGAAGCTTCTTTGTTGTCTATTTCTATCATCTTAAAATCTCATGATACTCGAGACATGGATGTTTTATATTGCTCCTCTGATTACATGCACTTTCCTCTTATCTAATTGTGAATAACTTTTCATTTTTAAAACATCCTCTATTTTCCTCGAAACCCATCAATCTTGGTTGAATTAGTCAAGTCCCAAAGTGGGTCCAGCTAAAAAAAAATTCATTTCCAAACACCTAAAGTGCCAAAGTAATCCATTCACCCTCTCATACTAATTAGAATCAATTTCAATCACCGAACCATCAATTAAAACTCATTTTATCATTAATCTGCAAACTGTCAATTTAATGCCAAAGGGTCCTTTGACTAGCCTTAAAAAATGACAAAAACACCTGATTAGGCTTTGAAATCTAGCACACTAATTCTTTTTTCTACAACCTCTTATCTTGTCAAATCTCATCTCATGAGAAATTCTCAATCAAAGGATATTGACCTCCAAAGTTGCTTACATAAAATCACCTGCACATAAATATGTCAAAAAACACTAAATTGCATTTGGATTTGGCTTTGAAAATTTGGTAAACAAACACATGGGGGCATGAAAACTAGGGTGTTGGTTCACTATCATGGGGAGAGTATAAATCTGCAATTAGGGCTCATGACAAATAATAGGACACAAATGGAAAATGGTCAAAGTGAGCTACTCAAATTTGCAAGTTGAAACAATGGAAGAAAAGCATTTTTTGTAGATGGAATTGACTTGGGAAAGTGTGTAGACATATTCATCAAGATCTAAAAATTGGCACACTTAAAGAATTTTCAAAGTACAACATATTGGTACAATCCATTCAATCTCACCTATCACAGATCTCAAGTTATGGCATCCCAAATAGGAGTATTGACCAATCTACATTTCTAGACACCAATAAAAAGTTAGAAATTGCATTTGAAATCACATTCGAAAACTAATCAAATGGATTTTTCATAAGCTCAAAATTGAAACATAGAAAGTTTCTAACCTCTAAAATTCAATGCAAAAGGAATATTATCAATTTAATTAACTGGATCAAAATTATAACAAGTCAAACAGGGCTTCCCAGAATTTAGAATAATTCACATCAGCATGCCAAGAATAAATGACCAACTTTGAGGGATTCAAAACCTAGTCAAAAAAATTTGAAGTGACTCAAAATATGAAACATAGGCTCTCTGGTATGGATGCTAAACACTCCCAAAGTAGGGAGTCATGAAACATTATTGGGTGCAAGATATTTGATTACAAAAAAGGCCTCCTGTAGCTCTTTGACACATGAGCAAAAATGCAAAATTGGAAACTGCTCAAAAAAAGACTTCACGAAATGGCTCGAAATGGAAATTTATCATCATGGGATGTATAGATGCACTAAATGCAAGGTGTTAGAAACATTAAACACCTCTTGGAATCCTCAAGTAAAACTAGGTACATATGCATCAAAAAGCATTTATAGGGCTTAATTTTTCAATGGTACTCAAAATCAAGGCATCGATTTTGAGCCCCAGCACTTGGTAAAGTAGATGATAATATGAAACTTGTGTATGCACCCTAAAATGGTCTCCTAGACTATGGGACCCCATTATTCAATTTGTCAAATTTCATGAATCAATGGTTTGCAAAATTTTATTAAATCAATTTCCTTGATCAAATTTGATTATTTCATTTATAAGGTTGATCATTTTATCCTAAGTCTTTTTTAATTAAAATAAAATATCCCTTTTAATTAAATAAAATAAGTCCCCATATAATGAAAAGAAAACCTCTCTTTTATTTAAATTCATCCATATTTAATTAATTAAGAGAATAACCCCTCTTTTAATTTAATTAAATATTTTCTATTTAATTAAAAGAAATTGCTCCCTTTTAATTAAATAAATTCCATGCCAAAAAGGAAATGAAATAAATAAAAATTAAATAAATTCCTTTTTCCTTCCCTCATTTAATTCTTCTCCTCTTTTCTCATTGGTGGAATTTTACCTCACATGGATCAAACTCTATTATTCCATATTGGTTGTGAGAAGGCTTCACCTCCATATTTTCCTTTATAAGGGAGAGCCCTTTCCTCATTTTAGAGATCCACATTTATGCTATTGTTATGTTGGAGGTTTGGACATTTGTTATTATGCTATTGTTATGTTGCAGGTTTGGAGAGCAATTTTTGAAGGAGTTTGAATACTACAATTTTTTGTGGAGAACTTCTATCTTCTTGTCTTCTTCTCTCATGGATCCATGGCTTCCATCATTAGGTTTCATCATTGAATTTGCATATTATCTTAGATCCATATTTGTTTTCATAGACTAATATTGCATTGTCATTTCCTTTCATAGATTAAATTTCCTTTCTTGCATTTCTTGCATTGTTATCATTTAGATTAGTTTGCATCTTCATTTACATTCATATTTTTTTATCTTTGAATCTCTTGTTTCATGGTTTACTTGCATGGGTACAAACTAGGTCAAACTGAGGACCTCCATTACAAACCCTTGCACTCCATGTATAGAGAGCTAGGAGCTGCCATTTGAGACCTCATTCTTCAGCAATCTTGGATATAATGACTCATAGAAGTGTGTCCACATTTTAGGCATACATTTTTGGCACCCACCATGGGGCAACCCACCTTTACTTGTTGGTTTTAGATATTTTTGAGTTAACCCCCTTGTGCAGATTTGTTTGGAGATAAAAAACCCTATATTTGAAAGATTTGATCATATCTCCCAAATTGCTAGGTATTTTGATCTAATTTTATTTTTTTCAAGTTAGAGACATATCAGAGAAGTTTTGGTCCAATTTTTAACTTTTTTCAAAGTATTTTCATTTTTTTATAATTTTTTCTTTATTTTTAATAAAAAATAATTTTAAGGAGAAAATTAGCAATTTTTTTAGAAAAGTCTGCATTTTTGGAAATTTATCTAAATTATAAATAGATTTTGTTCTTTTCATATTGATTTTAGAGATCATATTAGGGCTCAATAATTCAATTTACAAAAACTAGTATGTTTTGATAAAAGAGATCATATATGGATGCTAATGTTGTGACAAAAATTATTGAACAAGGGAAGAAATTAGATGTTCTTGCTAGGATCATAATCAAGATCAGATCATAATATCCTTCTTCCAAATATTCCTTATCTTCCAAGTCTCATCATGATTCTTCTAGATATCATTCACATTCTTAATCTTCTGTGTCTTATCATGATTCTTCTAAATATCATTCAAATTATTCATCTTCTAAGTCTTATCATGATTCTTATAAATATCATTCAAAATTTTCATCTTCTAAGTCTTATCATGATTCTTCTAAATATCATTCACATTCTTCATCTTCTATGTCTTATGATGATTTTTCTAAATATCATTCACATTCTTCATCTTCCAAGCCTTACCATGATTCTTCTCATGTAGGTCTTCAACTACCTCTTCTTCATGATATCATTCTTCGTCTACTTCTACCAAGAGTCTTATTCCTCTTATTGAGACATACCATAATGAACAACATGAAAAGTCCTATGATATGCCTATCTATAATGCCTATAGTGACAATGATTATGATGAAAATGACTATTATATTCCTTCGATTCCTAAAAGTCATCCTAGTCCTATGCTTGTGTTTAAAGGGGATGAATCATAGATAGATATTGATGGTAATCCATATGACTCGAATCTTGAAAACAACATTGATAATTTTTGTGAACAATGCCTAAATGATAAATCTACATATTTTGAGGAAGAGAAAGCATTTTTTGCACTGAAATAAAACATCAATGGCATAAGAGTTACTCTTCTAAGATCCCTCATGCTGAAATTAAAGATTACACTCTTGAGTAAGATCATGTTAATGTTGAACCTTTGTCTTCTAATGCTCCCCTTCCATCTTCTACATCCCCTAAAGATATTGAGTCTCTCAAATCTTCTACCAATCCTTCATCCAACAAAGATTGTAATGCTTTTCATGTGGTTCCCTATAGTTATCCTCAAACGATACCTCGTAAAGAAACTCAAGCTAGCATTAATTTGGCTGCAAATACTTTTGATAATGCTAAACCAAATAACCTAAGCCTTCATGTGCTATAATACCTACTTTAGCTAGTCCTTCATCATCTATTCCAAAGTCTTCCATACAATTCTAGCATGTTTCCTTCTCCTTAGGAGTGACTTCATGTCAAGAGGACTCTAAAAATGATAAAGAAAAGAATATAAAGAAAGATCAAGATCAAGAATCCTCTATGTCATCCAATTATTTTCAATATCTCTGATCCATTTCATGGTTCTTTTGATCCTCTGTGCCCTTCCTCATTCATTCCACCATATCTTAAGTCTTCTCCTAAGCAAGATCAAGCTACTACTTACATCATTGAGCTTATTGACAATCAAAATGACCTTAATACAATTGCACCTTCCAAAGATGATACTTCCATTAAGGTTATTAAAAATAGTGTCGTTTCTTCCAATGATGAGCCTATTGAAAATCAAGAGAAAAACTCTACACTTATGCTATCCAAAGATCCTTGTCAAGGTCAAAGCCTTCCATCTTCTTGTTCTACCACTCCATGTTGACTTCCACTTTCTACTCTCCATATGTCTTCTCAAGATTCAAGTACTCCTATCAAAGAAGTTGCTCCTATTCAAGATGTTCATGATCCTATTGAAAATCCTAATGCTCACTCTAAAGATGCTGATGTCCTTGATTGCCATATAGATGTTGATGAACTTATTGATTACCCTTTTCCATCTTCCACATCCATCCTTGGACCTCCCCCAACAATGCTAAATGCTTCATTTCTTCCTTCCATCTTGTCCCTTCACTTTCCTCTCCCAACTCTCCCAATTCATCATCCATCTTGGGTCCTTAAGTTCCTCCCTCTCCTATCTTTCCTCAAGATAAACGTAAATGCATATCCTTGAATCCTTTTAATCCACCCACTCACCTAAACTAGTCATATCATCATTCTTCTTCTACAAGTCCCAAGTATTTTGGAAGTAACCTGAATATTCAATACAAGAAAAAGAAGCAATTCAAGATTCCATATAAAAAAGAAGACCACCATGTCTCCTCTAATCGACATGGGGGCATAAAGTCAAAAGAGATATCTAGGAAAAAAATTATAATAAAAGTATGGGTTCCAAAATCCATCATTGAAGATATTATCTCTAAATCATCAAAAAGAAATGAAAAGATGCCTATGGCTATATGGATTCCAAAATCTCTCTTAAGAGAGTCTAATGTTGAACAACAATTGAAGTTGGCATTGAAGCTTCCTAAGAATTCCACTTCATCTTCTTCCAAAAGAAATCTTCCATTCCATGTGCCTAAATCGCAACCTCTTCTATACACTCACCATATTCCTTCATTCAAATTTTGTCCATCCTCTCACCACCCTTCAAGGTATGTGTTAACATTGATATTGCCTTCATTTCCATCTTCCAATCTCACTCGCTTTGCATGAAGCCATATCCTCCATTTTTGTCTTCCATCTTCTTTTTCCCTATCAACATCTTTGAGCATATCATTTCAACTCCTTTACATGTTATGGTTTAAACTATCAAGGAGCATTATCTAAAAAGCTTGACTTCTTCCAAAAAAGGTTTTAAAAAATTGAATTTTTTTTAAAAAAATTTTAAATGAAAAAAATGAAAAATTTGAAAATGTGCCTTGGTGCAAACCTAGTAATCAAGCACCTTGGTAGCAAAAGTAAAAAAGAAATAAATTCATCCTATGGTGAAAACCACTCCCTTGTGGTGCCTTGGATAAGTGCCATGATGAAAACCTAACAATCAGGCATCATGTGTAGTTCTTCTACATCTTTCATCCATTATGTCTTCTCTCTTTTGATTTTTGACAATGTTGACCTATACACAAACATTTGGCTATCTTGTGAGCCCTCATATCTATTTTCCTCCATTCATTCTAGTCTTTCACTATCCTTTTCCTATTTACCCCTTTGGTCTTGATCTAATAAAAAAAGAGTAAAATACGATGCTATGAAGCCTCTTGACATGTCTCCTCCTTTGGATTGCATCTTTCTCACTTTCAAATTATACTTTCATGAATTATCCTATTTTGGGCTTTCATTTCTTGTCCAAATGTGCTTTACATGACAATTTTTTCCTAGGTTGGGTACTCTTGAGAAGTCAGTTCTCGAAGATCACTTTCACTTGCTTTATACACTCCTTGCTTATCCATCATATCCACCGGCTTGCTAATCACTCTTGTCCTCCAACTTGCTAGACATTAGGACTACATGACGTGATCTTGCTTGAGAGTTTGATACCCATTTTGTCTAGGGCATTGTATATTATTTGTATATATATTTATTGATCCTAAAAAAAATCCCAAAAAAATGATATATTTCAAAAAATCCAAAAAAATGATATATTGTGAAAATTTTAAAAATTGAAAAATGTCTTGAAAAATGATCATCTTAGTAATAAGCACTTTGATGTATCTCAAAAAAAATTATATATTCCAAAAAATACAAAAAAAAAATCTAAAAATTCAAAAATTCAAAAAAAATTAGAAAAGGTGCCTTGGTGAAAACCTGGGAATAGGCGCCTTGGTAGCAAAAATACAAAAAAATTATAAAAAGACTTGGAAAAAAAAAAAAAAAAGTCCAAGTGGTAAAAACTTGGAAATGAGTGCTACTTGTGGCCTTTGCACCCCTATTTCTTAGGGTGTGTCCTCAACACTTGGCCTTTCTCCATCATGCGTTGTCCTTCTTGCCTTGGTTTGGAATTGGTCTTTGTCTAGGGGGAATAACTATGTTAGCTTTAGTCTCTTGGCTATGTTAGTCTTTAGGAAACCTCACAACAGGTGTTTTTCAACACCATTCCAATTGTATTTTTCAATACAACCCCTAGCATCAAGTGTTTTTCAACACTTATTGGTTTGGTCTTACCTAGTTTTGTCATGTAATCATACCTCCTTGCAAGCATTCAATCCTTATCTTCAGAACTCAGTATCAATTAATATACTTAAATTTTTAAACACAAACACTTAATATTTGCCTTATGTCATGACCTTTTCTTTGTGTGTTGACTGTTATTGATTTTCGTTGAGTGTCCTTATCTGATAAGTCTCCCTGGGATGCATAGCTAGAGGACTTGGGGCATGGGGCATGTTTTTATTTGTTTTCTTCTTGTGGGTGTGGTCTTGAAACTCTAGAGTGTCTCTTGTTGTCCACTTGGAACACTTAGGAGATTTGAGGCATCATCCTTGACTATTTTTACACAATTGTTCTTCTGGTCATCATGGCATCTATGCATTGATCATGGTTTTGCTACATTAAATTGGGTAAGCTAACATCAAAGTCATCTTAACCTTTATGTCACCGATGCTTATGTTTGAACCTTTACACATTCCACTTTGATATAAATCACATTCATATCTTCATAGTTGCATTTGTGACTAGTGATGGTTGTGTGATTTTTTGATGTCCGTTAATAATGGCCCAATGATGAAAATAAGTTCTTTTACATTCTATAATGAATGATGAACATAAAATCCTATGTTACAGTTGCTCTTTTGCAAGTACACCTTTGCATTTTCATATAGTTTGCATTATTAGACTTCATGTTAGTTGCATTTTTAGGCTATATTATGCATTTGAGAAGGTGTTCCCTTCATCTTTCTTGTGGATTTTTAACCAATTGTGGTCATGTTTTGATCTTCAGTTCCTTATCTTCTTTCGTGATCTCAATTGAAATTTCTATCTTAAATAGTTGATTGATTTTGGAGCATTCTATTTCTTATGAAAGCTATTCTTTTCTTCTTTCTATTTATTTTCATCTCTTCCAAACTTTTATCTTCCATTTTCTTTTACCCCACTTATTTTTTCTAATTCAACTTTGGGGCATCACATTTCATGCTTGATAATCTACCTTGGTTCTATGATTCTTATATCTTTCATCTTACATCAAGAACTTTATCTTTTGTTTGATTTGATCAAATTTATTAATTTCTTGTTTCTCTTCTATCTCATTTTGATTTCAATCATGAGGGGGCAGTATCTATCAACTTCAATCCTTAATTCAGTTTTATCAATTTTATCCTCAACTTTTTCAAGTCAAAATTTATTTGCATTTTTTGTCTTGTTGTGTTCCAAATCGACCACACATCTGGGTTGTTTTGTGATCCCAAATCAATCTCACACTTCAATTTATTTCTTTGACTACATTTATTCCCAAATTGATCACACATTAGTCAAAGAGAGGCAAATGTATGCACCCTAAAATGGTCACCTAGACTATGGGCCCCCTTTATTCAATTTATCAAATTTCATAAATCAATGGTTTGCAATATTTTATTTATTTTATTTCTTTTTTCAAGTGGTATTTTATTTAATTAAAAGGTAGCAAGTTCTTTTAATTAAATAAGAAATATTTAATTAAATTAAAAGAGAGGTTGTTCTCTTAATTAAATAAACATGGATTGATTATTTAATTAAAAGAGAGATTTTCTTTTAATTAAATAAGACTTAGGATAAAATGATTAAACCTTGGGAAATGTTGGAATGATTGAATTAATTACAATTTGATTAAAGAAATTGATTTGAATTGATTTAATAAAACAATGCAAACCATTGATTCAAAAAATTTGATAAATTGAATATTGGGGGCCCATAGTCTAGGCGACCATTTTAGGGTGCATACATTTTCCCCTCTTTGACTAATTTGTAATCGATTTGGGATTACATGTAGTCAAAGAAAGAAATTGAAGTGTGAGATTGATTTGGGATCACAAAACAACCTAGATGTCTGGTCGATTTGGGAACACATTAGGATAAAGAATACGAATAAAATTTGAATTTAAAAAGTTGAGGATAAAATTAATAAAACTAAATCAAGGATTGAAGTTGATAGGTACTGCCCCCTCATGATCAAAATCAAAATAAGATAGAGGAGAAATAACAAATTGATAAATTTGATCAAATTAAACAAAAAGATAAAGTTCTTGATGTAAGATGAAAGATATAAGAATCATAGAACTAAGGTAGATCATAAAGAATGAAAGATTATGCCCCAAAGGTGAATTAGAAGAAAATAAGTGAGGTGAAAGTGAATGGAAGGTAGAAATTTGGAAGATATGGAAAGAAATAAAAAGAAGAAAATAAAACTTCTATAAGAAATAGAATGCTCGAAAATCAATCAATTGTTCAAGATAGAAATTTTGATTAAGATCATGAAAGAAGATAAGGAAATGAAGATCAAAACATGACCATAGTTGATTAAAATTCCACAAGAAAGATGAAGGGAAAACCCTCTCAAACTCATAATGTAGGCTAAAAATACAAACTAACATGAAGTCTAATAATGCAAGCTATGTGAAAATGCAAAGTTGTACTTGTAATAGAGCAACTGTAACATAGGATTTTGTGTTCATCATTCATTGGAGAATGTAAAAGAACTTATTGTCATCATTGGTCCATTATCAATGGACATCAAAAAATAACACAATCATCACTAATTACAAGTGTAACTATGAAGATATGAATGTGATTTATATCAGATTGGAATGTGGAAAGATTGTAGCATAAGCATCAAAGAGATAAAGGTCAAGATGACTTTGATGTTAGCTTACTCAATTTAGTGTAGCAAAACCATGCTTGCATCAAGGCATAGATGCTAGGATGACCATAAGAATGGTTGTGCAAAAGTAGTCAAGGATGATGCCTCAATATCTTAAGTGTTTCAAGCAGACAACAAGAGACACTCTAGAGTTTCAAGACCACACCCACAAGTAGAAAAAAAATAAAAACATGCTCCATGCCCCAATTCTTCTAGCTATGCATCCTAGAGAGACATATCAGACAAGGACACTCAACAAAAATCAATAACAATTTGCACACAATGAAAAGATCATGACATACATCAAGTATGAAGTTTTTGTGTTTAAAAATTGAAGTGTGTTAACTGATACCAAATTCTAAGGATAATAATCGAATGGTTGCAAGTAGGTAAGATCACATGACAAAAATGGGTAAGACCAAACCGATAAGTGTTGAAAAACACTCAATGTTAGGGTTTGCATTGAAAAATATAGTTGGGGGTGGTATTGAGAAACACCATTTGTGAGGTGTCTTAAAGACTAACATAACCAAGAGACCAAAGCTAGTTATGCCCCCTAGACAAAGACAAATTCCAAAAAAAAGGCAACAAGGACAAGGTATGATTGAGGAAGGCCAAGTGTCGAGGACACGTGCTAAGAAACAAGGGTGCAAAGGCCTCAAGTAGCACTCGTTTCTAAGATTTCACCACTTGGATTATCATTTTTATTTTTATTTTTTACTTTTTTGGAATATATAATTTTTCAGAGATACATCAAAGTACTTATTACTAAGATGATCATTTTTTTAGGACATTTTCCAATTTTTAGAATTTTGACAATATAACATCTTTTTGGATTTTTTAAATGTATCATTTTTTTGGGGTTTTTTCAAGATGAATAAATATGTACAAATGATGCTCCTAGATAGAATGGGCATCAAACTCCCAAGAAAGATCACATCATGTAGTCCCAATGTCTAGCAAGGTTGAGGACAAGAGGGATTAACAAGCTGGCAGAAGAGATGGAAGACAAGAGAATGAAAGAGAATAAAGAGAAGAAATCATCAAGGGAAAACTCATCAACAGTACCCAAGCTAGGACAAAATATATATGTAAAGCACATTTGGACAAGTAATGAAAGGAAAACATAGGATAAGTCACAAAAGAATAATGCAAAAGCAAGAAAGGATGCAATCCGAAGAAGTATAAATTTCAAGAGACTTCATCACATCATGTTTTACTCTCTCTTTTTTATTAGATCAATACCAAATAGGAAAAGGATAGAAAAATTCTAGAATGAATGGAGGAAAATAGATATGAAGGCTAAGGGTAAAAGCACAAGCCTGTGTCACCTTTTATAAAGAAACATGATATCAGAATGTGACAGTTCAACATTAGTGACAAAAAAAATGGTATTTGTGTTTAAAATATCAAGATGATGTAAACTGATGAAATGTGTAGAATTGGATGAATTTTATGCCTATAATTTTTATAATTTTTTTGAGTAGGAATTTATTCATTTTATTTTATTTTGAAGTCCCTTTTTTAACTGTAAAAAATATAGGGTGTAGTTCCCATCAAACAAGCATATGCAAATCATCATTTTTTGTTCTAATTTGAAAATATCTTATAGATGACATGTATAGCTAGTGCACAAAAAAAGAACTAATTATTTTTTATGTATATTTTCTTTGTTATAAGTACTCAAGTTCGACCTTATTAGAATCCAATAGTTTTTTCCTCCCATCAAAACTTTCCTATCAAATCTATACCTTCTTGAAAAAAATTACATATTTGTGAAGAGGATTCTTTCCTCTAGAGATAAATATAATTTTTTAAATTTTTTGATTTGATTTACTATTTTTTTTCCTTTTTTGAGAGAGCATCTTCTAAAATGTTGAAATATCAACTTATAATACTTTGATATTATAACATATTATAACTAATCAAAACACTCAAAAATTTATATAATAATGATATTGAATCTGAGATCTATAAAAGGGTATTTTTAGTTTTTGAAAAAAATTGAGTTTTGATAGAGAAATAAAATTTGACCAAAATAGGTTTTGGTATCACAAACGGTGACATAGATCTGTGCTTTTACCCCTAAACATGAAAGTAATGAAAGAAATATCATTGTAAGATAGCTCACAATATAGCCAAATATTTTTGTATAGGTCAACATTGTCAAGATCAAAGAGAGATGATGGAATGGATGAAAGATGTAGAAGAACTACACATGATGCCTGATTGCTAAGTTTTCATCATGATACTTATCCTAGGCATCATAAGGGAGTGGTTTTAACCATAGGAAAAATTTATTTGTCTTCAATTTTTCTACTGAGGTGCCTATTTCTAGGTTTTCACCAAGGCACACTTTCAATTATTTTCATTTTTTTTTTGGAAGAAGGAAAGCTTTTTAGATAATGCTCCTTGAAAGGATTAACAATGATATGCCAAGGATCAAAATGATATGCTCAAAGATGCTAATAGGGAAATAAAAATGGAAGATAAAATTTGAGGATAAGGTTTTATGCAAAATGTGTGGGGTTGGACGATAGGAGGAATAAGAAAATGAGGAAAAGGGATAGAAGGTAGAAGGATAGTGAATGGAAGGATTGTGCAAGGGTAGATAGAAAGGAAGATAAGATCAATGTCAAAAAACACCTTGAAGGTTTGTGAGAGGATGGAGGAAATTTAAATGAAGGAATACATGAAGGAATATGGTGAATGGATAGAAGAGACTGCAGTTTAGGCACATAGAATGGGAGAATGCTTTTGGAAGAAGATGAAGTGGAAGTTTTTGGAAGCTTGAATGTCAACTTCACTTGTTTATTAACATTAGAATCTTTCAAGAGAGACTTTGGAATTCATAGCCATAGGCTTTTCATTTGTTTTTGATGATTTGGAAAGAATATCTTCAATGATGGATTTTGGAACCCATACTTGTTTTGTAGTTTTCTTCTTAGATATCTCTTTTGACTTTATGCCTCTATGTTGATTAGAGGAGACATGGTGATCTTATTTTTTAGATGGATTCTTGTATTTCTTCTTTTTCTTGTATTGAATATTCAAGTTACTTCCAAAAGACTTGGGACTTGTGGTAGAAAAGGGAGGATATGACTACTTTAGATGAGTGAGTGGATGAAAAGGATTCAAGGATATGCATCTACATTGATCTTGAGGAAAGATAGGAGATGGAGGATGTAAGGACCCAAAATGGATGACAAACTAGGAGAGTTAGAAGATGAAGGGACATAAGGACCCAAGATGGAAGGAAGACATGAATCCCTTGGTATTGGTGGAGTAAGTCCAAGGATGGACATGGAAGATGAGAAAGGATAATCAACGAGTCCATCAACATCTATATGACAACCAAGGACATCAACATCTTTAGAGTGGGAATTATGATTTTCAATAGGATCATGAGCATCTTGAATAGGAGCAACTTCTTTGATAGGATTGTTTGGAGCTGGAAAAGACTTAGGAAGAGTAGAAAGTGGAAACAAACATGGAGTGGTAGAACAAGAAGATGGAATACTTTGATCTTGAAAAGTTTCTTTGGATAGACTAGGCATAAAAATTTGTTCACAATTTTTAGTAAGCTTGAGGGAAAAAGTGGAAGTAGTGCCCTCATCATACTTAGGAGGTGGACAAGACATAGGATATGGAATAGTGACATCTTGAAGGAGATGAACGGGTGCTTGATCTTCATCTTTCTTGAAATTTTTATCTTTAACCTTTTAAGAGTCCTCTTGACATGGAGCCACTTCTAAGGACAAGGGAGTATATGAGGTTTTCATGATAGGATCTTGAAGGGGTAGAAAAGTACTAGCCAAAGTGGGAATAGTAGACATAGCACCACATGAAGGTTGAGGATCTTTGATCTTAAAAGCATGAAAATGATTTTTAGCCAAGTGTAGATTAACTTGAGTTTCTTTAAGAGGTAGCCCTTGAGGATAACTATGGGGAACTACATGAAAGGAATTAGGACCTTTGTTTGATGGAATAATGTTGGATAGCTTTGAAGTTTTGGGAGATGCATAAGTATTGGAAGAAATGGAGGTATCAAGAAAACCATTACTAGACATAGGTTCATCAACATGATCTTGCTCAAGAAAAGAATCTTCGTTACATAGGTCTTTAGGAATTTCAACATCAATTATTCCATCATCAATAAGATCTTGAATTATACATTTAAATGCAATACAATCTTTAGTTTTATGACCTTTCCATGTATCATAGCTACAATTGTGATCATCTCTCCACCAATAAGGTTTTACCTCAAGTTCATAAGGTGTAGAATATTTGTATGGTAAAGTAATGATATTTTTTTCAACTAAGGTCTCAAGCACCATGTCATATGAAAATCACAAAGGAGTAAAAGTTCTCTCAAAAATATGTCTAGGACCATTTTTGTAATTATCGTCTCGATCAAAGATAGACCCTAATGGAACCCTAATTTTTAGGGTCTCCATTAGTGTACCACACTTAATATTTTCACCCTATGATATATATTGTTGATCTATTTTGCATACTTTAAAGAAAAATTTAGAGACCTATACAAATTTCCAATCATAATTAGTCTTCTCCATATTGATACAAAATTTTTTCCTTGCCACTTAGTATTGCAGATAAAAAATACCCGCTTAGGGACACCTCTGCATGTAATCATTTTGATACTGTAACAAAAATTGTTGTTAGCAGTCTATCTTACCAAAAAATCATGTCTGATTTCATATCTCTAATTACTATCTATTGACCATTTTCAATCAAAGTGTCTATGCTTTATGATCATTGTAAGCATACCTACAACTAAGTGTGCAATAAAAATAGAAAAGGATATTGCACATAGAGGCCAAAATAATCACAATATGAGATTAGCATATGTTTAGATCGAGTTGGGAGAATAGAATAAGATAAAGCTGTGTTATCTGGAAAGTCTGTACACATGATTTGATTTTGAATTATAACTCAATACTAAAGAAAAAAAAATTCTCAAACACATCATAACAATGGATGTACTTCTTGATAGATAAAAAAATATAATGATTTGTACAAGGTTTAGGGCCATCCATGGGATAAAAGAAAGTTTGCATCTGGTGTTTTCAAATATAGATTGGAGAGGTTATCTTTCCAATGAAAAGTATCATATGATATATTAAAAGTTACTCTTAAATAGAAATTGAATCTATCTTTAGCAGGGACCATTAGACAAAAATAATGATGGTACTACAAGCTCTCAATACCAATTCTCATTAACAAAACTCTCCAATAGATGAATAAGATATTAATAGGCATGAGCTAGTTAAAGAAGGTGATTATTCAGAAGACATAAGTTCTTCCATGAATACTACTGACAATGTGTAGGACGATGTATAGATTTCTCAAGATCAAAAACTATGATTCTAAACTAATTACATCGATGTCATTTCTTATAGGGTTAACATTTATGATGTCACATTCATAACATGAATAAAATGAGTATGTGTTGTGTAAATGAATTGATATTTTGAATATAGAAAAGGTATATGAATTGGCGGCATTTAGAGGTGTTCAAAGATAATTGAAAACTATAAAGACCAATAAAAATAGATGAATCTCTAGCATGAAATACCAATGAAGCACTGTTGGAATCCCACAAACACCAAAAACATTCAACAGCATGAAGATGATATGGTATAGGTTGTAGAAGCTTCTCTACAAAGATGTCATGAAAAAATTATATGCAACTTCATCATTGCCACCTATGATAGAAGGAAAATAATACCAAATGATGAAGGAGTTCTGTTTATCAAATTGTAGCATCTAGTTGACTAAAGTAAAAGAGACCAATAACTTTGGGAAAAGATAATAATGTTTTCAAAACCATTGACACAATTAAAATTACAACTATCAAGTGCTATATACTTTGGAAAAGGAAAGTACTTAAATAAAATACATGGACATTTTGGATTTTTAATTTATCAGGTTGGGTATGTATGCCACCGATAATCTCCATAGAGAGAAATATTTTGATTAGTTTTGATCATCGATATAATGATAACCAAGAGATGTGATTAATATGTGAAAGGGTATAAGTTTTAAATTTAAAAGTCACATCTCTTTATATCTAAGATATAAATAAGGGAGAAGTTATTTGTGATAAGAGATATTCAGACATTCACATCCTTATTCTATAAAAATTATTTTATATTATTGTATGGAGGGATAATGAGCAACATTGTGACTTTGTAATATATGTTCTATAATTTTATTTTTGTAATAAAAAAATGTTCTTTGTTTATTTTAAAGGCATGGAGATCTAAGCTTTAGATGAATCCTCCTTTCTAATTATTTTTTGGAATTCTGTATAATTTAAATGTTGGATAAGTGGACAAGGTCATTATCATTTAAATTCGATCATCATAGATAGTGTGAAATATTAAATTATTTTTGTATCTGTGTCCAATTTGTCTCCCTATTAGAGAAGTTAAAATTCAATTTGGACTAATTTAAGATTGCATAATATTTGGTCTATCGCATCTTGATTATTTAATTGGTGGCAGTATAAGTGCATAGAATATTATAAAATTGTACATGAAAATTCACTAAAGTTGACTCTATTGCCCAAATGAGTAGAGGCACTAGTCTTTCTATTATTGAAGTTAGAAAATCTATATATTTTTTACTACAAGAATAAAATTAATTATTATTGAATTATACAAGACATTCAACCATTATCCAGCATCTAGTTTTCATTTTAATTGAGTTTGAGGACCTTTCCAGTTGGAGAACTCTAGAAGTTTAAATTGGCTATAGAAAAGCCTTGAACTAGACCATCAACATTGGAGGTGAAGGTTTACCCACCTAGGTGTAGTGGAGACTCAAGTATAGGAGAATTGAGAAGTATTCCTATTCATTGGCCATAATTGATTGAGAAGTCCTATTAGAGAAGTGGTAGGCTCATGGATTTCCAATCTGTAGTCTTGGGAACCAATAGATTGGTGACTCTACTGGGGAGAGTTTCTCCCACATATTGTGAAGTTACCTAGAATTTCTAAGTTTGTAGATTAGAATTAGAAGGTAGTTATATCAGCTTGATTGGAAGCATACTTTGCTTGAAGTGAAAATCCAAAAGATCAATACAGTCCTCGAGCAAGGTGGTGACTCTATTCAATAAAGTTTCAATTGGTAACTCTATTGAGGGAGAAGACTCAGAAGGAAGTGATTTGATCATGTACTATGGAAAATGTATAATACAAACATAACGTGGATCTATGTTACATCATGGAGAAAGAATACATACACCCTTTAGATGAATTTTCAATCTGGAAAGATACGAAGGCGAGACATTAGCACACTTATTTATAAGGATGGTGGATATTTTTTGGAAAGTACCTTTAGACATCATGCCTTCATGCAAGGAATTGATATGAAAGTTTTGTGAGTTGGGAATCTCACCAAAAGATCATGATTTGATGCTTCTCTTCCAAATATTGGATGAAATTCCAAGTTATATATCTCCTTTGGGTGCATATTTGAATTTAGAAAAGAAGGAAGATGAATTTACAATAGAATTTTTCATAAGGATATTTAATGCCTATCAACAAATACCTTTGGAAGATAGACCTCCATCATCTAATCTTCTCTATAGGATGCAAGAATTAGGTCTCTTATATGATCATCAGTTTCTTAACATTCTCAAACTTATGGATAATGAACCAGTTGCAAAGGAAAATGAATGTGAAACTAATGTAACATGTGAGTCAAATGAAGTTTTAGGTTTGAATGGAGATGAAAATCTTGAACATTCTAAAGGAGAATCAGCCCATGATGATACTTGTATGCCTATAGATGACAATGAAAGTAAAAATGAGGAAGATGATTCTCTTAGTGTGGAGGAGATTTTAGGCTTGTTAGATTTGGAATATCAGAAACATATGGAAAGAAATGGTCCAATTTTTTTCTCAAATCACCATGGTGAGCAAGGTGATGGATCATTACATTCTCAAGAGGTATTTGATGAAGAAGAAAATAATTCCCAAGATACATATAGTGAAGATAATTGCATATGGCATATGAACATGAAGAAGTCTTAGGATATATTGGTGATGAAGATATCCATCTTACTAGTCAAGAAGATGATAATTCCTAGAAGGATGAATTTAGTACACTATTTGATGAGACATTTTTTGATCCAAATGAAAGCTCTCATGATAGTATGCCTCATTTTTCTATATTCTTGAACCCATTGTTCAAAGAAGAAGTGATAGAAGATACATTTGAATTCACTATATTCTCAAATCCATTATTTGAAGAAGACTTCCAATCTAATCAAATCCATTAGCAAAAAGATGAAGATAATAGGCCAAATTTTTAAGTTGATAAAACTTATGTTGTGCTTTAATGTGAGATGTCTTTCAAGTCATCCCATGAGCGGAATTGTTTCAAACATGTGAAGAAAACAAAAAATCAGATATATGTGAAAAGGAGAGCAAATTGGAGATAAGTTCTGAAAACTTTCCTAATGTACTATCTAATTAGGTTCTTGATGAGAGAGGTAACATTTCTTGAATGCAAATTATCTTCAAACTCTTTGGGTAAAGATGGGTCATATTCTATATATAAAGATCTTCCATTCAACAAAAATTGCAGTACATCAAATGATCTCTAAAATCCTAAGAATAAGAAGGATACGAAAGATTGCATTGATCAAACAAATCCATTAAGTGTTATCCATAAGAATGATGCATCAGATGCAACAAGGGTTCAAATTTTGGGGGAAAATGATTCAAAAATTAATCTATTTTTAAGTACTCTTGTTGATGAAGAAGGGGCAAATTCTGATCCTAAAAATATAATGAAGTGGAAGAATAATATGATCAAAAGGAATAAGTTGTTGCGTTATCAAAACTATGTGTTTCATAGAGGAAAGGTTGAGCATTTATTTTTATTTTATTTTTGGGGGTGGGAGGTGGGGCCACCCAATTTCACCTTGCATCATGCTAAGCATGGGTACTTGGTTTACTCTTCTAGAGATAGCTAAGATACTGATTATTCCCACAAGGAGCATATGTCCTTGGAAAGAGCCACTGATGGAACCCTAATTTTTAGGGTCTCCATTTGTGCACCATACTTAATCTTTTTTCCCTATGATATATATTGTTGATTTATTTTGCATACTTTAAAGCAAAATTTAGTGACCTATACAAATTGCCAATCATAACTAATCTTCTCCATATTCATGCAAAAAAATTTCCTTGCCACTTAGTCTTTCATATAAAACCTACCCACTTAGGGACACCCATGCATGTAATCCTTTTGATACTATAACAAAACTTTTCATTAGTAGTCTAACTTACCAAAAAATTATGTCTAATTTCATATCTCTAATTGCTATCTATCGACCATTTTCAATCAGAGTGTCATCCTGTTTGTGCTTTATGATCACTGTGACCATGCCTACAACTAAGTGTGCAATCAAATTAGAAAAGGATATTGTGTATAGAGGCCAAAATAATCACAATATTAGATTATCATATGTTTAGATTGAGTTGGTAGAACAAATTGAGATAAAGTTGTGTTGTCTAGAAAGTCTATATGCATGATTTGATTCTGAAATAGAACTCAACACTAAAGAAAAAAGTTTACTCAAACACATCATAATAGTGGGTGTACTTCTTGATAGATAAACAAATATAATGATTTGTACAAGGTTGAGGGTCATCCATGGGACAAAAGAAATTCTAAATCTAGTATTTTTAAATATAGATTGTAGAGGTTATCTTGCCAGCCAAAAGTATCATCTAATATATATTAAAAGTTACTCTTAAATAGAAATTGAATCTATCTTCAACAGGGACCATTAAACAAAAACAATGATGTTAGTGCAAGCTCTCAATATCCATTCTCATTAATGAAACTCTCCCACAAATGAAGAAGATGTTGATAGGCATGAACTAGTTAAAGAAGGTGATTATTAAAAAGACATAGGTTCTTCCATGAATACTACTAACAATGTATAGGAGGATGTACACATTTCTCAAAATCAAAAACTACGAGTCTCAACCAACTACATCAATATCATTTCTTACAGGGTTAACATATATGATGTCATAGCCATAATATGACTAAAATGAGTGTGTTGTATAAATGAAGTGAGCATTCGAATATAGAAAAGGTATATGAATTGGTGGCATTTAGAGGTCTTCAAAGACAATCGAAAACTATAAAGACCAATGAAAATAGATGAATCTCTAGCAAAAAATACCAATGAAGCACCATTGGAATTCCACAAATATCAAAACCATTCAACGTCATGAAGATGAGATGGTATGGGGTTTAGAAGCTTCACTACAGAGATGCCATGACAAAAGTATATGCAACTTCATCATTGCCACCTGTAATAGAAGGAAAATAATAGAAAACAATGAAGGAGTTTTGTTTATAAAATTGTGGCATCCAGTTTGAAAGTGTGATGGCAAAAAAATTATCACGAGGCAAAGAAATGCTAAAGTAAAAGATTTTGATAACTTTGGGAAAAGATAATAATGTTTGCAAATACATTGACACAATTAAAATTACAACTATCAAGTGCTATATACTTTGGAAAAGGAAAGTACTTAAATAAAATACATCTAGACATCCTAGATTTTTAATTTATTGGGTTGGGTATGTATGTCAGTAGTAATCTCCACTGAGAGAAATATTTTAATTAGTTTTTATCACTGATAGAAGGATAACCAAGAGGTGTGATTAATATGTGAAAGTTTTAAATTTAAAAGTTATGTCTCTTTATATCTAAGATATAACATAAGGGACAAGTTATATGTGACAAGAGATATTCGGACATTCACATCCATATTCTACAAAAAAATATTTTATATTATTGTATGGATGTATAAGGAGCAACATTATGACTTTCTAATAGAAATTCTATTATTTTATTTTTATAATAAAATAAAATGTTCTTTGTTTAATTTAAAGGCATGGAGATTTAAACTTAAGATGATTCATCCTTTGTAAATTTTTTTGGAATTTTCTATGCAATTTAAATGTAGGATAATTAGACAAGGTCATTTAGCATTTAAATTTGATCATCACAAATAATGTGAAATATTAAAAATTTTCTATACCTGTGTTCAGTTTGTCTCTCTATTAGAAGAGTTAAAATTCAATTTGGACTAATTTAAGATTGTGTAATATTGGCCTGTCGTATCTTGATTATTTAATTGTTGGCAATAAAAGTATGTAAAACATTATAAGTTTGTACGTAATAATTCACTAAAGTTGACTCTATTTCTTAGATGAGCAGAGGCACTGCTCTTTCTATTATTGAAGTCAAAAAATCTATATATTCCTTCTACAAGCATCAAGTCCATTATTAAAACCTTATACAACATATTCAAACACTCAACATCTAGTTTCATTGAGTTCAAGGAACTTACTAGCCAGAGAACTCCATAGCTTAAATTTGCTTTAGAAAATATCTAAACCAAGTGATTAGGTTTGAGGTCTACCCACCTATGTGTAGTGGAGCCTAAATTATAGGAGAATCAAGAAGTATTCTTGTTCATTGGCTAGAACTAATTGACAAGTCCTATCAAATAAGTGGCGGGCTCTTAGATTTCCAATTTGTGGTTTTGGGAACCAACAGACCCATCATGAAATATTGACATATTTTCAAAGGAGTTATTAATCACATTCTCTCCCAAGAGGTCTTTGGATCTAGAAGATGAAGGAAATTGATGTCTTGGAGTAGAAAATGTAGATCTTAAAGAGGATGATTCACATTTATGTAAAGGTCTTAAGGAAGATTCATGTAATGATGCAATCATTTTCTCTAGCACTTTCTTCATTTCTATCATGTGTCTAGGAAGACTAGCAAATAAGTCTTGATACTTTTTAATGATAGAGGAGGGCTCATGATCATCTGGACTTGATTAAGGTTTGGTAGCATAGGATTTGAAGCCCATAGTGGTACTGGGTGATAGGATGACCCTAAGAAATATTGATACCAAACTAGGATAGTAAAAGCACTCACGTATCCAAAAGAGATGTGATAAGATAGAATTTTGCAATACACATAAACCTATTGGAAATATAAGATGAGTAACTGACAGGGGAGGGGTGAATCAATTACCACAAAAATAAATCCTAGATCCCTTAGATATTAGTACAAAATAAACTCTAAAATTTTAATATTGTTGATGCTTGAGCAAATAGGAAATAGCATGAGCACATTTGACACCATGATTTAATGTGGAAACCTAATTTGGAAAAAACCACTAATTGCAACTAGTTACTATTTTCACTCTTCTAAAGTGATTCCTATTAGGAGCCAACCCTATTAAAGGTTACAAAACACACTGTTAGGTATGACCATGTTAGAGGATTTAACAGAACTACCACTTTGTTAGAGCACTTACAAATAGTTGTTAAGCGTTAGAGCACTTACAAATAGTTGTTAAGCCAACTATGTTAAGAGATTTAGATCACTACTACAATGGTTAGAGAGTAACAATGGGATGACCTGATTTCTAATGTATCTAAATTGTTGATTATAGATCTCTATTCTAGCTTGTACTTGATCCTTTCTAATCAAATATATCTTTTCAGCTCCACAAGGATATTCTTCTTATTCTTCTGATTCACTTCCTCTCTTCATCTTTAAATCTTCAATACATTCACAACTTCTCACACATGTTTTAACCCACAACTTGACCTTATACTTATATCATCCACATTTTTAAGTTGGCTAAAATATAACTTAGAATAACTTATATTCATCTTCTTAGTCAGCTAGAACCAATAGATAAATCGATTAAATTCAATATGCCAAAATAAGAAAATCCTTCATTGGCTAACCCTACCTGGTAGACACTAACTCAAAAATAATTTTCCTGTGTTAACCAAGTGAACTTGGTTAACACTGCATATTTAAAAAGTTCTTTTGGTAATTGAGTGAGCTAGGTTAACACTGGTTCTATCCAATATTTTCTTCATTAATTGAGTGAGTTTAGTTAACACTCATCTTCTATAGACTTTCCTTTGGCACCAAAGTGAACTTAGTAGACACTGCCATCTGAACTAGGAAATCATAAGAACACTTAGTAGACATAGAAAAATATCTTTGTTGCTTGAGTGAGCTCAACATGCACTAACTAATAATGGTATGACATTTGTGTAACATCAAAGACAAGACATAATTAATCAATTTTATCCAACAATCTCCCTCTTTGGCATTGATGGCAACACAACATATCATAACACAATGAAATTTTTGGAATAAGAATAAAGTAAGAAATAGCCACCCAACTTCTCCACCTTCATTTAGCTTTTTTTTAAATACGCACTTTGTACCAATTACATTTTTATCCATGGGTCTAGGAACAAGAGTCCAAGTTTTGTTCTTCTCTATTTGTTATATTTCTTCAATCATTGCTTCAACCCAAATTTCATTACCCAATGTATATTTAATATTTCTTGGTCCAAATTCAGCAAGTAAACATGTACCTTTCAATTTGCTTCTTGTCATTGTTCCATCAGATTTATCTCCAATGATCTGATTAGGTACATGATGCCTTCTAACATATCTTGCTAACATAGGTTCTTTAGATATGGAATGAGTTCCACTATTGTCATGATGAACTTTAGTATCAAGCTCAGGTCCCATTATTTGTGACTCAGGTTAATCAGACTCAATTTGAATTAGCTCGATAGCTTCTGACTATAACTCAGGTCCTTTAGACTCTGACTCGGGTTGCACTATCTCCAATTCAATAACTATTGGAGATTTTGGGGACTTGGGAGCTGAAGCCTCATTTCTTTTAGATAGGTTTGGAAAGGTATTAGGTTCAAAGTAAAAATCTTCTATAATCCTCTAGCTCTTTTTTGCTTTCTTCTTCACTCTTTTCTATAAACTCATCAATTCTCACATGTGCACTTTTTATGATTTTATGAGTAGAAAAATTTAAACATTTGTATACTTTTCTTCTATAGGAGTATCCTAGAAATATGCCTTTTTACAAGGTATGAACTATAGTGCTGATAGCTTCCTTCTAGTATTTGATTACAACATTCTTTTCAATCATCAATGTCCTTGCACAACCCATGATGGATCTATTTCTTCTTTCAACTATACCATTTTGCTGAGGTGTACTAGGGGTTGATACTTGTCTTTTAATTCCTCTTTCAATGCATAAATTATTGAATTTATTAGAGATGAATTCACCACCTCTATTTGATCTTAAATATTTCAATCTCTTTCTAGTTTCTTCTTCTATTCTTGCTAGATACCATTTGAAATTTTGAAAAGCTTCTGATTTTTTTTTTAGATACATTATAGTCATCATTCTAGAATAGTCATCAACAAAAAGAATGAAAAGAATTTCTACACAGTAATTATCTATTCCAATAGTTCCACATAAGTGAGTATGTATAATTTCTAAGACTTCTTTAGATCGATAGTTTTTGCTTTTGAAACTAGTCTTTCTCATCTTACCAATTTGGTAATTCTTGCATAAACCCATATCAAGTTTCTTCAAACTAGGAATGCCTCTTACTCTCCTATGTTTACTTATCTTAATTAGATTATCTAAGTTTAAATGACATATTCTTTTGTGCCATAACCAACTTTCTTCTACTTGAGCAATAAAACATGAACTTTCACTGAGATCAAGACAAAATAGATTACCTTTTAATTGCTTGCCAAATCCAACCAGATTTCATTTTCCATCTAGTAGTTTGGCCTTTCCATCCATGAATTCTACCTTGAATCCAATATTATTCAATTGTGCCATACTTAGTAGATTATGCATTAATCCTTCAACCCAATAAGAATTGTCACACACAAGTTCCTTTGTCAAAGAAATACATCATTTTCCTTTTATGTTACAAGGTTTGTTGTTTCCAAATCTCACAGTACCTCCATCATAATATTTTATGTGTTCAAATATTGTTTTATCTCCAATCATATGATGTGAACAACCACTATCAATAATCCATGTATCATTTTTGCTAACATGAGAGATAAGTGCCATCTTATCTCATTCATTAGTAGATTCATCTTTTACTATAATATATACCATTTCATCTTCACTATTATCAGAATCTTTAGCCATAAAATAAGTTTTTTTTACCTTTTTCCTTGAAGTTCTTGTTGCTCTTGAAATCCTTCTTACCTTTATTCTTATTGATTTTCTTTTCATCCTTGTTTTTTTTATTTGGACACCTTGTAACAATGTGACCAACTTCTTTACAAGAAAAATAGATTAGAGGAACTTTACCTATGTACTTTCTTCTAACTTTGGAATACTTCCTTGCAAGTAGGGCTTCAAAAACTTTAAGATCACTATCTAAACTCTCTTCTAATTCTTCTTCTTCACTTTCTCATTGACTATATTTTGATTTTTTACTCTTTTTCTTAAGTAAGAGTTTAGCTTCAAATGCAAACTCAATAACTTTTGAACTAGGAACATAGTTATCAAAGTTATCTAACTCAAAAGTTGTCAATCTTCCAACTAGAGCATCCAAAGATATTTTATTATTTGGATCACATCTCATCTCTTGAATAATAGACACTCTAATTTTATAAATAGGAAGAAGAGTTCTAAGTACCTTGCTTACAACTATTTTTTCTTCAATGTCTACTCTAGATGCTTTGATTGCACTTACACTTGCTTTGATTCTTCCACATATCTTGCAATGTTCTCATCTTCTCTCATTTTCATCTAATCAAAATGACCTCTAAGACTTTCAACCTTAGGTCTTCTTACATTATCATCTCCTTCATAAATGTCTTTTAGTTTGGTCCACATTTCATGAGCAGTTTTGCAATCTTTAACTTCATCAAATTAAGCATAACTAAGAGAGGATGCAATATCAATCATCATCATGCTATGATTCTTCTTTTTAGCAATATCTTCAACTAATAATGTTCTAGTGGGAGTCTTGTATTCAGCATCAAGATATTTACAGCCTAAATCACTAATGGTAGCCAAATGTAACCTCATAAGTCCTTGCCATGTTGCAAAGTTGTCTCTATTCAGCTTGGGAATCTGTCTTCTATAAGACATCCTAATCTTTAGCTTAGGTCCTTGAAACCTTCTTTGCAAGCACCAAAATATCTTATACCAATTTTTGTAAATATAAGAGGAGTAACTAAGAGGGGAGGGGTGAATCAGTTACCACAAAAATAAATCCTAGATCCCTTAGATGTTAGTACAAAATAAAATCTAAAAATTGAATACTACTGATGCTCGACAAATACACATAAAATGATGTAACTCGACAAATACTAAATATGCTCAGTAAGTATTTAACATGAAAATATTTAGATGTTATTTTTTTTTACCATTACCTTAACATAGTTGCAAACACATAAAAGAAAATAGCATGAACACATTTGACATCGAGATTTAATGTGGAAATCCAATTTGGAAAAAACTGCTAATTGCAACTAGTTACTATTTTGACTCTTTTGAAGTGAGCCCTATTAGGAGCCAACCCTATTAAATGTTACAAAACACATTGTTAAGTCTCACCCTATTAGAAGATTTAATCACCCTATTAGGAGTGGCCTTATTAGAGGTCTTTAGAAAATTCAACAGAACTACCACCTTATTAGAGGATTTACAAAGAGTTGTTAAGCCAACTATGTTAAGAGATTTAGATCACTACTACAATGGTTAGAGAGTAACAATTATAGATATTTGTTCTACCTTGTACTTGATCCTTTCTAATCTTATATTTTTTTTCAAATCTATAAGGATATTCTACTTATTCTTCTAATTTGCTTCCTCTCTTCATCATTAAATCTTCAATATATTCATAGCTTCTCACACACATTTTAACCCACAACTTGACCTTATACTTATATTATCCATATTGTCAAGTTGGCTAAAATAAAATTTAGAATAACTTATATTCATCTTCTCAATCAACAAGAACCAATAGATAAATCAACTAAATTCAATATGCCAAAACAAGAAAATCCTTCGTTAACTGACCATGCCTAGTAGACACTAACTAAGAAATGATTTTCCTATGTTAAGCAAGTGAACTCGATTAACACTTCATATTCACAAATTTTCTTTGGTAGCTGAGTGAGCTCAGTTAACATGGGTTCCATCCAACATTTCCTTCATTAACCGAGTGAGCTCAATTAACACTCATCTTCTACAAACTTTCCTTTGGTTCCTAAGTGAACTCGGTAGACACTGCCATCTAAACTAGGCAAATATAAGAATACTTAGTAGACACTAGAAAATTGTCTTCATTGTCGAGTGAGCTTGACATGTACTAACTGATAATGATATGACATGTGTGTAACATCAAAGATAATACACAATTAATCAATTGTATCCAACAAAATCAGCATTGTCACAGAGGTGCCTACAACTTTGGGTGAATACCCTAGCACATATGGACCAAGAGGATGATTTACCCAAATTATAATTAATTAAAATTGAATTTTTATGAAAGTAGATGGAAAAGAGATTACAAAGGCTCTCCAAGCATAATATCAGAGAATCCAAAGGTATATCTTTCTCAACAAGGATGTTCTCTAACTCACCGACTCTAAACAAGGTCACTTCTGAAGACAAAGATCACTAATTCAAGGGGTCAAAGCATAATAACCCAAGCTACAAACAAGCTTCTAACAATGGGCTAAGTAGCTTAATCTGAACCAGATCAAGCTAGGGAGACTAGAAATAATAGGATAGCAAAGTGGTTTGATGATAAAGTCTTGACTTAAGAACTCCAATTTTATTTTTTTTAAATATCCAACTAGGTGTGATAAATTTTGAGTCATGAACTAGGCATGTAAGACAACAATCAGAGTCTCAAGGAAACATCTTCAAAAAATGAGCAAGGGACAAAGCAACATTGCACATGAGCAAGAATAGTATCATAGTATCAATCTAATCCATAGAACCACTACTGTGTATGTTCTTAAAATGTTTTCCAATCATACACATAGTCCTAGAAAAGAAAATTTGGTAGCACTATGGTTCTTAGTAATGTTCAACTCTATAGCTTTTGCAATCTAGAGTGGGTGAAATCTAATCCTGGCGCACCAGGGTTTTGACATATTCTAAGAATTTAATCAATTATAGATACTAAGGAGATTTGACAACCCAACAAAAGGCTACACCCATGAGAATTTTTCCCACAAAGACATTTATATAGTGGTTGCTACTACCACATTAAAAATAGCTATTATTGCTTGAGATTTTTTCCATGTGGTTGACCTAATAAAGATAATGTTCACTATGATTAACCCTCTCTAATCAAGAAAGACTCTCAAAGTTGTACCACATAGGGACTTGGTTTGGATTCAAGGGTTCTAAGTTTTTGATGTAACCAAAAGGGAATAGATCATACTCCTCTAGCCTCTTCAACTTAACCAAACATAGTAAACAAGATTTTTTGACACACTAATTGCAAATCATCTCACCAAATTTTTAGAAAAGCCAACAAACACCACCAATCTCAAAAGAGAAAGTACCAATAGATGTTGAGGACAAACCCAAGCAGAATAGTGAGATAATAACAAATATCTTTCCCTGCCTACAAGGGGATCTATCATTGATAAGAGTTTCACATGTAAGGCAAGCGAATGAAGCACATTCCCTCAAGAACTCCAAAAATAGTGTTAATAGGGCCTAATTACTATGTGAAACACATATGCATGAAATTAAATCTTAATCCAATTTTAGAGCACCAAATGAAGTGTGAATCTATGAAAGCATGTAAAAGAACTCAAGCCAAACACATAAGAGGGTTTATTTATTTAAAAATTTAAATGTTATAGAGATCCAAAAAATACCTAGTAATCCTTGCAATGCATCTTTACTCTATTATACCTTTTGTTTATGCTTGAATGCTCACTCACAATGAACAAAGCAACAAGCAAAAAAAGCAAACACAAGATATGCAATATATACCCAACTTATGCAAAACTAAGTTAGATCTAAAAATCTAATTTTTAAGAGTTATAATAACCATAAAATAACCCAAATGAAAGCTCATGCTATGCATTGATCCATGTGAAAATTAAATGCAAGCTATTCATTAAATGCCTTTTTTTAATATTGATTTTTGACATAGTCAACAAGATTGGACCTATATGATATGAATTCAGATCCAAAACCCTAACTACAGAAATGAGACCCCAATCAAAAATCATATAGCTTTCCAAAAATATTAGGATTTTGAAAAGATCTTTTCATTTGTCCCCTAGAGAGACATTTTGTCAAAATAGACCAATTTTTGCAAATGAAATTATTGAGCCTTAATATAATCTCTAAAATCAAAACATAAAGAACTAACCCTATTTAGAATGTAGAGACCTTTTCAAAAATATAGAATATTTTAAAATTTTTGCTAATTTTCACCCTAAAATGATTTTTCATGAAAAATCAAGAAAAAAATTATAAAAATAGAAAGTACCTCAATAAAATTTGAAATTTTTACTGAACCTTTTCTAATATGTTGCCAACCTACACAAAAAAATTTAGACCAAAATACCAAGTCATTTTGGAGATATGATCAAATTTTTAAGATCTAGGATTTTTTATCTCCAAACAAACTTGCATAAGGGGGTTAGATCCAAAAATATCTAAAACTAGCAAGTAAAGATGGGTTGCCCCATGGTGGGTGCCAAAGAATGTGTAGCAAAATGCGAGGACACTTCTATGATTCATTATATCCAAGATTGTTCAAGAATGACATCTCAAATGATAGCTCATAGCTCTCTATTCATGGAGTAAAAGGGTTTGTAATGGAGCCCTCAATTTGACCTAGTTTGTGCCCATGCAAGTACACCATAAAATAAGAGATTCAAAGATCAAAATATGCATGCAAATTAAGATGCAAGCTAATCTAAATGATAACAATGCAAAGCAATGTAAGAAAGGAAATCTAATCTATGAAAGAAAATGTGGATCTAAGCTAACATGAAAATGCAAGGATGGATCATGATAATGGAAGTCATGGATGCATGAGAGAAGAAGACAAGAAGATAGAAGTTCTCCACAAAAATATTTAATGCTCAGACTCCTTCTCCAAAAATCGCTCTCCAAACCTGTAGCATAACAATAGCATAATCATGATAAAAAAATGAGAGAGCTCCCCCTTATAAAAAAGGAATGGATGAATAATATTAAGAGGCAATGAGATTTGCCAATAGTGGCATGTTGTGATGGTTAGGTTGTTGAGTTTTTATCCTTGCCATCAAGGTTTGAATCTAATGGGGATGAGGTCCCCCATTTGTGGCCTCATTGGTTCATAGCTCCAAGTCAAAGCGTTTACCCCTTCGAATTAAAAAAAAAAAGAGGCAATGAGATTTAATCAATGGTGGAGAAAGAATGATCCCTATGAAACAAAATTCCACCAATGAGAAAAGAGGAGGAAAATTAAATGGAATCCCACTTAGAAATATGTGCATTTAAGTGTAAAGGAAAAAAAAATAATAATAATTTATTTTATTTCCTTTTTCAAGTGGGATTTTATTTAATTAAAAGGAAGCAAGTTCTTTTAATTAAATAGGAAATATTTAATTAAGTTAAAAGATGGTTTTTTCTCTTAATTAATTAAATGTGGACTAATTATTTAATTAAAAGAGAGATTTTCTTTTAATTAAATAAGACCTAGGATAAAATGATCAAACCTTAGTAAATGTTGATCAAAGAAATTGATTTCAATTGATTTAATAAAATATTGCAAACCATTTATTTAGAAAATTTGATAAATTGACTAATGGGGGCCCATAGTCTAGGTGACCATTTTAGGGTGCATACATTTAGCACCTCATGTTACTCACGGTTGAAGCTTTTATTCAATACGGTCATCAATATTTTGATCTCCCATAGTATGTGTTACATGTTTTATTGAGTTGTTTTAGTGGAATGTGCTCCCTCTCATTTTTTTTCTATAATGCTTCAAGTCGATGATAGTGACTCCTAAAAGTTGTAGTCTTTGTTCCAATTTTTGGTTCCTTTTTGTGGTACACTCCCCTATGCTTTCAATTGACTGACAATCTCTTGTGGTTTTGGAATTCTTGGCACAGTAATCAATTCCTTATTGTTGAGATTCTCTTTGCTCCAGCCTTGTCCTCTTTGGACATGCATGTAGGTAAGGCGATCAATTTTATTTTTGATTATTTTATCTCTTAACTTTATTTATATTGATTGTTATGCAACACTTAGACCTCACTTATCCTTGTTTCTCATGGATAGTTAACCCTTTTAGTTTGGGGGAGGTGTTCCATCCTATTATATATCCTTAATCATCCCATCATATTATGTATTAAATTTCTATCCTCGATAATCCTTTGTCTTCTCTCCTTTCTTACCCACTCTAAATAATTTTGTCCAAAATGAGATAAATTTCTCATGAAACCTCCTATATGTAGCCATTTGAGCCATGATTCAATAAACAAAAAGAAATCAAAGAAGAAAAGTGAGACAATGATGAACCAAAATAAAAGGTATCAATATTAGAAATAGAATATTGGATAAAAAGTAGAAGAAAAGAATAAAGCTTGTAATGTGAAGCAAAGAAATAGATTTGTGTTTATATGTGAGGATCATGATTCAAGATGGAGCCAAAGCCATAAACTCAAAGTGGTTCTAGTTGACACCAAAAACTTCTTAGTCATACTAATTGCGTGAGGACATGCAATATGCTAAGTTGGGGGAATGATTAGAACATATAATGTCCCATTTTTTGCCACTTTTCATCCTATTCTTACACTCCATTTCCATTCCATTTTATATCATTATATATATATATATATATATATATATAAGTTATGTTTGATATAGTTTTGAGGTTAAATTATGAAAATTAATTGTAGACCATCTTTAATAAAGAGCATTTAGAAAATAGCCTCTAACTTTTCCATCATCCTAATTGCGTGAGGACATGCAATATGCTAAGTTGGGGGAATGATTAGAACATATAATGTCCCATTTTTTGCCACTTTTCATCCTATTCTTACACTCCATTTCCATTCCATTTTATATCATTATATATATATATATATATATATAAGTTATGTTTGATATAGTTTTGAGGTTAAATTATGAAAATTAATTGTAGACCATCTTTAATAAAGAGCATTGTTATTTTATGTTTTGAAATATATATTGTCAACATACTTCCTATCACCTTGTATGTAAGAATCTTATTGGCATTCATTATTGCCACAATAATTAAAAGCATTAATCCTTACAAGAATATTGACCAAGGGGTATATTGAGAAAGAATTCAACGGGAATAATTACTAGCTAAAAATAAGGACAGTCAGTTTTGGATTTTCTTTTGTGAACAGATACAGATGAATCTCAAAAATCTGAGACATGGGTATTGTCCAGAACATGCCCAATTACAATCTCAAGTAGAAAAATCTTCAGAAAGTGGATGATGGAAAAGTTAGAGGCTATTTTCTAAATGTGATTTATCCTGATTTACTATTATGAGTTTGGATTTCAATGGTTGAAGTTGGTGCTATCTTTTATTGTAATTCTGACCATATTACCAACTCAACACATATCTCCTCCAAGTCATCACAAAATAAGGATGAATTCTACATATATACATGGATACTTTGATGAAATATTTTGATTTCACACTCCTAGCTATTAAATTCCCTCTCCATGTCATACACTCATAGTAGACTTCTTCAACTATAGATATTTATGTAATCTTGTTTCAACTGAAACTGACTCATTTATTATGGAGCTAGTTTTGAGAGAATAGTTTTAATCTAGTCATTATTTTCTAGAAACCATTTGACAAGATTTTACCACAAGTTTATGAACCATAGGCAGAAATTAGATATTTTGTTTCATGTGGTAAAGGCTATAAAAGCCATCATGTACCCATGTAAAAATATATATGAATGAATAATATTAAAATGTTGTTGTTTTAAATTGATTTAAGAGTTCTGTAAGTTTTATCTTTGTCATATAATGGGAGGAAGGGCACCCACTCTCCAATAGTTGATGTACAATAAAAAATTTACTCTTGTGTGTGTTTTGATATTTGTTTATTATGTTTTATATTGTTATGTTTAATAGTTTAATAGTTTTCGTTAGTTAATATTACACTTTTATATTTCATGAGTGTTAATAGTCTATTTTTATTTCTATGTTGTAGATCTAGTTGATATAGCTTTCAGAATTTATTTTCATTATAATCTACCTTACTTTTTGTACTACAGTTCATATCACTTATCTATATTGTAGTTCTTATAGAATTTTAATCACAATATTAAAAGAGAAAAGTATTGTGCATTAAGGAATCAGTTTACTAGATTAATCATTTATGCCTTATGCATGTTTATGGTCTATACATTAGTTTTATTTAAGTTTGTGAGTTTTATTTTTAAAATTATTAGATTTTTTCAAATTGTTATTGCTAGAAAATGATAGTTCTTGTTGCCATAATTGCTTTAGTTTGCTACAAGTTTATTCTTGTGTGTTCTAGTTTCATTAAAATCACTTAGCTCACAAATTGCACTCCTTGGTGGTATATTACCTAGACACCTTTGACAAGCTTATGCCCCTAGATCGACATGAATAGACAAAGCTGAAAATCATCTTAATTTATATTAAATATTTCTCATTATTTTCTCTAGTGTTGACCTAGATCACAATGGAAGACTACGTTAATGATACATTAACTAAAAGTATACAAATAAATTCTCATATTAAGGACTTGGGCCCGGTCTTGGATCACATAGGAAAATTCTTTCTTTAACTCAATCCCAAGAATTGTGCATTTGGGGTCACATTAGGAAAACTACTAGGATACATTGTTTTAGCTAAAGGCATTGAGGTGGATCCTGAGAAAGTTCAAGCTATTATAGAAATGCCTCCACCTCAAAATATTAGTCAAATATGAGGATTACAAGGAAGATTCCAGTCCATTCGCAAGTTCATCTCAAAACTTGTAGATAAATCACAACCATTCACCAAGAGCTTTCATAAAGGAGTGGAATATGAATGAAATGAAGAATGTGAAAAGAGCTTGACTTAGATAATGCATTATCTTACTAACCCACCTATACTAATGTTTCCCATCCATAGGAAGCTTCTTATTTTGTACATTTAAGGAAAAGACACATATTTGGGTGTCCTATTGTATCAAGAAGATCACAATGAAAAAATTCTTGAGTAATCAAATGCATTAATCAAAAGTTAGTATCTTATGAAATGAACTATAGGATCAATAAAAATACCAACTAGGTAGTTGTCTTCTCTTCCTAGAAACTTAGACACTATGTTCTCACTCACTCTATAAAGTTATTTGCAAAGATTGATCCATTGAGGTATTTGTTGAGAAAAGAAACTCTAAGAGGAAGACTAGCAAAGTGGGTAACCAAACTAAGTGAATTTGACATCAAATATGTAGAAATGAAAACCATCAAAGGACATGTTAATGTTGATTAGTTAGTTGATGCACCATTGCAAGCACAACACCCTATGAATATCAAATGTCTTGATGAATCTATACTACTACTGACATAAAAAATGTGGAAAGTGTTCTTTGATGGTTCATTCACTTAATAAAGGTCTGGTGTTGGGACACTGTCTATCACACCTCATAAATACTCTTTATATAAGGCATGCAAGATTATCTTTCCTTGTATAAATGACATTATTAAATATGAAGCCTTAATCAATGGGATGAAATTTTCCATTAAGTGGAGAGTAAACAAATTGAATATCTTTGGAGACTCACAGCTAGTGATTATTGAAGTCAATGGCATCTATCAAATTAAAGATGAGAAATTATTTCCCTACAAGAGAAGGGTAGATGACTTAAAAAAATACTTTGCATATGTCACTTTTCAACAAATTCCTTGAGTGGACAAGTACCTGATGTCATGGCTACTCTAGCTTCCATGATCAAGACGTCATAATATGACTTTAGACACAAGTTCCTAGTGGAAACATTATACTACCCTACCTATGACTCCCTTGATTCCTAGATTATATGTTCTATCATAGGACATGAATCATCTTGCTACCACCATACCTACTCCTACCTACATGACTAGATTATTTTGGACAATCTAATTTAGAATGAAAAACATCACTATATCCATAATGATTCATAGTACAGTATCATAGAAAATGACTTATATAGAATGGGTTTGGATGGTACTCTCCTTAGGCATCTAGAACCTAATGAGTCCAAGTGAAGGTATTTGTAGATCTCACTCAAATGGCCTGACATTGGTTTAAAAACTTATAGGAGCTAGGTACTACTAACTAGACATGGAAAAATAAGTTATTCAATATGCTAAACCTTGCAAACAATGTTAGCTTCATGGTAATATGATTCCTACTCTAGCTAGGGAGATGATTCCATTTATCACATTGAGGCCATTTGAATATTGGTCCTTTTAACTAGTAGAGAAGATTGACCCATCTTTAGCGAATAAAATAATTTCATAATCACTTCTATGGACTATTTTATAAAGTAGGTAGAGGCAGTAGGGACTATTTTATAAAGTAGGTAGAGGCAGCGCCTCTTAGTGAAGCCACTAGAAAGAAAATAACCATGTTCATCCTTAATTACATAATATGCAAGTATGTTGCACCCTCCTCAATAATCACTGATAATGGGCAGCAATTCAAACATAAGGATCTAAAAGAACTTTGTACCAATTTCAAAATCACACAACATTGGTCTTCCATCTACTACCTCCAAGGTAATGGCCAAGTGGAAGCATCCAATAAGGCTATCTTAAAAACTATAAATTGTACAATATGCAAATTTGGAAGTGATTGGAACTTTTAAATCAATGGACATCTCTATGGGCTTATTGTACTAGCATCAGAAGAACCTAATGGGGTTATACCCTTTTCTTTAGTCTATGGATTATATGTGGTACGTGCTTCCTATAGAGGTCAAGATTTTTACTCTATGGTTTTTTATGAGAACCCTCATTTCTAACAATTTCTACCTCATATCTTGGCTACAAGAGCTATAACTACTAGATGAGAACCAATGAGTAGAATTTGATTACTTATGAGCTTACTAAAAGAGAATTTCTAAGAGCTACGACAAGAAATTAAGACCATGAGGCTTCTAAGTGGGTGAACTTGTTCTGCAGGAAAACCCAAAGAATCAACACCACCAAGTTTAGAATGGTAAGTTTGAACTTAATTGGCTTAGTCTATACATTATTACTATAATATTTGGATCAAGTGCATATCAACTCTCTACTATTGAGGGATAACCACTCAAGGAGCTGATCCATACCCTTCACCTAAAAAAATTCTATAGCTAACATTCTAGTGAAGCTCTTTGTACATAGCTAAGTCACCTAAAAATACTAATAAAATTTGGAAAAATTGTTGAAAAAATATATTATCCTAGTGAAAACCTAGTAATGGGTTCTTGGATAATA
The DNA here is from genome assembly GCA_028749045.1 of Cupressus sempervirens. Classification (NCBI taxonomy): domain Eukaryota; kingdom Viridiplantae; phylum Streptophyta; class Pinopsida; order Cupressales; family Cupressaceae; genus Cupressus; species Cupressus sempervirens. The sequence goes on from CM053792.1 coordinate 546,497,465, forward strand.
CCACAAAAAATTTGAAAAATGAAAAAATAACCAAAAAATAAATTAAAATGAAAAGTAGCATTAATGAAAACCTAGAAAATATGAGTCATGCTAGAAAAAATAGAATCTCTACCAAGATGGTGAAAACCTGGTAAATAGGTGCCTCTTGTTCAAAATGATCCATCTATCAATGCACCTCTAGGTATTTGTGTAGTTGTTTTTCACATTCATCTTCCTACTTTGAGTTCTTTGCTTTCTGAAATTTCCTACTTTTGTTTGCTTCTTTTTTTTTAAGCATAAGCTCCAAACTAGTTTGAGATTCTACTCATACCTTTATGGATTGAAATCAATCATAGTCTAGTGTAAAATTGCTTGTTTATTTGGGGGAAATGTCCTATACTTTCCTATAATCTCTTGTGTGTTAGTCACTCACTATTCTAGTGGAGTCCACCATGTTATTATCCAAATAATGAATATATTTCTCACTCCCACTTTGAAGTTAAAAACTAACATCAATCCACTAAAATGATCACTAAAAACTAAAATTGTTTAAGTTATGCTGATAATTTTTTTGTGTGCTTTGATCTTACTTTTCAGGCCCCTTTGAGCAACTCTAGGATGTCAATCTTCACTAGAGGAGAAATAACTAGTTGCATGATCTTTTTTTTCCCATCTGTTCGTTTAGCTCCAATGATTTGAAAGGTCCAAATAAAATGGATGTCCACTATAAGAGTCTCTATCTCATGTTGGACGACAATGTGTACCTCAACTCATTCAATAGGGATACTTTGGTGAGGTTAGTTCTTCTCCTTGTCTATTTGAGTGACTTATGTATGCTATAGTACATATAAATACCCATATTGTGAAGTTAACATAAGGGTCACTATGGGTACATCTCATGAATTTCTTTCCTAGGTCACAAACAATAAAGGGTCATTGCAGAAAGAAAACTTATTATTACTTAGCATGAGAAATAACTCTCGTGTATTTGGAGTACTTATATGCAAGAAAAAATTTGTTCATCCTATCACTTATGCCTTGATGCTTATGTTCACTTGATAAATCATTAGGAAAGGATGCTATAGTCATTCTAGAAACTTGTACCTTAATGATTACATTTACTTTAGACAAAACTTTGACTAATTCATATTCATATTCTCATGATACACATACTAGTGAGGAATGTATTACACACTATGGCATTACCAACACAATGCTCAATGATGAAAACTATGTCATGATGCTTCAATGACCAAATCTTAGGTTTGCATTTAGTTAGTTTGCATTGCATTTTCTAGATTTTCACATTTGACATGGGTTCTCTCACTCACCCATAGTCAACACAATGAGAGGTGGACAACTCTCTATAAGTGTCATGTCTTCATCCTAACTCCACAAGTGATTGATCGCTTGCTTGATCTTTCATAACTTGCTCAAGGGCAAAAGCACAAACTTGTGTCACCCTTTTGTAAAGGAAAAGGCTAACAAACATATAACTATTCACTTTCAATGATATAAAACTAGTATTATTATTTAGTATTTGAAAATGAAATAAAATAATAAAATTTGTAGAAATTTATCAAGTTCAGGATTATAATTTTTAATAATTATTTGGAATAAGAATTGATATATTTCATAATTTTTATAGATAACATATTGGTTACTGAAAACCACTAAAAATTAGGGGTCTAGTTCCCATCACAAAACTATATGGAAATAAAATCATTTCCCTTTGATCCTAGACCATGTTATAGATAACATATATATTTAGAACATTCAAAAGTATAAATTTTATTTAGACCTATATTTTTTCTTTTATAATGATTCAAATTTCAACTCCCCTGAACTCGATAGTTTTCATCTCCCACCACATTTTTCAAAACTAATCTATTCTAAATAGAATAAAAATTATACATTCTAGAAGAGGACTCTCTCCTATAAACCGTCATATAATTTTTATATTTTTTTGATATGATTTATTATTATTTTTTCTTTCTCAAAATCAACATCTTTTCGAGTGTTAAAATGCATGCTTGTAGAATTTTATAATTACAATATACTATATCTAATTAAAACACTATAAACTCTATATGAGGATATTCTTGACTTTGAGCTATGTAAAATGGTGTTTATAAGTTACTAAAGATAAATATAAAAACTAGTAAAAGTTGTTGAAACATCAGTTTTCTGAAATAATTATATTTCTTTAGTAATTGGATACAAACTAGTATAAAACATGCATTTAATGAACATTTCCAATTGGAAACGTGTGAGACTAGATATATAAATTAGTTAGAAAGAATTTATCTAGATCACATATTTGAACAATATTGATTTTTAGATAGAAATACTCAAATTCAGTTGTTCTGATAAGTCATCCTTAAAGGTGACACAACTTTGTACTTTTACCCTCAAAGAACTATCACAGCACAAAACAAACACCTACATAAGATGTTAATATGATTATTTTACATATACATCCACTATCCATCAACACATGCATAAAAGGAAATATATGCATAAACATATGCATCTCACATCATTCATGTGCATTTGAAAAATAAAAACATGTCTTCATCCACACATCTCATATACATGGAAAAAGAAATCATACATTTGCATCTCATACATTGCATCTACTACATGCATATCTATCTCAAAGCATGTAAGCTAGAAATCCATACATTTATCAAATTTGCATAGCATATAGGAAAAAAAATCTAACATCTAGGATACATCTCATGAAAGAATCATAAACACATGGTAATAAGTACACAAGACATCAATAGATGAGCGCATATATATATATATATATATATATATATATACTTACTCGAGCACTATCAATGCCATAAGAGTACAAAGCATGATGTCAAAACATCTGATATATCATTAAGTACATCAAAATAAAGACTTGGTCAGGGGCTCTAACAAGACCCCTCTCCCTCACCTCTAGGAGTGGAGAGAGACGATGGTGGATCCACTCCATCTAAGGCTCAAACATAGTCAGAGTATTGAGCTACGTGTCTCTCTATAGGCACAACCATTTCATACACTACAAAGTAGTATGTCACCCTCATAGAATAGTTATGGGCCTCCTTTCAAGCATTTAATAGCTATTGGCACAACTCTATAATCTCATCCCTTAGACCAGTGATCTCTTGATCTTTGTCCACCATCCTCACATCTTTGACTATGACCTAAATCTATACATTTGTGGCCTAATTCGGTATAGTTTGTGACCTCTCTCTATACCTCCTCGATGCCTCTTGTGTCTATGTTAATAGATCTGCTAGGGAAGGTCCTTGTTAAGGATGCTCAAGCATCTCCTTTTTTTGACCTCCTCTCACATCTAAATAATCCATGTCATCAACCTATACCTTCTTTTCTAGTGATACCTCCACACTCTACCTTTGAGCATGGTGTATCACTTACTCTGTCACATAGACTCCTTATTCCAAGTCCTCTCCTACAACTTCTCCGAATAAATCATCCTCTCCTCATGACCTCATTGTTTCCCTGCTTCTCCTTGCTCTTGGTCCACTCTCATAACACATGGTGGGATCAAAACCTATGTAACCCTTTATTTGGGTCCCTAATGCTGACCGTGATCCTAACCATGTTTCTTTCACTGTGGATGGTCATGGCTTCTCTGCTAGAGGAACTACCTATAACTGTACCCCCATCCCTATCATATTTGCAAACCAAGGGTAAGGATGACTTAGAAGCCTGTCTTTGTACCTTGGGATGTTCCTTGCATCTCCAACCTTTGGTAGGTGATCCCATCTTTGGGACACCATGTGTAATGCCCAACCTGGAGATCCTTGGAAACAAGTATAAATATAAGCCAAGATTAAAAAAATTATATAATAAGTATGAATGCACATGACAAACAAAAAATGAGGATTAGAAAGATTGTAATATAATACTAACCAAACATCCTGGCACTAATGGTTCTCCAAATGGCACTACTCACAAAAATGACTAACAATGGAAGGCACAAAACTAAGTTTGAATAGAAAAATTTGAATTCAAAATGCAATGCCGAATGATTGAAGAACACCTAAGAGGGTAGCCAAAACACTTCCCAAAAAATTTGGGTCAAACCAAAAAGTGCTCACTATCCACCTAGACAGGTTTATGCAAATATCAGGCAATACTTTAAATCAACACTAAGCGATACTTTCTAGTATCATACAACCTTTCTCAAGAATAGGTGTGACACTTTTAGGGCTTGGGCAACACTCCTCAAGAGGGTGTGTGATACTTTACCAGTATCATATGATACTTCTTCAAAGGGGATGTAATACATTCTAGTATTGTTGACATTTCTTCCTAAGATGTGCGATACTTTCCAATATCATACGATAGAACTTTGATAGGTGAGCACACTTTAATGTATGACCACATGCTGACCCAAGATCACCTAGGAAAGAAAGAAATAAACTCTAAGGATGAACTAAAGAGTAAAATAGAGTTTAGACCCTTCACATCGGGGAGTACCAGATCCATAATTCTCAGTGTAAACAGTTGAACACAATACTAAAAGATAGAAACACAATCTAACCATCTAACAAATAGTGAAGGGAAGTACAGAAGGAAACATCATAGTGTACTAAAACAATATCGCAATAACAGAAATGATATCACAATGAGCAGTACAACCAAACTAAGTATGTGGTTCCTCCCAATGATAATAGCATCATAAGACCATCATGGTCCCTAGCCATCCCCCACAAGTAACATCCCAAGCTACTGATCAGATCATCGGTACTATCATATAAGGACGTCACTACTAAAACATCCTACAACATAAGCATAAGGAAATCTAACATGCTAAAAGTCAAGCATAAGATAAATCTATGAATACAAATAACATCATCTATCATATGCTAATCATTGTAATAAGGAAATGTGTCAATAAATAAAACCATCTAAACATGATAAATAAGCATCCCAATGAAAGCATAAATCACAAGAAAGCATACTCTAGAACCCAAATCACCAAGTGAAAATATCCAGCAATGGTCACATTAGGACAAAAGACCATCATTGTAAATTGCTCCCTCACAGTGGTATAGGTAGCTACATGTCCCAACCATGTGGAAACCATAGGTCCACTCCTTTCATGCTAATGGATATAACGATCCAACCATAAACACACACAAAGAAAACATCCATGGCTAACACATGCTAGGCAGTATGATGACTGAAACTAAGAACATAGACAATACATAAATCATCAATCTTGGTTAGATACTCAATGGGCTACTAAGTAGGGGCTGACATCATAGATAATCACTTGGCATCGACAAGCCCGAGCTTGGATTGTGTGTTTCAACTCCTCAATGGAGGGCCCCACACACATACATTTTATTATCTTAAATTTTATTACCACCCAATGTTTTCTTTAGTTATCACTTAATTAAAACTTCTGCATGCCAACCCTTTGGAAATAGACATCAAGTTGCATAAAAGAAGCCCCCTCCATATGCTACCCTACCCTACCCATGCTCATCCAATGATGAGTGCCTATAAGCATGCAAATTCCCAACCCAACCCCAATGATCACACCTTTGAGAAGTACCATAGAAGATTATGCCTCGCAAGTCACCTAAGAAATGTATGTGCATGTGCTCGTATGTGATGCACCACAATCACGAAGGTCATAACACAAGGACTATATGAGAACACAAAATAAAAAGCCACTCAACCAAAAATAGAATTGAGAGGATGGATGCAACACACATCCCACTACAACAAAATAGTGCAATAAAGGTTTGATCGACATCCAAATGGATAATCCAGGTCCATGACCAAACTCATGCCAAGAAAACCCAAGAAAATAGGGCCATACGCAAAATGAGGTAAAAACCCCAAAAACTAGAAAAATTTGAAATTATAACCCATTTGATCTTTGGGTACAAAAACCTCAAAAATCCAATAATATTTGGGTTTGGACACCATATGCAAAAATGACCAGCATAATTGTGTGAAATCGCAAACCCGCATCCCAAAAATAGGAAAAATGTTCATACCTAACCAACTACACAAAACCAACAAATAGAAATAGAGCAAAACACTAGTTCTCAGCCTCCTAACAAACTGCTACTAGAAACAAAAGCTGAAATGAAATAGAAACAAGAAAACTAGAAAGCCCTACCTGATAGCAAAAGGGGAAGAAATAGAAATCAAGCTAATAAATTAATTAACCCACCGATACTGTCAAAAGTGATAGCAAAGAAAGGTCACCCTGAGCTGGATCCAACACGACTAATCTCACAAAAATCTCATGCTCACAGCTCTTAGAATGAACATAAAACCAATTGTTCAGGAAAAGGGTTTTAGAAAAGCTCTCCAATTTCTAAATTGAAAAATTGAAAAGTGAGAAAATAAATACCTTTTTCAATACTTATTCACTTTTCAAGTGAATAGTCAATTAGAGCAAATAGCTAGATAGAGTAGTTAGACTCTGAATTGACCTAAACATAATAGGTTATTCCTCATAATGAGAATTCACCTAAGGAAAAGTTGCCAGAAATTAAATTCAATAAGATACAAAGCTCAAAAACCCAAAATCACAAAAAATCACTTAACTTTCGTGACAATGTGAACCTCTAAATGCACAGACAGGCTCACTAGTCTAATTACATAATGCAAATGAGTTCAGATTTAATAATCACCAAAAGGTTTTAATTAAAATAGTTAAAATAAGGATACATCAACCATACAAGGATGAATTTGGTAAAATATGAATAGTTGAATCACTTACTCTATGTACCACTGTCAGGGATATAATTCTTGCACACTAAATCATGCGATCAAGTGCAATTGCATATAATAACATAGTTGAAGCAATAAATGCATTAAATAACTAATTTAACCATTTATTCAATTATTCTTAAAAACCATTAACATCACTCACATTCGCATTAAGTACAAAGAAACAAGAATAAAGTAAATAACCATAGCATAAAATCCATCACATAACATAATCAGATATCATCATAGATCTATTGTCATTTCAAAATGGCATCAACATGTAAATATGATAAACTAAAAAGCATACCAGCATAGCATCTATAATACTAAATCAAAGTATAAAATTTGACCCTTAGGTCATCTCAAAGTACATATAATGAGAGTATCACATATCTCTCGAATCAAAAATCAACAAGGGTACAAACTGCAAACGAAAGAGGCACTACACCATGCCTCACATCTTCTCTTCCATGAAATTAGTTTTTAGCCATACACCCCAGCCCTTGTTCACCTCATTGATGAACTAGGTTCAAGAGGTTCTACATCTTCCCAAACTACCACCATTCATGAGAGATAGGAAATATCTCCAACAACTGAGGAGATTAGCTTATTAGTGGCTAATATACTAGCATATATTCTGCCTAGGATCTCCCCTCTCCTCATGCCTTTTTTTCCTCTATAATGTCCATATCACTAAGGCTAGATCATCTAATAACCTCCACCAATAACCAAGCTTACCAAACCAAGGTTGGGTAATATATGCATTATATCTCATTAAATAGGCCTCTCCCTCCTGTCATTGGTCTTCAAATACCAACCTTATTATGCGGATGTACTCCTAGGTCTAGATCTACAGCTCTACAACTCCAGCTGGTTTTTTCTTTTACCTATGATAGATTATCACCTTGTGCATCTCATAGTACATGTGGGCTAGTATGCACTAACCCCACCAAAATGTTGATCATCTATGTAATATCTTCTTCAACTATCTACCCCATCCACATTGGAATCCCTACTAGCCTCTGACTGACACTAGTATGCAATGAATAAACCATGCCAAGATGTAAGCTAACTTGTGTGTAGCACCATACCACCAAACTAACTTATCCCACGAGATGAATCTCTCCAAAATGTATCTATCTCCAAAGACTTGATGAACTTCCTTGATCCTATGAATCATATGAGATGAGGGCATTATATACTAGAATCTGGAGAATCTTGTAGATGTCCTCAAGGGTGACCATTATCCCCCCTATAGGCAAGTGAAACATATTTGTTTCACTATGAAAATTCTCAATCAAAGCTGTCAAAAGTTCGTTGTTCACCCTAATGTCAAGGAACTCACAGAGATGAGAGAGGCCTAATACATCAAGGTGCACCACCTCTATTTGAGATAAATGCTTCATCATGCCCTATAAGGCTGGATATGTGGATCTAAACTCAACTATAGGAAATTCCACATGCAACAATGATCAACCAACTAGAAAACATCAAAACTCCACCATAAAAGTATAATAAATGGATCACAAACATATGACATTTAAACCTACCTACAAGTGCTAAACAAATCAAACTATCAATCGTAAGAATCAAAATTTAAAAAAATGTTTACCTTAAACATGCAAGATCAACTATCTATTTTAATATGAGGAAACAAAAATAACACAAGCTCGTACAAGCCCTAACCAAGCATTATACAAGCATTTAAGCTCATACATGGATTTTCAATAGCTTACACAAGCCAAGACTGAAAGAGGGCCTATTGGTATGAGAGTTGGGTTCCTCCCATATGAGCTTTCCCATTGACTCATATGAGTAAAGAAACCACAACATAATTGTCATGAAAGCTTGTACAAGGCTAAATCAAGCTACATATGAGCATATTCCTAGATTTATCTAGAATTTTTTTTTAAATAGGTAAGTTTCAACTAAAATTCACAAAACTGGAATCATAGAGGAGGATTTTGTCAACTTGCAAGTGGACGGTAGTCAACCAGCCATGCATGACATCTCTAGAGCTCCAATTGATGGTCTCTCATGGAAATCCTCTTCATGGTCTCAAAGAAAGGTCACAAGAATACAAATGAGAAAATGGTTTAAAAATCACTATCTTGACCCTTATATAGTTTTTTCACCTAAAATTCAAAAGTTCTTTGATTGACATGAAACATTTACCCTTATCTAATTTTATGGTCCTACATCCATTTTTGGGATTGAAATCAAAATATGAGACTCCTAAGTAGCTCAAAATGTGATTTAAAATTTGGAGACTGAGATAATCAACCACTTGTGCAGTCCATCTTTCTAACATAGTGTTTATATTGAAATTTAGTTCTATCAACAATTTCTTGAAATCTTTGACTTTTCATAACAAAATTAAACTCCAGTTAACTTTTGTCAAGCTTTCTTAACCAAGACCTAAATTCTAGATAGTAAATCTTCACATTTTCTTCATATCAAAATAAATATATTCTAATTCATTCTATATTGTATTGCATCCTCAATTCAATCTTCAACTTGCACTAGTTATTCTTCAAAATCATTCCCATGTCTCATCTTTTGATTTTTCTCCTAAGGGAGAGGGATGGATACATTTCTTACATCAATCAAATATTGCTTCAAAACCAATCTAGTTAAAATTCAAAGTCCTCATTGCTAGGGGAATATCATTAAAGACATATCTAGTTCCTCATATCTCATTTTGAACTGGGTATGATTTAGAGATAATCTAAACTCTCTTTCAATCACTTTTTAATGGACAGGTATCTAGATGTTCTATACAGACTCCTGAGGATCAATCCCTGCTCTGAGGATGGTCCTATGAATCATGATATTTCTTATTCTCTTTTAAAATAGACGAGTATCTCAATGTTCTATCTAGACTCTAGAGGATTAAGCTTTGTTTTGGATATAACCCTAAACTTTTTTCAATGAATAGGTATTCATCTCTTCATCATCTATATTGGTTGAACACTTGAGGATTCACTTTCATTAAAACCAAGTTTGGAACCAATTCTATCTCATCTATCGGGCTTGATATAATCAAACTTGGAGCGTATCTTGTTAGAAAGTAAATTCTAACAAGATAACTGAGAGGGCGAGAGGGGGGAATCAGTTATGGAATTAAAATAACTCTCAATATCTTTATTAATTCTAAAGCATTTAAAGAGTAGATGAAAAAATCATAGAAAGATCACCATACACAATAACACCATATCTCAAGTAGACGCATGATGTCTTCTTCTTCTTAGGGAGAATGGTGTGGGTGTTGTTTAAAAGTAAAGTCCACTAATATAACTACTGAGGGGTGAATCAGTTATCTGATCAATATAACTTTTATCAACCTTATTAAACCTTAAGCATGTGAAAAATATAATTAGAAACCATAAGAAGATATACATACGCAATAACACCAGATATGTTACTAGGGAAACTCTTGATTAGAGGGAAAACCCTAGTGGGGATGGTACCCACAAATTATGTAGTAATATAAATATTCCTTGTGAAAGCATAGACCTTGTAAGAAGTCAATGAAATATAATTAGTACATACCAGTCCTTATTAGAATAGTCCAACCCTATTAGGAGTTCTACAAACCCTGTTATGAATTATGGAAGGTAGATAGATCTGCTATCCAAAACACTTAATGAAAGACCACCGACCTCATTATCCAATTGTCCTTAGTACTATCCTTCTTAGAATAATACAAGTATAGAACTATCTAACATCAACTTCTTTTCCAAATAAAGTTTATTTCTAAGCTCATTGTGCCTAGTTGCACCAAACACTTCTCTGATCAAAATATATTCACTATTAGGTTCGCTAGATCACACATACAAGTTTGCATACTCACATTACACAAGTATCTGCACTAGATGATTACACTAAGAAAATTTTCCTTCCTTCATACCAGGTCCTAAAAATTGTTATTAAGTCAACTTTGATGATTTCCCAATTTACAATTATGATATAGGATCATCTTAGGATATTTTATTTACATGTTACATTACAATATTAAATCATTGTATAATTATACTCAAATTGTCAGCTCATAGTCTTCATAACTCTCTACTCAGTGTTGATCTGAATTTTCTCACTTAACCACTTCTCCTTCACAATGTCTTCTACCTTTGTAAACCCTTGCTTACTTAGAATATATCTCTACTAGGAGATATAATCAAAAAATTAGTAACTACATCATAGTTTCATACTTACATCCATTTTTAGATTAGCCTTTTTCTTTAATTTCATAGCATAGCTCTCATTCTATTGCATTAAAAAAATCCCAAAAATATATTTTAGTCTTGCATAGATTCTAGCTTAGATCTCTCTATTTACTTATTCTGAGATTAAATCTATATTTCATATCTAGCTTAGCTTCATTTATTTACATCGAAAATACCCAAAAAAATTTGGTTTAAGCATTTCATTCATCTTCATGTTTTCAAGTTCTTTGTTCTATCAAGGTTTTATGGTCACTAAAGCTCTTGATTATGAGATGATGTACTCAAACCTCTACTACATAAAAGGCGATGGGTTAATTTTCTTAGATCTTTTAGGATGAACAATCTCATGTTTATTCTTGGATGAATCTGGCATGCAATGACTATGTTGAAGTGTGTGTAGCCCCATTTTGACACATATAGGAACAATAGTGTTTTAAGAATTTATAGGCTAGAAATACCTATAGATGACAAGTTCATTATCTTCATCTCTAATATTCAAAAGGAAGGGAGAAATTTATACAAAGATAAAAAGTTGGTAGCAGATGTAGTAGACATCTCCTTCTTGCCTAAAGATAGGGAGAAAGGTACTAGAACTATGGATGGGGATGCAAATGCACATCATTGATTAAGCAATGATCAATTATTGTAAAAGTTATATGAGGAATATTGCCTTAAATGATGAATTTGTGAGTCTCTTTAGCTATCACTTTTTAAATTTTAAACAACTTCCTATATGATGGGTGCAATATCAATATCATTTTATTTAGCCACTTCATACATCAGCCCATAAAAGAAACCTTTAGCTCCTAATTTACATGAAAGTTTAATTTTGTTGATTGTAGAAAGAGAAAAATCCCGATATGTTTGAGAAAAAATTAACTGTGAAATTTGGTTTGGAGTTTAAGAAAACTATTGTGCATTATGATGAATAGGGTTTAGACCATGATTATTTTGATCCAGATGGTGACGTATCCCATCAAGTTTATAAGAAGAAACATAAACTCTCATTCCCTAAAACTATCATTTTCTCTTTTTGTCACATGAAGAAGGTGGTTTATGTATATGAGGAAGCTTACTCTAATTATACCCCATTGTAGAATTTTTTTCTTGGTTCTTTGGAGTAAAAGACTAACTCTAAAGAGAAGGGCCCCGATACTAGTGTCAAATCCCCATCTAAGAATATCACCCCACTTTAGTCAATGATTCATTCTTGAAAAGAATTATTATTCATAATAAGAAAAGAGATACATGTAGACTTACCATTGGAGACTGAGAAGGATGCTCCCATTGAAAAGGGTTTTTCTTGTAAACATAAAGCCTTGGTTGGAAAAGGCTTAAGTAACTTCCTTGTTTTTGAGGAGGATTTATTCAATTGGGTAATCTTAAAAATAAGAGAAATATGACAAAATGTCATGCCATGCCATGCATAAATTAGATGACATTCTTCACAACACTCATAATTTGGTGTAGGGGATAATCAACCTCAAAAAAGGGCATGGGGATAATATCAAAAGCATGGAAGATAGGTATATATCAGTGGTGGGTTGAGGAGACTAAATGAGTAAGAAAAAGTGGTCCACTTCTTACCAAAAGATAATTCTCCCACCTCCAGCTCTAAATATGCCATACAAAATGCTGACAATTATATTTAAGAAGGGTAAGGGGACTGTTAAAGAACTGCATGATGTGAGAGATGTTGAGGGTCAAGACTACAACCTGGGTCCTACCATGAACCTAAGGAGAAAGAACAAAGAGACTACCTCATGATGAAGGTCAAAGCTAATACTTGTAAGTTGTTTTTCATTATTTCTATCTTAGGCTTTACATACTTGGCCATGAGCCTATAGGTGATTTTGGGGGGTCTACAAATCCTTTTTTTTTAAATTTTGGTAAGGATCCAGGTCCTATCTTATTGGCTTTTGGTTTAATTTTTGACATGATGACACTTTATGTTTGTAAGACTTGGGTTTCTGGTCGTATAAAACTAGTTTTTCTCTAATCATAAAATAAAATATTGATGACTAGCTTTTAATATAGCTAAGTTTTGAAAACTTTCATACGTCTAAATATCATTGATATTATAGTATATTTGAGAATAAACAATATTGGTATAAATATCAAAATTATGTCAAACAAAATTGATTATGACAATTGATTCGAATGTTAATGGCTAAAATAATAATGAAAACTCTTATATTTCTAAATAATACATATTGATTTAATTGAATACTTGATATGAATAATTATTTTTTTATGACTATATATATATATATATATATATCACAAAATATTATTTATTATAAATATTGAAATATATGCTAATCACAATGAATGGGCACTTTAACAACATTATAACAAATTGAAATTGAAATTTGTGGACACTTAAAAAAGTCTTTGATGGTATCACATCAAATATACAAGATTTGGAATTGTCTATTCAAATCCACAATAGATAGCAAGAGATAGCTTTCATCTCCCAATTGTTTTGCCCGCAAATGCTCAATCTCTGAAAATGGAATTGAAAGTAATGATAACCGACAATCCATTTGACCAGTTCACCCTTTTATATAATTCTTTTTCCTTTTCGCTCCTAAAATTCTCTCCCATAGCAATTTGAAAACTTATATTGGAATAAAGAGGGGAATAGACAATCTATGAAAACAATTATGTTAATTATGGCTAGATTGATGCGTCTGGATTGTAACAAGCAACAAATGTCCTCAAAAGATTGTAAAAGCTTAAATATTTACATGTTGACCAAAATAGTGGTGAAACAAAGGTTCAATGTTTGAGTCACATGACTTATGATTTCTTGTTGTCATTGATGCATTGAAAGATGTCATGCAATTTGAAGTAGTGGCTATCTTCTATGGAAACTGTATAATTGAACAAATTTCAAAAGATTGAAAACATCATAGATTTTTTTGAAAAAATCAGCATTTGATCTTCATGATCTGCATAGTTTATAGTTGAAAACAACAACAAAATTGAAAAAAAAATCAATACATTTTCATGAATCTGGAAAAATAGTTTACCTTTATTTTGTCTTTGGTTTTTTTTTTTTATGGAGATTAGCCTGTACCAGTTAGAATTGGGTAGACTTCTGCAATAAGTTTACTGGTACTAAATAAGATTAGATACGATAGTGAATGTATTATTTTGTAGTGAGGTGCAGTGATTTAATTTGTTAGTTTGCATAGTTTCAAGAGGGAGTAGGTTGAACAATCACATCAAGCATGCAACTAACATGCAACTGAAGATTCAATTGAATCTCTTAGGACAGACATTCGAAATGATTTCTTTATCTTTCAACAATTAGAAATTTCCATGTTTATTGGTGTTTTAATTTAAATAATGCAAGCTGCGGTGTGCTGAGCTCAAAATAAGACCTCTATATTGTAACAATACATAAACCAGGCAAAAAATTATATTGAAGAAAACAAATTATTTGTATCTTGAAGTAAGATGTTTCTATTTTGTGTGCTTTTAAATTTACAAATTGACAACCTGAAGTGAAAAATGAAAAAGAAACAAAAATATATTTAAAAGTAAAAATGCTAAAATAATTATATTAGACCTATAGGCCAATAAAAGTTTATTGTAAATGAAGCATATATACACTGCTTGTAAATAGTAGTAACTAATTTAGGGATTTCCGAAACTTCTTTTATCTTCTTCCATCGTCAAAATACATAAAAGTTTTGAGACAAAATGAAAAATACTAAGCTTACCTAATACTAAAAAGTTTGCACCAATGAACTCATATGACAACAATCATAAACTCATATAATAAGACAAACGGCGTTTGGAAAAGATAAACAAACGGCAAAGAGATTACTTGTATATTCCGTATATTGTGAAGAAAGTTTGCAGAAAACTGAACAGCAGTGCAAGAATTGCCCCAGCCAGAGCTATTTGTCTCCAAGGCGATGAGAAATGCTGCTTCACAAACTCTGCCCACCTAACCTGGAATTTACTTTTGTAGTGCGCATAAACTAATCCTTTCACCTCCCGGAAAGCAGCTTTCCGACTCATCGCCACTCCATCCAATAAACCATTGAAGAGCTCGGCGACCTTTGCATCGATCCCAAGATAGTTTGTAATAATTTCACTTTTTCTGAGCACAGCCACGTCCTCTTCTGAGTTGATCAACTCCTCCATCAAACTCACGTAGCACGTCACAGAATTGGTTAGAGCTGGCTTGCACATCTCAAGGGCGATTAGGTTACGGAAAAGCACCTCCGTGAAGTCTGTTATTTGGATCGGAGGAAGATAAATTGTGGCACCCTCAAATTTAATCGCTTTGATGCCTCCAACATGTCGCTCAAATTTTATTCCAACATTTGCCAATTCCACTGCACAAGGGATGCGTCTCACGGCATTCACGGGTTTGTTCGTGGAGCACGCGCAGCATGAGATGTTCGAGCAGCATGATTTGTTCTGATGACGACGAAATGGTGGAGACACAATGAGGCCGTGCAACAAACCCAGTAGATGATCATGAACTTGTGGAGAAACTTCGAAGCGTAGCTCTTGCTGTGCCTGTTGTTGTGCCTGTGGCTGTTGCTGTGGCTGCTGATGTTGTGCCTGTGGCTGTTGCGGCGACAACAACAAGGACCAATTTTCCATATCATATTTGAAAGGGTAGAATTTGAACCTTGAAGATTTAACTAGCACATCGAAAATCTTTCTCGCCACATCATCTGGTGAGTTGAGCTCCAGTTCAAGCAGCTTTCGGAGAACGATCAAGGGGATTTGATTTTCAAGCATCAAAATGTCACACAGTATATCAAATCCAGTATAATCGATCTTATTTCTCTCGAAAATAGGTTCATAGTACTTACCCGCTTCTGATACAGGCAGTTTTTCCTTACGCAGCGTCCTCAATATTTCGAGAACGAAGCAACCGTCCAAACTTAGCATCCGGGCGAGAGTCTCCGCATCCAAGTCCAATTTCGATTCGTAGATCTCCCTGACTTCTTTTTCCAGATTCAAGATCTCCGTTTGTGCACAAGAGGAGAATCTCTCAGTAGTTGGATCCAGACCACGTTTAACATTGAACCTCAGCCCCATTCTGCTAAGGGCTCTTTTTTAATGCTTCTCCATTGGAGAAAGCTGTTGTGGCTGTGGCTGTGGTTGTTGTTGCTGCTCGTTATTACTGCGAATATTGTATGGACCCAAGGATACGATTCTAGGAACATACGCTCCTCTTGATTGTTTGAGGAAGTCGGGAACCCTGAATATGGACACTTCCAACGGTGACCGGAGATCAGTAACATCGGAAACCTCCGTAATATTAATTATCCATTCATCCTCGTTGATCCATTCTCTACCTCTACGGGGTTCTGGCTTCTGCCTGGACCTCCGCGACTCATCAGTGTTGCTCTCAGACTCGACTGCTGCAGAGGCGTACGGTGTGACAACTGATGAACGAGGAAGCAGACCTCTTGCAGCCATTACCCTCACAACACACAAAGCCCAGATTCGCCTTGCACGCCCAGTAACCTTCAAATGATATTCTTCTGTCAAGGCAGAGTAGTGATCTCAGCAAGCAACTACTAGTTTACATGTCGGCCGCGGAGTAGGTGCGCACGGAATCCCATTCCAGATACCCCAAGTTTAAATTAAAAATTACTTTCTAGAGTTGGACTGTCCATGAAATAATTTAGAAAAATATTTTAAGGAAACGATTTACTTAGTTGTATTTATATGTATGATTAGTGATTTTTAAATATGAAGTAGTCTCCAAGGCACCTAATACATTGAATAAATAAATTTGATTATGTGATACAATATTTATCGTGGTTAGGGTTACAATTTATAAGCTAATTACAGTTAGCATTAGGACTTGAGTTTGGTTTAGATTTATTATTATGATCAAGATCTAAAGTTAAAGTTAGGTTTTAATTACATGATTAGGAGTAGAATTATGGTTAAGGTTAGGGTTAAGGCTAGAGTTTGCATTCTAATTATAATAGGTTTTACGTTAGGAATAAGATTGTGGTAAGTGTTAAGGGCAAAGTTGGAATTACTAATAGAGTTGGGATTGGAATTATGATAAGGTTAAGGGCAAAGCTTTAGATTTGATCACAATTATGGTTTGAGTTAAGGTTAGGATCAAGGATAGGACTAAGGTTAGCATCAGTGCTATGGTTAGGATTTGATTTAGGTTTATGATTATGATTAGGGTTGGGGTTTAGAATTATAATTAGGGTTAATATTAGGGTTAGATTTTAATTTTATAAGTTGAATGTATTATTATATCTAGGTTTAGGGTTAGCATCATAGTTAGGTATACTATGAGGTTTATGGTTTCCAATTATGATTAGTTTTTAGCATTTATAATTATGTTTTATCTTTTAATGAGTACGATTATGATCATTGTTGGGGTTTAAGCTTATAGTTAGGATTATATGTACAATTACATGTTAAGTTTAATGTGTTTAGGTTTATAGTTAGGGTTAGAATTTTGTGTTATGTTTAGGATTATGATTAGGTTTTATATAAAAGTTAGGACAGGGGCAACGGTTAGAATTATGATTAGGGTAACAAAACGTTAACCTAAATGAAATTATGATAGAATAGTATTAAAGTTAAAGATTAGGATTGTTCATAATGCTAGAGTTCAAATTTATGATTCTCTCTCTCTCTCTCTCTCTCTCTCTCTCTCTCTCTCTCTCACTCACTCACTCTCACTCTCTCTCTCGCTCTCTCTACACACACACACATGCATGCATGCATGCATACATACATACATACATATTGATGCAAGAGGATCCTAGGGTAGTTGGCTATCCTACATGAATAAGGGATTTTGGTAGGGTTGAGTGGACCTATTTGGATCTTGGGTAGTTAATTTTGATGTATTTAATAAGTATTGTAAGCCTTTAAAGGCATTTGGTATTTAATCCCTGTTGGAGGTTGACTTGTGGCTCTTCAAGTAGTTAATGTAAGGGGTGTTATTTAATTTGTAATTACTAGGCCGACTTGTGGCTTAGTTGGGTATAAGTAAGGAGTCTTGTGGAGTCTTTAGATATATTTATCCATTTTGGAGAAGAGGAGGTGGTAGAGGAACAAAATTTTGAGAAAGCTAGTAGTTGAGGCTTGGGAAACAAGGAGATTGCTTGGTGGGTTTGTGAGTACTTGTTGGATCTTCCTTAGAGGTTTCTACCAGAGTGTGAATCTGGAATAGCTAGGGTTTACATTGGATCTTGAGGGATCTTGCACAACTATTACTTGCTTTGTATTTGGCCATAATCATGAAGGCCTTACAACCCAACACATTGAATGTAATTAGTTATATCTATGAATAAATTATCGTGACTTGGCTTCAAATCTTGCATTGTCATTTATCTTCCATTGTGTAGTTATTTGCTGGGGGCTACAACATCTCCATTGGGATTATCCTACCTTGCACTGCATTAAGTGGTATCAGAGCAGAGGTTGTTCCTGAGTGTGTAGACCGAACACCAAAGTTGAGGCATTTTGCAGTAGCATTTTCTGAAGTGTATTTATTAGGGTTTGAAAAAATCTTGGAAGATGCCTCCAAGAAGATTGGACCTTAGGGTGATTGATGATCTTATTGATGTTGTGGAAGAAATGATCTCAAAGAGGGTTAAAGTAGATTTTAGATTTGAAATAGAGGAGGTTGATGCCACTTTCAAATTTGAGATGGTGTTGATGAAAAGTGATATGATCATTGAGATCATAAGTGCTATAGGTGGTGTACCTTGGCATATGGGTACTAAAGATGGTTATGAGGAAGTTGTTGAAGACTTTGAATTTGTTGGATTGAGTGGTGAGGCCATAACTGATTATGTGGAGAGACCTATGGGAAATCAGATTGGTCAGTTTGCTAGACCTAGATCTTAGTTGAAGTTGAAGCATAAGATGGATGTTTCTAATTTCTTAGGTACTTTGAATCCTGAAGACCTGATTGATTAGATTCATGAATTTTAAGACTACTTTGAGCTTGAGGATATTGAGGATCCACTCAGAGTAAGGTTGGCACAAACTAAGCTTAAGGGACATGATGCTCTTTGGTGGAAAGAATTGCGAAGAGATAGAGAAGAGGAAGGTGAAATGAATATCACTAGATGGAGATTGATGGTGACTAAGTTCATTCCTACTGATTATGAACTTGAGTTGTTTAAGAGGTTATAGAATCTGAAGCAAAAGGATATGACTATGAAAGATTATACTGAGGAGTTCTACAAGTTGACTATTCGGTCTAGGCATAGAGAATTATGAAAGGAGAAGGTAGCGTGGTACATTAACAATTTGAGATTCAATATTTAGGATGAGGTTGGTATGTTGAATATTTCTTCGATTGAGGATGCTTATCAATATTCTTTAAGAGTAGAGGAGAAGCTGAAAAGGAAGAACCAAGGTAGTTCTTAAGGGAAGGAGAAGCAAGACTACTCGAAAAAGGGTAAAGTGAGTATAAAAGATGAACCAAAACTTATTGATCAAAAGAGAAGGATAGGTAGAGCTGAGTTTAAGGGTACTTGTTTCAAATGTCATGAAGAAGGACATAGATCTTATGAATGTTTGTCGAAGACTGGTCAGAAAAGAATTGTCATTGTCAATGAAGTTGTAGACCATGAACCTGAGCAAGGGGAGAGTATATTGGCTTGGTGAGTATTGGCTAGTCAGAAGACATTGGAATCTTATCAGAGGAGTAATTTGTTCAGAACTCATTGTAAGATTGGTGGTAAAGTCTACAATGTGATTATGGATGGTGGTAGTACTAATAACCTTGTTACTAAGGAGATGGTTTAGAAACTTGGTTTGAAGAGAGAGAGACATCCTTATCCTTATAGGATTGGCTAGTTGTGAGGTGAGCATGCTTTGGAAGTGAGGGGCGAGTTCCTTGTTTACACAAGACCCAAATAGCTCCACTCAAACCCCACCAAAATCCCTTAATCATAAAGGATAGCCAACTACCCCAAGATGCTCCTGCATTAGACTCCCCAAGTGTGAAAAAGATGTTCTCTATAGCTAGAAGAACATCTTCCAAGATTCAATGCACAAATCCCAAACTATTTCTTCACATACATGTTGTCAAAGTCTTCAACTTGTGCACTCTTTCCCTTGATCTTCTTCTATTTCTTCACCTCCATCCTCAATGTTCCATAGGTTTTCTACCCATGGTGATCACTAACCCTTTTAGAATCTGCCAACTCAACTCATCCACCAATACTCAGGTTCCTTCTACCAACCTCTTCATTCTGTAAAGGAATTAGGGAATGCTTTCTGTCACCTTTCTCAATTGTAAACACATTCTTAACACAATCATGCATAGCCTTGCAATCATATTGCCAAGGTCTACCAAGCAACACATGACAACTATTCATGTCCACAATATCACACAACACTTAATCAATTCCCATTGGAGGCTGACTTGTGGCTCTTCAAGTAGTTAATGTAAGTGTTATTGTTTACTTTGTAATTGCTATGTTGACTTGTGGCTTACTTGGGTATAAGTGAGAAGTCTTGTGGAGTCTTTAGATATATTCATCCATCTTGGAGAAGAGGAAGTGGCAGAGGAGCAAAATTTTGAGAAATCTAGTAGCTAAGGCTTGGGAAACAAGGAGATTTCTTGTTGGATTTGTGAGTACCCTTTGGATCTTCCTTGGAGGTTTCTACTAGAATGTGGATCTAGACTAGCTCGGGTTCGGATTGGATCTTGAGGGATCTTGCAGAACTATTACTTGCTTTGTATTTGGCCATAATCAAGAAGGCCTTATAGCCTAGCAAATTGCATGTAATAAGTTTTATCTATGAATAAATTATTGTGACTTGGCTTCAAATCTTGCATTGTTGTTTATCTTGCATTGTGTAGTCATATGCTAGGGGCTAGGACATCTCCTTTGGGGATTCTCCTACCATGCACTACATCACATACATACATGCACAAGTATGTGCAGGATCATGGTGGGCCAAACTATACCCTTAACTGACAATCTAAAATCAACAAATTAGGTTTATATCAACTTGACATGCAATTTTGAGCTAGTAATGAAAATTATATTAAAAAGTTGTAAGAATAGAATGTGTAGGAAATTGAATTTAGTTTCTAAACTACAAGGCCTTATTTGAATATAATTTAATCTCATTATTCAAAAATGTGCATTTTAATGTAGCAGTACAAAAATTTCAGGACAAAAAAAAGAAATAGGTGTATGTGTGACCACCTTAATCACAATTATATAATAATCTTTTTTTATTAGATTCTAAATATAGGAGGTAAGCTCATGCATGGATGTCACACTTACTTTTTTGTATTTTTAATCCAAAAAAAAATGAATTTTCTATTACAACATTTTAGAAAATAAAAGGCCCATGTCTAACCACCTTAACTAATTCAAGATATTATCAATTATTATTATTATAGTAGGTGAAGCATAGTGCATCTTTTAGATTTCAAAAATGTTTTACCCTTTGAAAGGTATAGCCATTTTTCAATCAATATAAAAGTCAATACTTTATAGATATCTTCATTTAAAAATGAGTAATAATTACTTATCAAACTTATATTTTGACACATCCTCAAGAAATCCTTTTCATTTTAACAAATCTAGTCATATTGAAAGTCGTCAGGAACCTCCTTGAAGTCTAGAAGTAACCTAAATGGGGAGAAGTCATATTTTTTGAGTTAACCGAGGAGGCTTGGTAATTACCATGCCTAATCGGGTATCCAATATATCGTATAGGTTGAAAGGGGTCATAGGACCCCTAGAGAGATATTCTAATTGATTGTATGGGTCAAAAAAGGGTTTTAGGTTAGCCTATGACCCCTTTCAACACATAAGATCAATTAGAATAATTATATTTTGTCATAATTTATAAGTGCGCCATATAAGGCAAGGATTCATTAGATTTTATTTTGTTATACAAAGTTCAATCTATTAGGTTATCATTTAAAAGGTTGATTACATGCATGTGCATAACAACGTATTTATATATTTATTTTCCTCAGATTATTAACTAAATAGATCAATACTATTTAAAGGAGATATATATTGACTACCTACAAAAATCAACTTACAAAATAATTTAAATAACTAAACATTCACTTAGCAATTCAATCATATCTTATTCAGGACAGACACAAAAACAACTCACATTGATCATGGAGGGGATAAAGAGGACCCTTCCTCAACTTTAATTCCCAACCCTTCAGTTTCCATAAGGTTCCTTTAGATGTTTAGGTGGGACATATCAGATACCTGATATTTTATTGGCAAACATTCTTTTAAATGACTGTGGTTCCCTTACTCGAGACATGAAAATTTCCAATCACCTTTTCATGGGATTTGAGGCTTTTGCAAGCAAAAAAATATTTTGGGCCTAGACTTTCAAAATTCTTTTGAATGAATTGATTTGGTGTCTTGAAATTGTTGACACTATGGAGAGTAGTAGTAGGTGAAAGTCTAATTGAAAGGGGAAGGTAATGAATAAAGAAATTGAAGAATATAGGGCAAAAGATAGGGAAAACCATCATAGAAAGAGGCAAGGTATGTTAGATGTCAATGAGGTTGATCTCATAATAGTAGTGTCTAGTGAAGATGATGTTGAATTTGATAATATGAATCCACTTAATGCTGTCAATGACAATGTATTAATCGAAGATGAGAATATAGAGCTTGAAAGATAAAATATAACAATTGAGAATGAAAGTGATAATGTTACAAATGAATGTTACACATCTCCTCATTATAATCAAAATGAGGTTCCCTGTAATGAATAGAGACAAACATTGATCTAACCATAAAATTGGTAGAACACCATAGTGGTTATTAGAGATTGATGGGCCCATTTTGAGCCCACTAGAAGGGAAGAGATCACATAGAGTAGTTTATTTGTTCACTTCAAGACTATATGTATAGTTTTTGGAAACAAGACATTGGTGGAGGAATGTCAACTTTTGCGAAATTGTTAATAATGCAAAAATTAAGTCCTATGCAATCAAAATTGAAAATTTGTGTCAACAAGAAAATGGAGAGAAATGCCATTATTGTGAAGAATATTTTTAGTGCTCTTAATACCATAGTAAAGAAGAGTAGGGGAAAGGACAAGAAAACTTCTCATAAGGTTATTATAATTTCTTTGGTAAGTTATCATATGAGAAAAGCAAGATTTTTGAGACAAACTTGTGTTGACTTAAACATTTAAGACATACAACTTTGAGTAGAGCACTTGAACTAAGAGAAAGACTTGACGATCCTCTTCAAAATGATACATGGGCTTATTATGGGAGACTTCTAGATTCTAATAAGAAATAATAGTGGGTTTGATGGAACAAATTGCACAATTTTGGCACTCTATCTCAAGAGTGTTACCAAATGCGAAGGATGTTTTGAAGTTGAGAATTGGTAATAATTTAGACCATACCCTGCATCCAAAATATTATTTGGAGGTAAGTCAAACAATGTTATTCAAATAGTTTTATGAATAATATTTTTAGTGCTCTCAATACCATAGGAAAAAAGAGTAGGGAAATGGACAAGATGACTACTCATAGGGTTATTACAACTTCCTTGGTAAGTCATCATATGAGAAAAGAAATATTTCTTAGAAAAACTTGTGTTGACTTAAAAATAAGTCATACAACTTTGAGTAGAGCACTAGAACTAAGAGAGAGACTTGACAATCCTCTTCGAGATGATACATGAGCTTATTGTGAGAGACTTCAACATTTTGATAAGAAATAACAAAGGGTGTGAAGGAACAAATTTCACAATTTTGGCACTCTATTTCAAGAGTGTCACCAAATTCAAAGGATGTTCTGAAGTTGAGAATTGGAAATAAAGACCATACACCACATCCAAAACATTATTTGGAGGTAACTCAAACAATGTTATTCAAATTTTTTTATGAAAATAATCCAACATTTCATATATCATGAAGGGATTTTGGATCAATGAAGTCATTTTATTCTGTGCCTCTTCCAATTCAAAATATATGTTGTTGCAAATATCATATAGAGTTTTCTATGCACCATGAAGTATTACGCTTCATCCATTTTGCTTTGCATACTAATGAAATGATAGAAAGTTATATTTTTAGTTGCCTTCCAAAATCATCAAGATCATTACTAGATCAATTCTTATGTCCTAGAGATGATGTTTGTTTCTTTTATAGAAATGATTTCTTAAATGAGAAGTGCTCACAATTAGACAGTTTATCAAAATTTGTGACATGTTTCCATGAGGGGTATAAAAAAGTTATTGGAAAGACCTTAGTTTCAAATAACATTAATGAAATGGTGAAATACACATTGAAGAATGTAGGTAAAGGCTTTAGATGTGATTTGGTTGCAAACAAAAAATTGTGGCTGATTTTATTTTAGATTTGAAGGAAAATATTTTTTACAAGTATGCAAGGCATAATCATAGGTCTCAGTCGTTGGATCAACAATTTAGAATGTGTAAAGACAGTTTCCTCATTGGCACTATTAAATTAGTTATTGACTTTATAGAGAAATATACGTTACGACCCCAAAATGAGACACAATCTGAATATTACAAATTCGTTTAGATTGTTTTTGTTTTCCACATAACATATAGGCATGTCCAAGTGATAGTGTGGAAGATAACTAGAAGATAATAAAAGAGAACTACTTTTATAAGAGCAATGATAGATCTCACTCTCATGAGTTTGTCCAACATTGTTTTGAGAATTATTTTGATTTCTTGTGAGAACATGATCTTGCTATGGATATACATCTCATTTGGTCAAATAATTGTAGACATCAATTCAAGAATGCTTGCATGTTTTATTGGTTGTGCAGAATGCATGCAAAGATGGTTGTACCACATATTTGGATATTTCTAGTGTGCAGACATGGGAAAGAGGAGCATGATAGAGTGGGCGCATATATGAAGAGAGCTCTAGTGAAGGAGAAAATGAAGATTTCAATGAAAAAACTTCTTGATGCTCATACCATAGTTGAAATGTGTACATTTACATTGTCAAAGTAGGGGATCTTGATTCAATAGTGTATAGGTTCTTTTGGTTGATTGAGGAGAGATACTTAGGTGATAGATCAGATTGTTCTATAGTCAGAGATTCTCCAAAGATGCATTCATTTTTGTAGCTCTAATTGTAGTACATGGATGATTTGGACACGATAACTATCTTTATTTTGTCCTAACTATTTTCAGTTTGATTGGGATCATTGTGACACAAGTGAGTGGGTGGATACATGGGCTCCACATTATCTTACTCCATTATCTCTCATGCCCTCAATCAGAAATGATGAGATGGATAGTTAGATGGACAGTTATGTTGAGCATAACCATCTATTAGATCTTCTTCTGTCATGATAGGTGTTTGCATTGGTTGCACCACATAGAACTAATGGAAAATTAGATTATTGGTTAGCAAGTTATATAAGAGGTAAGAAAAATCTTGCACTATTGATTACAAATGATGATTGATTCACATATCCTATTGGTTCAATTTTTTTTGATGTAACATGGTTGTGAACATACATGATTAGAAGGAATGGAAATCCCGCATTCGAAGACTATGAGAAGCACAAAACAATTCTCGTATATTCACATCTTATTATAGTAGTAAATGTGAAGTTGTTGAAGAATCAAAGAAGACCAAAAGTAAAAGATCTTTTTACTATTAGTAATGTTGATCATAGAATCCTATTAGAGACCCTCAAGTAGAGAGATGATCCTTTAGGAACACTTCACTAGGTAATAAAAACTCACAAAAAGGTATCATATGTTAATTATATGCTTTAGATTTAGTTTAATATGTTAATTATATGCCTATACACATACTTAATATGAAATTACTATAAATACTAACATTTAAAATGATATTGAATTATAGGTGTCTTCAACACTACTAGTGCATAAAGATAGAAATAATATTAAGGACTGGAACAAAGACAATTCTATGATAGTTTAGTCTCTAGTATTTTTGGTAGTTGTGTACATCAAATATTGTTCTATCATTTATATACATAAGGACTTTCTAATATGCACAATGATATTATATACCTTTTATTCCATATACATAACTTTGTATAGAAAAGATATATTTGTATTTATATCATTCTATTGTAATTATGATGAAACACTTGAAATATTGGAAATATAAACTCATTGATTTATTATATCTTTTTGTAAGTTCACTAATTTGTGTTTTCATTTTAAATATATTAATGGTACATTCTAATAGAAATCTAGGTAACCTCTTATACTATTAGTCCATATTGGTCAAAGTAGTCAAAGTCATTAAATAACATGGAGGGAGCATGAAAATAATATTTTTAGTTCATGTAATTCATATTGGTCATGTTTATAATGTTCAAGTGAACCCTAGTGACATAGTTGTTTCACCCATGGAGAGCCTGGAACATTCAGGAGAATCTTGAACTGGAGTGTCTCCAAGGTACACTAAGCACGTTTGAGCTATGATCTTTTGACACTTGTAACTTAGAATGCATAAGGCCTATCAACAAACTGTTAGATTCTAGAGGACCATGATATTGATG
Source organism: Cupressus sempervirens (assembly GCA_028749045.1). NCBI lineage: Eukaryota > Viridiplantae > Streptophyta > Pinopsida > Cupressales > Cupressaceae > Cupressus > Cupressus sempervirens. The sequence continues at coordinate 546,523,952 of CM053792.1, forward strand.
TCCACAATAACCTCTCTCAATCATGGGAGATTCAATTTTTTTGGAAGTGACACAGTCATCTCGGTTGATTCCAAATCTCACAATGTCCCTTAGTAAATTGGTGCACCATTGTGCAAATTTCAAACCATTTATCATGGCATCATTTTGCTAGTGTCATTATCTCCAGATGATCAGGTAAACCCCAATTACACCATTTTTTTACCATAGAGAGTTTGGAACATTCACAAATACCCTAAACTGGAGTGTCTCCAAGGTGCCCTAAGTATGTTTGTGTTGTGATCTTTCAGTGCTTATAACTTGGAACTCATGAGGCCTATCAATAAACTATTAGATACAAGAGGACCATGATATTAATGTCCATAATAAACTATCTTAGTTCTAGGAGATTCAATTTCATTTGGAATTGGTACAACCATCTCAGTCGATGCCAAACCTCATAGTGTTCATTAGTGAATTTTTTCACCATTATGCAACTTTTGAACTATTCATTGTGGCATAATTTTTTTGATGTTTTTAGATTGGATGGTCAGGTGAACCCCAGTGATACCATTGTTTCAACCATAGAGAGCCTAGAATGTTTGTGAGCACCCTAAACTAGATTGTCTCCAAGGTGCCTTAAGCACATTTGGGTTGTGATTACAACACTTGTAACTTAAAACTCATGAGAACCATCAACAAATTGTTAGATACTATAGGAATGTAATAAAAATGTCCACAATAAAATCTCTTAGTTCTAGGAGATTCATTTTTTTTTGAAATTGGCATAGCCATCTCAGTCAATGTTAAACCTAACACTCTTCCTTATTGTATTGGTGCACCATTCATGGAGTCATTTAATTGGTTCCATTAGTTCTAGATGGTCAGGTGAACCCCAATTACATCATTGTTTTGACCATGGAGAGCTTAGATCATTTGCAAGAACCCTAAATGGGAATGTCTCCAAGATTCCCTAGGTACATCTAGGTTTTGATTTCTTAACCCTTATAATGTGAAAATCATGAGGCCTATTGATAAAATATTAGATGTTATAGAATTATGAAATTAATTTCTACAATAATCTCTCTCAGTTCAAGGATATTCAATTTTGTTTGGAATCAACACAACCATCTCAGTTGAGGTCAAACCTCGTAGTGTTCCTTAGTGAATTGGTGCATTAGTGTGCAACTTTTGAGTCATTTTTCATGGCATCATTTTATCAATATCATTATCTCTGGATAGTTAGGGAAACCCTAGTGATATCATCATTTCAACCACAGAGAACCTAGAATATTCACGATCACCCCAAACCAGAGTGTCTCCAAGGTGCCATACACGTGCTTGAGCTATAATCTTATGACACTTGTAACTTGAAACTCATGAGGCCTATTGATGAGTTGTCAAATTCTAGAGGACCATGATATCAATTTCCACAATAGCTTATCTCATTTTTGGGAGATTCAATTTCATTTGGAATTGGCAAAGCCATCTTGGTCAATGACAAACCTCACAGTATTCCTTAGTGAATTGGTGCACCATTGTACAACTTTCTAACCATTCACTGTGGCATCATTTCATCAGTGGTTTTAGCTATGGATGGCTGGGTCACCCTAGTGACACCACTATTTTGACCATGGAGAGCCTAAAATGATCATGAGCACCCTAAAATCAAGTGTATCTAAGGTGCCCTATGCATGTTTTGGTTTTGATATTCTGACACTTGTAATTCAAAACTTGTAAGTCTTATTAAAAGTTTGTTAGATGCTAGAGGATTGAGGTATTGATGTCCACACTAACCTCTCTCAGTTCTAGGAGAATCAATTTTATTTGGAACTAGCACAGCCATCTCGATCAATGCAAAACCTCATTATGTTCCTCAGTAAATTAGTACACCATTGCACAACTTTTGAACCACTCATTATGGCATCATTTCACCAATTTTATTAGCTCAAGATGGTCAGGTGAACACTAGTGACACTACTATTTTGACCATGAAGAGCTTGGAACATATGCAAGAACTATGAACTAGAGTGTCTCCAAGATGCTCTAATCACATTTGGGCTATGATCTTATGATGCTTTTAGCTTGGAACTCATGAGGCTCAGCAATGAACTGTAAAATTATATAAGACCATGATATCAATTTCCATAATAACCTCTCCCAATTATGAGAGATTCAATTTTTTTTGGAATTGGCACAACCATCTTGGTCGATGCCAAACCTCACAATGGTCCTTAATGAATTGGTGCACCATTGTATAACTTTCAAACCATTCATTGTGGCATCATTTTGTCATCATTGTTAGCTCTAAATGGATAGGTGAGCCCTAGTGACACCATTTCCTTACCATAGAGAGTTTAAAACATTTATAAGTACCTTGAATCAAAGTGTCTTCAAGGTGCCCTAAGCACATTTGGATTGCGATATTTTAACACTTGTAACATAGAATTTATGAGGCCTATCAAAAAATTGCTAGATGCTAGAGGACCATGATATAAATGTCCATAATAACCTCTCTAAGTTCTAGGAGATTCAATTTCATATGGAATTGTCACACCCATCTCAAATGATGCCAAACCTCATAGTGCTCCTTAGTGAATTGGTACACCATTGCATAATTTTCAAACTTTTATTCATGGTGTAAATTTATTCATGTTTTTATCTTGGGATGGCCAAGTGAATCCTAGAGATATCATGGTTTCAACCATGGAGAGCCTCGAACATTCATGAGCACCCCAAACTATAGTGTCTCCAAGGTTCCTTAAGCACATTTGGGTTGTGATCTTATGATGCTTGTAACTTGAAACTCATGAGGCCTATTGAAGAAATTTTAGATGTTAGAGGACGATGATATTGATGTCCATAATAACTTCTCATAATTTTGCGAGATTCAATTTTGTTTGGAATTGGCACAACCATCTCGGTCAATGCCAAACCTCACAACTTTCCTTTCTAAATTGGTGCACCATTGTACAACTTTCAAACCATTCATCTTGGAATCATTTTTTTGGTGTCATTATCTCTGGATGGTCAGGTCAACCCTAATGATACCAATATTTGACAATGGAGAGCCTAAAATGTTCATGAGCACCCTAAACTGGAGTGTCTCCAAGGTACCCTAAGCATGTTTGGGCTATGATCTTCTGATACTTGTAACTCATAACTCATGAGGCCTATCAATAAACTTTTAGATACTAGAGGACCATAATATGGATGTGTTAGCATGAATGTTGATGCTATGGGCACCATTACAGTTGACCTCATTTTTAGACCAAAAATTTTGACCATTTATTAAAATGGGGTCAAATTGGTCAGAATATGTAAGAGAAAACATCTTTTTTTAAAAATCCATGCCTATGTTGGTCAAAATTTTTACCAATAGTAAGTGTTGGTCAAAATTTTGACCAACACGGGCTTCATTGTGTTAAAATAAAAAAAGTTTTATTTGAAAATTTGCTATTTGTTTAACACAAAGTGTGTGCTTCCTAAGAGTTAGGAATCTATGTTCTTTCTGTTGTTTGGATTGAATATTTGGAGCTTTGTCTTTAGAGTTTATCCTACCTATTTTTGCATTTCATTGGCACATTGGAGTCTTCACCTACAGCCACGAATTGGTCTGATCTCCTGGAGTTTTATCAAAATGTTTTGCACTTGGTCTTTCACTACATTATTAACTCCTACTGGAGTCTCTGGCCATCACAAAATGTGGCCTCAACTTATTCTAAAGATTTTTTTCCTTCTGCTATTCTAGCCATCGTTCATGAAGAGACAAAGTTTTCAAACAATGCTAAGTTATCTTTAATTTTTGGGAAACATTTTATTTTCCATCACCAGATCTGGATTTGTTGTTGCAAGTTAATAATAACTTGGGAACTTTTGGAAACTCTTGTTGCTTGTTTCTCTTTTCCATGAAATGTGCTTCTTTTCTTATACATATCTCCTTGATTCAAAGGGTTAGCTTCTTCCTTATATTTTCTATTGTTTGGGTTATCTTGATTGGTATTGAGAAAATTTTACTTACAAACTCTTTGGACTTGGCTATGAGTATGTGGCTTTAAATTCTTTCTAGAATTCGGAGTTTAAGATGTTTGAACTTTCCTTGGCCACCAATTTTTAAAAAAATTTGTAGATAGCTTCATTTTCACAAAAACCCTTGTGGGTATTTGTTCTCTTTATTTACTCTTGCTAGAAGGCTCTCAAATTCTATGAGATACATGTGAACAATAGCAAATGTCTTATGGGTTCTCATGCTTTCTTGTTTTGAACTTCATTCCTGCTAATGAAGGTTTTTCCATCTTCATTTGGAATTCATTTTGAAGCACATACATTATGGAGATTTATGGATATCTTGGCTATTTATGTAGCTGTAGATTCAAACCTTGTACCTAATGGAAAACATTGCTTCGAATATTACTGAAAGCTTCTAAGATTCTATGTCTCTTTCCATTTGGCTATATTTGATAAAATAACATGATTCTCATTACTTATTGTTGTAGCATCATGTTTATCTACATGGCTAAAGATTGTTGTCTCACACAAAAAATGTTCATAAATCCCCGTGATGGCTATATGTATTCTTGCAAACATTTTGAAAAATAGTAGAATATTGAGACATAGATGAGCATTCAACTCGCCATGAAATTATTGCATTCAACCAAAAAAAGACTAATCTACAATGTACCACCATCACCAACAACAATAATTACCCTATATCATTGAAATCATACAATTTCTTTAATATAATTTCCTTGTTTTGGTGCAAAGAATCAATAGGGCAGCAGGGATAATGAGGCAGAAGAGAGCAATGGGTAAAAGCACAAACCTGTGTCACCTTTTATAAAGAAAAGTGATATCAAAATGTGACAGTTCAACATTAATGACAAAAAAAATGGTATTTGTGTTTAAAATATGAAGATGATGTAAACTGATGAAATGTGTAGAATTGTATGAATTTTATGCCTATAATTTTTATTATTTTTTTGACTAAGAATTTATTCATTTTATTTTATTTTGAAGTCCCTTTTTTAACTGTAAAAAATATAGGATGTAGTTCCCATCAAACAAGTATGTGCAAATCATCTTTTTTTGTTATGATTTGAAAATATTTTATAGATGACATGTATAGCTAGTGCAAAAAAAAACAAATAATTATTTTTGATGTATATTTTCTTTGTTATAAGTACTCAAGTTCGACCTTGTCAGAATCCAATAGTTTTTTGCTCCCGTCAAAACTTCCCTATCAAATCTATACCTTCTTGAAAAAAAATTACATATTCATGAAGAGGATTCTCTCCTCTAGTGATAAATATTTTTATTTTTATTTTTTTTATACGATTTACTATTTTTTTTTCATTTTTTGAGAGAGCATCTTCTGAAATGTTAAAATATCGATTTATAATATTTTTAGATTATAGCATATTATAACTAATCAAAACACTCAAAAATTTATATAATGATGATATTGAATCTAAAATCTATAAAAGGGTATTTTTAGTTTTTTTTTTTAAAATTGAGTTTTGATAGAGAAATGAGATTTGACAAAAGCAGGTTTTTGTATCACAAACGGTGACACAGATCTATGCTTTTACCCCAATAATAGTGCCACAAGAAAACAAGTGGCACACACATCCACATGCAAACCCTCCCTCTCCCGCGTCTCCAAACCGCATTGAACGTCAACAACCATGAAAGCTAAGTATTTTCTTCTCCCTCTTCCATTTCCATGCATTTCCATTGTCTTCAACTCATGGCACCTGGATTGTACACTAGAGTTCCATTATCATTGTCATTCTCGATAATGTTGTTTATTCTTGCTGGTCTAATGGCGAAGACCAAGAAAAAATTGCCCAATGTTAATAATAATGGAGGCTTGAAATTGGGTATGGAGGTTGAAGATATGTCATTTGATGAGCAATAGAAGCTTATGGATCTCATCAACACACTAGCCAATATTGATTCTCCAACTAGGCATCTTTTGGCTAAGGATCCTTATTCTACTTATTAGTTCTTTTTCTTTCTCTTCTTTTTCTATCATTAGCCCAACAACCCTAAATAAATTCCTAAGTACTTATATAAATGCATTGTATATAATACTTGGCTAAGAAGAAGATTTATATATGGCTTTTAAAATGATTAAAACTAGTCTTGTTTTTCTATTTATATATCCCCACGTTTTGGGTACTCCCTAAGATTAGAACTAGTCTTGTTTTTCTATTAATATACTTTGATTTTCTATAACTAGCCTCTAAAAATATCATCCCTCAAGTGAGATTAATTATTCATCCTAGTGAAAATGGTTGTTGTTGGCCATCTTCCTCTTTGATGGGTTGTCAACTTCCAACAAGTAAATTTCTTAAGTGTGCAAGTGTTTTAATTCTTACTGATTTAATTGTTTAGTGATTTGCAGGTTATTACATGGATTTTGCAAATCAACAATTTCCAAACTAAATTTTCTTGGTATTAGTTTAATCCATCTTCAATACTTTTTATTATTTATTTATCCTTGGCTATCTGATCATAGTTAGGAAAGGTTGTTTCGCTAGTGGACATGGAAATTTTAGATTGTTATATTTGGGATGGGACATGAATATAAAGTCTAGATTTTTGTGTTTTCTTTTTCACACATATTGGGAATCCCTAATGTCTAGGATAAGGCATAAGGCATTTGAAATTATATAAATTTATGAAATATCAATAGTAGATCCTTAACAGAGGGTTTGACATCTTGGAACTTAAATTCTAACTGGACATGTATAATGAAAATGGTGCACTTACAATTGTTATTTAAAAGCAGCTTAAATGATCAACTATAATCTCATTATTACTTGACTAAGAAAGAAAAACATCATGAATAGAGAAAAATAATGTTTTTAAAAGGGTCATCAATTATGAAAAAGTGGGCTAAGAGTTGATCAATTATCTTGTGACTATTTGCCCCAAAGTGTACCTTAAACTATAGTGAGCTCTATACTCTAATTTATTATGCTCTCTTCTCGCTCTTCCCCAACTTGAGTATTATCTCCACTCTGTTGCTGTAAAACTCACTATATTGAAACTCCTCGATGACCCCCTCAATCATGGGCATAATATTCAGCAAGTGGCTTATTAATGCATTCATTACTGAATATAATACTAAGGATCTTGGAATGGTGGAAAAAACAACTGAATCTGTAGGTTAAGCAAACCCTGAGTAGAACCAAAACAAGGTATCTATTCAGAAAACTATTTGAGTTAGTCTAATTGAGTTTACATTTCTTGTTCATGTGTCATAGAGTTTGAGTAGGATTTAATTGAAGACTATAGAGCTGCTCATTAGTTTTATTACTTTGCAAGTTTGTTGTCACACTCGAGCTTTAAAGGAACATTGCTGAAACTTGAATGATCTATTAAATCACATTATATTATATATATGTATTGCTGTTACATTTGATAAATAAGAAGAACCAATAGATTTTTATGTAGTTCTATCTATGATCATCTTTGTTACTTTTTTTGGTGATCTATCTTTGTTATTTTTGTTGTTTTGTTTTCTCTATTTAAAACCTTCATGGAAAATGTAGAAGATATGGTGACTAAAAAATGTTCTTTTTATTGTATGCTTTTTTGGAAAGATTGAAGATCCCAGAGTAACTGACTAGCCATGGCCTTGCTTCAATGTAAGTTAATCATCAAGGGAACTTTTCTAATAAGAGATTGAAAAGTGATTATGGGGGAGAGAACATTAGTCCCAACACTTTATATAAATTGAAACACGTTCCTCCAAGTGGAAGTGTTTTTCCTAATCTTGAATTTCTTATTCTATCCAACAATAGAATGTTGACAAAGATTGGAAGTTTATCAAGTAGTTTAGTAAGTTTGGATTTCAACAATTGTTTGGGGTTAACAACATTGGCATATTTTTCTAATCTAGAAAGACACAAATATCTTAATATAACTGGATGCCTTGAATTAAAAATGTCTAAGCTCAATTGAAATAATTAAAATCAATAGTTTGTGGAAGCTGTGGAGCATTAAGGGCTTCAACATACTGAAAAAGTTGTCTTATCTTGATATCTCCTTCTCAATCTTCAACCAGGGTTTGGTGAGTCTCAAAGAAATTCTACCCTTCTTTTTCCTTTTTTAAACTATTGTCATAGCCAATAGAGATACATTTAACACCTAAAATTTTTTTTTCATCAAAGATATATTTAGCAAATATTTTTCACATAATATCACCAGTATATTATATATATGGTTTGATGTATTGGGTTGTTGAAGCAAAAGAAGAGAAAGAGGAAGATCTTGGGCTAATGATAGAAAAGGAAGAGAAAGAAGAAGAACTAATAAGTAGAATAAATAATTTATCCTAAATAAATAATTTAATTTCAAAATCAGGTCTACACTTTATGCTTTTATTCATTTTAAAAGGCATATAAATTGAAACATTCAATTCAATTTATGAAATATCAATGACAAGGCCATTTTTGTAAGAATTAAAGAGTGATCAATGTCAAGAATTTTCTGGAAATGTTTTCTAAACATAAATCTCAAGGATGGTTGTCTTTGTATTGTGAGAACATGGGTGAATTCTTTGTTCATCCATCTCTGTGTGGTGTACTTGATAAGACCCTCTAGCCCGGGAACACTCATACACTTCCTGGTCCATGAATATGGTATGATCTTCAGTCCATTCCATGCCTCAGCCCACCTTGGAGGCTGACTGTCCTCCTTAATCAATCCTTGGAACACTTATTTGCCACACAACCCATGAGCATGATAGGATTTTTGTTCAATCCATGTTGGGTTAGTGTACATGAGATCTCATGAACTTGGAAGGCTAGCAGGCCTTATTTACAATCCATTTCTAGTAAATTCAAAACTAATTTCATATAGATGGATAATGTAGGAGGAGAAAAGTTACAAAAGAAAAAATCTAAAGTTGCAAAATTGTAAAGTGTAAGTACCATTAGTGTGTTTTTTGGCTATGCTAAATTTACTAAATTTATTTGTTTGATTTGCCAAATTTTGTATTGTCTACATCATTTGAGCAGGATATTGACAATTCAAGCACATAAATAAATCGTCCTAAGGTTCAGATTACCACAAGCAAGACAACTATACATAAATTAAAGAAAGCTATCAAGGAGTCAACAAAAGAAAAAGAAAGAGTTGTACCTGAGAAAGAGGAAAAAATAGCCACTTTTAAAGAGATTGAACAAAAAGCACTTGTGATGCAAGAAAACTATAAAAAAAACAAGAGGTTTTACTTTTTTATGAGTTTTCTGTTTATGTCTTTCCCAGTTTGATATACATGCTTATATAGATGGATATTTTCTCATATGATTTTAACATTTTTATGTTGTGAATTGTTTTATTTAGGATAGTCTTGAGTCTTGTATTCACATATATGAGTTCTTTTCCCACCTGTTATGAGGCTTGACTATTTCACTCTGTACCTATTAGATGCACATAATGAAGAGGTAGAGAAAGCCAGGAATGAATACAATGAGCTCAAAAAGGTTGTGGACGAGCTGCAATCAGGAGAGGCAAGTGATCTTTGCCTCAGTTTAAATATAAAACTCCCATAAAGTGTTTGAAAACCCTAGATGGGCAAAATACACAATTTTAGTGAAATAGATGGTTCATGCATGATCAAATAGTTTTGTTGTTAACTGAATAAAAAATATGTTTCATTTACAGGTTGATGTGCAATACAAATTAGAAGATGTAAAGAAGATTTCTAAAGAATGGGAAGCAAAGGGCTAGGGTATTGTAAAAAGTTAGAAGAACTAAGCAAAGCACTTGAACAACATATTGAGTAGTGGGTTTCCTTTCTTCTTACCTAGTCAAACCTTGTGAATAGATCTAAAGTCATTTATGTACCTTTTTCATTGATTTATGGGAAAATGGGAACATTATTAAACCCTGACCAATTTTGGGCATGCAAAAGCCCTAGTTTTGGGCATGTTATTACATATGCATGCCTGTCAAATTGTGAGTTGCACTCTTCCAATGTGGGGATTGGAATGGCTATCAAACTGTGGTATGCTTTATTCTGATGTGGGGACTGGAACTTGAAGCAATCTCTTAATAGACATTGATATGCTGATAAATTTTTGTGGTGCTATTGTCCTTGTAGAATTTGAATTGAAGGCATTGATCCTAATTTTCTTCAAACAACACTAGGAAACAAAAAATTGCTTGAATTGAGTACCCTTGAAAGAGTACTTGAGAAAGTAGCTTTATTGCAGGCTCAATTAAAGGAGTTAAAGCCAAGCTTGGACTCCATACAAGAGGAAATTCTTGTACCATCTATTTTTCCGTATGCAATTTATTGGTTAAGAAATTTTATTTAGTGAACAATTTGAAAGGTAGTTGGAAACTCAAGGATGAAAATTCCAAGTCCACCCTCAGTACAAGAGTAAAAGTTTTTACCTAATTTTTACTTGAAAAAATATAAATAAAGAAATCATAAGTTTTGATTTACTTATGATGTTAAAATATTTTGATGTACATAAATGTTATTAAGTTCTATAATCTCTCAAGTATCAGAGGAAGGCTGCTTTATATAGTGAATGGGTTGAAGAACTCAATAACATAACTTTGGAACATGATGATCGAAAGAGACAATATGATGAACTATAGAAAAAAAGGTGAGTGCTTGAAGACTTGCAAAATTCAACCATGGACATGCATGATACTTCAAGGATGAACTTTGGTCATACAATTAGTATTGATATTTTACACACTAAACTCTAATCGTCATTATTCTTAGGCTAGAAATTCTCTCCAATTTGTGTTCATGTATAACCAGGTCAGTAACTTCTTTATATTTTTGTAATTTTTAGATTGCCTAATGTTTAGGTTGGACGAGTTCATGCTTGGATTCAATAATGTTTCTTTAAAGTTGAAGGAAATGTACCAGGTCAAAAACTGTTAATAAGAGTTGGTTGAAACCATTTGAAGAAGTTATTTGGAAGCTTTTATCTATGTAAGAATCGGGTGTACAGAGGGGGTAGTGAGATTGGGTTTATGAACTGGTGAATGACAACAATAAAAACCTTCATTTTCTACAGACCGTTTCACTTTCTAGAATCTTAATTTGATTTGGGTTGATGTAGTAATAAAATTAGCAGGTTCAGGCATTTAATTTATCTATTCTCAAATGTGTTTTTTCATTACATTGAACTTGCTGTTGCATGAGTTGTAGAGCAGTGATTTGTCTTTGATTGTTTCCATTATAGCAGTTGGGTTTTAGGATTAATGAAGACCATTCCATGAATATAAAGGCCTAATATTCATGGAAGTTCATTGCCTAACTTGTATATAGATTTTGCTAACCATGTATATATAGAAATCATGGGGGAACAGTGTGATCACAAGTTGAACAGTGAGAATAAGTGTTGAAATTGGGTACCGAGTATTGTAGTGGCTAACCTAGCCAAAAAATAGGTATATTTTATGTTTGGGAACATTATACAATGTTCATTTGATGGTAAATCTATCACCAATTCATTGCAGGGTCATGTGGAGATAGTGGATTGAGGAAGCCCTAGTTGATAGGGTTAAAAGACACCAATTGGAGATACAGGTGTTGCAAGGCCCATGAGACAAATTTCCTTTGGATTTGGGAAAGTGGAGATAGAATAAGTCACTATTCAGGAGTTGGAAGTGCCAGGTGTAATTTACCACATACTTCCTTTGTTAATTTGGACAATTTTCATGCATTGAAACAAGGTAACTGTTAAGAATAGGTGTACTGGTTCAAAATAGTCAACAAGAAGTTTTTGATATGTTGTATTACTTCCAAAAGGGTATTTGTAAATGAAAAATTCTTTCCAGGTGTTTTGAGTAAAAACAAAGTTATTTCCATTTTTTGCTCTGTTGTAGGGCTACTTGATTGCTGAAGTAGGTCTCTATGATAGATTGTGAGCATTTTACCAAATGTTGAGTATGGGATTGATATACAACCTTAGACTCCATTCAATCAAAGTCATTAATAGCCTTTAACACCAAAATTATCATTTAGGAGTGTAGTATAAGGCTTTGACAAGTTTGATCTCTTAAGCATTTGAAGTAGTTGATAGGCTAGAGTGCCTAAACCTCTGAAATTTCTAAATTCTCATTGTGTCATGAAGACCACCACCCTCCCTCTACATCATTAATGAATGGAAGCCAATGCTAATTATTGTGTATTAATTAATTTTATATCATATTAATGAATGCTATGTGATTGTATTGATTGAATGTTATAGTTGGGGCTCTGATTTTGTGGCCTTCTCAACTCCTGATGAAGCATCTTGAGCTATAAGTATGGCTTGTTTTGAGTAGATGTAAATGTTTATTAAATATTTTGAACTTTTGAAACTTGTCTTCTAATATCTCTTGTATTAAGATTGTAAGTTTCTATATGTAGCTTGTAAAAATGAATGGGAAAATGGTAGTCAGCAAGCCACTCTATGTTGCACTGGCTCAGCACAAAGAAGAGAGAAGAGCAAGGTTACAGGTACTTCTTTTCATTCTTATTTTGAGGAGTATATTTACAAACTTGATTCCATGCTATTTATTTTGAAACCAATTCAACAAGATGGATCCATATTCAATTCTTGTGCTTATCTTACAATTTATCTCTAAGATTTAGCAAACTTACTGAAAGTCAAAGTCAAGTAGTCTAAATAAGATAGCTATATATAGAAACTCAATCATTAAGACATTTAGTATGGACTTGAGCTATCTTGATGGAACTATTTCTGATAAGAGTAGGAAAGAATGGTCATGAGGTTATAGGGGGTGGAAGGGTATTAATAATATAGTCAATAGGTTAGATAGTTAAGTCTCAGTAGAAATTTAGGAATTGTTGGGTTCCTAAATGTGTGTTTATTACTGGAATGTATTTTCTTACTCAAAATATTGTTGTAACTAGTATGACTCTGGGAATTATTGATTCAAAATGTCTATTTTTTTGGTTGAAATTATTAGTATTCTATTAGTGGAAATGCCATACTAATTTGGCATATCTTGATTGTTTTATGCAGGCGCAATTCTCACAAATGCGAAATCTAGTTGGCGTGGCACAAGCTATGCCAACTCATCTTCCTATATACCCTCCTGGAGGTCTAGGTCTAAGCCAACCAATAATCTATGGATAGGGGCCACCCACACTCATGCCACCTCAAGTAAATATGATATATATTCATATTTTTTGATATATTTTCTACTGATGTTGTTAATCTATGCTAATCAATTCAAAGTTAATTTTGATGCCTTGCAAATGGCTCTATGCTCATCTTGAAGAAAAAGATGTGTCAACTTTTGTTTAGTGACCGATCTAAAATGAAAAGCTCAATGTTCATCAGCTTTTATTTGTTATGTTCTTATATAAGAACAAATTGTCCTTTTTAGCATGTCATGCTTGGAAAACCATTCCAAATTTTTGCAAGTTCTTCATTCAACATTATTTACATTGGTAGTTTATGATCTGATGCCAATTTTTTCGTAGGCTGGTGGATTTGGTTATCAGAAATAGCTTGTCCCTCGTATTCATCCAGGAAATGCACCTATTCCAAATTTTTATCTTTCTCTGGTTCAGCCACAACAAGGACATCAATCTAATGTTAGGTGGTTTGGAGCTACACCCATTAAAAAACAATAGCAGAAGTAGTAGATGCCACTTATACCTCAATAGGAAAAGCACAATTTATCTATATTTTTTAATTTTTGTACATCAATCTTGGTTATTAACTATCTTCCTTACATGTTCAATTCTTCACTGTACAGGTCAATTGCTATAATGCTTTTCTTTATTTTGTACTTCAAGCAACTACTATTATTAACATTTCTCTTATTGTTGAAATGTTCTAGAATGCAGATTTGAGCCTCCAAATGAAAGTTTGATTCTTCATGACCTAAATGACAAGGTTCTTTTAAAACTACCATTAGACTTCATAAAAATGGGACAAATATATAAACATAGAGGCATGCAAAGTATCTCCTTCTAGTTTCCTTAGGCTCCTCCTAGATATGTTTCTCTAGGATGCATTGCGAGAAAATCTCCCCCAAAACCAAGTGAATTCAAATCATTGCATTGTATTCGTAATGATTTAGTAACTGGAGTTCAATTCCCTGATAACAATGTTTAGGACGCTACTAAAATTAAACAAACAAGAGAAGACTTTAGCATATGGATGCTAGATAGTGAGGTATAATCTATTGATCACTTTTGTAGAAGGATAATTGAGATTCCTTTTTAATTTTTTTGGAATCTGACCATGTGAGGCAATTTATAGGCTGGTACATTGCTTGTAAGAATTGGAATAAAAAGGCCACCAAGAAGGTTTTCCCTAAGACTAGCTAATCAAACCAATTCCCATGAACTAGATGACTTAGTGATTGATGCCCAAGTACAAATAATTTCAACAACACTTTTTGATGATTTTAGGGGTCTGGTAAGCATTTGATGGGTAGGAATGTTGCGATGTGACACTTTGCTTGCATGTACTCTCACAATTTAGTGATAAAAATGGCTATGTAAATCTTATATCTCAATAGTTTTGATCTATATGATGATGTTTAAATCATGGAATCCATTAGTGGTTTGACATTGGTTTTCACTTTTCATTTGTCCATGTAGATGGTTCCATTGTTGAACATTTTTTTTCACTGGCATCATGTCTAGTTTACATGGAAGACTCGATTACTTAAATTCAACAGTAAATCTATCATTAGTGACAAGGTCATACAATGAAAGGCATGACTTTTTGGAACCTCTCATCAAACCTGTGGATGGATTTTTGAGGTATGATTCTATCTATCAAGAATGAAAAAATTCTTTAATCATCTTGCTTGCATCTCCTTAGAAGCCTTTTTAACCTTAAGCTATCATTTCTACCATTAGAGGACTATGTTCCATGTTGTTTACCAATGAAATAAATAGTTTTCATTTTAGTTTTGAATATTGTTTTCTTTCCTTCATAGTGTGGATTCTGAGGAGTTCCTTAAAAATTCATAGAATGAATTGCAAAAAAATATCAAAGAACACCATATTTGAAAATAATGGGAAGTACATGCTCTCCTAAGATAAACTGCAGCTACAAATTCCTAACTATAAAGAAAGAGTACTCAAACAATGGTGGTTCTATCTATTGCATTTTGAAAAGAAGAGATGTATTTTTGGGAACTAGGGCTATAGGCTAGAAAACAAGTATAATGTTATTTTGTGTCTAGGCACACAACATTCCCTTTTCCTTAAAGAGACTCATCCTCAAAGCTAGTAAAAGTCAAAATGCTGAGTAACACTTTTAATATACAACTTCACAATTGTATTAAATGGGGCTTCTTTCTTAAAATACTAGCTCACATGAATGTTTTGCCGCAATTTTTGAAGTCTTGGAAAATACTTCATAATTGATTACTAGATCATCTATTGCAATCGCTTTTACTTCACCTTCCAAAATTAGATTATTATCCTTAGCATCAATTTTGCCTTTTCAGTAGCAATCCTTCTAGGTTTTAATATTACTATACATTATACATTTGTTATTGGGATTTGGTTCTAATTTACTATGTTCCAACCTCTTGTAGACTTGCCTAGGAAGACACCATGAATCCTTTGTACTACCCCACCAAGGAACACTTAGAACATAGGGTCAAACATGCATGAAAAACTATTTTATTTTCTTTGAAATGGGAGATTTTTTTTGTCTTTAATTAGGATTGTTGTTTGGAGATTGTAGTGTGGAAGAGTGTGCTCGTTACTTGGAGACAATCAAAACATACGAGAACAAGCCAGCTGACAGTATTCTGGAGTGTACTGACAATGACTATCTATCATGAGTATTCTTCATACCTCTATTGAATAAAAGTTGTGCACTGTTCATGTAGATTCAAAACTTAGAAACATTCATTTCTTTTAGCTAGGAATAATAAATATAAAATGATTGAAAGAAGAAATAGATTTTGAAGAACCTCTTGAAATGAATATAAGACATTTGTGTTAAATTGTTTTTTGTTTTGAATAATTTGTATTGTATTTCTAAATGATCAATGGAAAATCTTTCTTATATCTACATCCTTGAGTGAGGAGTGCCATTGTATGAGACATGTCTCGTGTCCCTTCATTTCCTTTTCTAATCACACCTTTTCGTTACAAGTCTTCTAACAATAAGATCAATTAGTATAACATTTTTTAATAATGAAGTTTGCATCCCTTCATGATCATTTCTAGATGCACCTTTTCCTTGTTAGATTTGCATCCTTTCATTCAATAATTAATCAACCTTTAGTTATTTATTATAATATTCTCCTTATTGGATGCCAATAGTGATAATCTCACTAGTCAGTGTGCATGAGCTAGTATAATAATATGGTTCATTGGTTCAATAAATATCAAAGTTTGTCATTTTTTCACTTAATCATTATCATAACATAATCTTTGTTCCTCCATATTGGTACTGGTTATGAGTGTTGTATGCTTATTATTTCTTAGTCATAGGTTGATTGATGTCCTCTTGATTATTTATGTTTATTGATACAACTTCTCCTGATTTGTGTATCATCTTGTTACATAGTAATCATGTACCATCATTGGATATACCTATGATCATTGATTAATTATGACTTGGTTTTTGGTCTTCATAGTAGCTATCATACTTATCAGAACTTGAGAACCAGAATACCCATTATGGATTCCTCATTTTCTATTCTATGTCACTCCATATTGATTTAGCAATCAGTTCATTAACCAAATTTCTTCTTCTCATGATGTTGATGTGTATTGACTGCTCTTCAACTTCTTCCATGTATGATGCAAATTAATATCTTAGCTACTAGTGAAAATAGTTCTAAACAATGATTTATCCATAGCTGTGATTCTCTAATATGATGATTTATCCATAGTTGTGATTTATCCCAATGGTATCTATAGACCATTCAATTGAACTATGTATTTTTTGTAGCCTTCCTCCAGGAGGAGGATTCAATTAAACTATTCATCTAGGATTCCTCATTTTGCATGCATGTCTACTAGGGCAGTTGCAACTTAAACAAATATATTCTCTCAATATATCTATTTTGTGCATATCCAGCAACCATGACTTTTGATGACCACATTACGTTCAGGCATCCTGTCAAATAGTTCACATGACTTATCTATGCTTCCATTTTGCAAGCATGTCTCCCAAGGCAAATGCTACTACTTCATCTACACCATCTGACAAAATCCTTTATGCTTTGATGGATGCCTATAGCTTATCCCAAAGCTCTCATTTAACAGTTATGAGATGATCAATCAAGAGGAAACAGTTGAGAGCTTAGAGTGACACAATTTTTGGATGATCATATGAAATGAAATGGGTGTGTAAGTAGAAAGAAACTAGAAAGACATTGTGTATAGATGAAGGCATGAAATGGATGGTTTTGGAGCACTCAACATAGACACTTAGCATTTAGTACATCATCATTCAAGATCAAATGGGTGTGTGGGATTATATGCATAGTGAATAATAAAGGAGGGAATTGAACCCTCCCTAAGGCTCACACTTGTGGAGGTCCACTTCAGCAATGGCCCTTCCTATGAAATTTCTGTCTAAAACCTTTCTAATGAGATAATGTGTTATGAGCTTTTCATCAATGGGATGGAATGTGAATCCAGAAGGTAGTTGTGCATCACCCATATCATGACTGTAACTAAAGTTAAGAGCCTCTATTATTGAATTCTCTTACTTATTTCCCATAGAAAAAGAAATGAATATGGATGATAGGGAAGATAATTCAATAATAGAGGCTTTTAACTTTAGTTACAATCATGATACGAGTGATGTACAACTACCTCTTGGATTTACATTCCATCCCACTGATGAAGAGCTCATAACACATTATCTCATTAGAAAGGTTTTAGACAAAAATTTCATAGGAAGGGTCATTGCTAAAGTGGACCTCAACAAGTGTGAGCCTAATAAAAATTTTGACCAATCATTGGTTAAAATTTTGACCAATGTTTGGTAGTTCTCGACCAAACATTGGTCAAAATTTTGACCAATGCTTGGAGTTTTCAACCAAGCATTGGTCAAAATTTCAACTAATGCTATGTAGTTTTCTACTAGCATTGGTCAAAGTTTCGACCAATGCTTGGCAGAACTTGGGCCAACATGTTTCACAGTTTTCGACCAATGTATTGGTCAAAATTTTGACCAACTAGTAGGTTGGTCAAAATTTTGATGAGAAAAACTTTGACCAATGGGTTGGTCGAATTTTGTCGAACTTTGCTCAAAAATTGGGTCAAAATTTCGACCAATTTTGGTTGAAAAATGGCCTCAAATGTACTAGTGGGGGGAGCATTGCAAAACATTGATATGATATATTTATAACTATTTTTTTCATTGATCACATTATAGTAATAATTTTGTGAAAGATTAACATAACAAAAGATTGTGTTTTCTGTATTAAGGAAAATATATCACTTATCTACTTATGTGTAGTATCTAGTGCATACTACAATATGTCTTTGTTACAAGGGTAAGTGTGCAAAACCTGAATTGACAGTGTACAAAAGATATGATTGATTTAAAGAAAACTATATGGATATAGAATATTAGGAAAGTAGTTCCTATTGTATGATTGCTATAGTTCATTATAATTGTAGTGAAGGGCTGTGTAGTTAACTGGAGATAGTATACTGACTATTGATGATCTCATAGAGTGCGCATGTATGAAAGTTGCACGTGTGAAACTTTATGTATAACTCTAAGATGACAAAATTAATTAAATGTGTATTTCATTTAATTAACATATTATAATGAAGTGGTAAGCTGACTGAAGGATTTATTATTGAGCATGGTATAAGGGAAAGATGTTTTCTATGTTTTACATATTATGAGTAGAGAAGACTTGTGAATTACTGAGAAAAAAAGTGATACAAAAGTAGAGTGACCTACCTATGTGTGCAAGTGACCTTAAGGGTTATTGTTACAAAGTATAGAGTTCTAGATCTGATTTCTTGATCTAAACGTGAAGGATTTTGATGTACTAGACAAAGGAAGAAGTAAAAGCTTGTTGCACATCTATTCTTCTAAAAATAATAGAATTGAGGTTAATTGGATAGTGGGTTTGATGATCTGATCCTAAAGCTATTTGGACAACGGGTTCAATTGCCTTCGACAACTCCTAAGAGGGTTGGAATCTCCTAACAGGGATTCAAAGCATCCTAATAGGGACTCATATGTGCTAAATGTGATTTATCAAACTCCTAACAAGGTCTAGCCTTTCACAAGGAACATTTATATTAATACATCATCTTATGGGTTTCATCCCCATCAAGGTTTTCCCTTTGATCAAGGGTTTCTTTAGTCAACATATCTGGTGTCACTGTGTATATCTATCTTTCATGATCATTGATTACATTGCTCACATAATTAAGTTGGATTTAAGCTGATATTGAGTTTGATAATTACATAACTAATTCACCCTCCCCCCTCTTAGTTATATTATGAATATTAATTACTAACAATTAGTACCAAAGCATCAGGTCCTTGAAGAAAAAGGTTTCAAAACCTAAGGAGATCTATGGCAAATAAGTTCAAAAAGGAAAGTCTAAAATTTGATGGCACAAATTTTGATAGTTGGAGGGATAAGATGAAAACTCATCTTTTATGCATGGGTCCAAGATATTGGCTTGTAACAAATGTATCCAAGGAGATTACGAAAGAAGATGATCTGAGTGTTGTACCAAGGAGAAGCAATACTATAATCTCTACCTGAAAGTGAGTACAACTAGGTAACAAATCAAAACATCTCATGAAATTTGGAAAACTTTAGAAGCTAACTATGATGGTGATACACATCCCAAAAGAATTAGATTACAAAACTTGCATTGTGAATTTCAAGATGCCAAAATGGTGGAAGATGAATTTGTAAGAAGCTATATTGGCAAAAAATCTAAAATTATTGCAGGAATCAAATCCTATGAAGGAATCAAATCCAATGATGAAGTAATATGGAAGATCTTTAAAAGAATGACACCACCATTCAAGACAGTAACACAAATGATTTAGCTGATGATACCTTGTACTAGGAATTTCTCTAAAGAAATATTGCTTGGCAAATTGGAAGCTACAGAATTTGATCTAAAAGAAATCTGGAGAACTAGCAAAAGTTGAGACTACATTTAGTGCATTGTGTTAAATCTAGTCTAGCAAAGAATACAAGGGAACAAGAAGACATTGCCAGTAGTAGAAAACTATTGAGGAAAATATCAAATAAGGAGTATCTCTTCATGTGGAAAGAGAAAAATATGGTAAGAACATTTTTAAGTGTTGGACATGCAATGAATATGTTTATTATGCATCTAAGTATCCTAAAAGATAAAGGAAGTATAAGGGAAGATTCAAACCTAGAAGACTTAGGAATTACTTATATGCTAATGAAGAAGATACAAAAGAATCTGACCAAAGGAAACGTGAGGATGAATTGGGATTCATAGCTATACATGAAGATGATCTTGACAAAGAGATTAGAGAAGAAAGTGCACTGATTTCACAAGTTGAAAGGAAAGATTGGATCATTAATAGTGGTTGTTCACATCACATGATTGGTGATATGAGAAAATTTGTCAAATTCAAAAGCCATGATGGAGGGATTGTTAGAGTAGGAAACAATGTAGCCTATCACATCATAGGTATCACACTTGAAGGTAAGACAAATAATGATGATGCTTACTTTGTTGATGGACTAAACCATAACTTATTAAGTGTTGGACAATTGATGGACAAGGGTTACCAACTACAATTTGGTAATGAAACATGCATCATCAAGGACAAAGAAGGAAAATTGCTTGGTACTGGCACAAGAACTAGAGGTAATGTATTTCAATTAAACACTATTGAAATAACATATTTAGTAGCTAAAGTTGACAAAAATTGGTTATGACACAGAATGTTTTGTCTTGTAAACTTTGATAACATTGTAAAAGCTATTAACACACTTGCTATAACATATTTACCTAAGATCACTAAGCCCACTAACATTGTTTGTAGGGAATGTATCTTCGCTAAGTAGAAGAAAGTTTCATTTCCTAGCAAGTAGTTTGGAAATACATAGAAGCTAGAATTGGTCCATACAGATTTAAGTGTTTCTTCAAAAAAAAGAGTATTCCATGGAGAAAGGTATTTTATGATCTTATCAAGATGATGTGGGTAGATTTTCTTAAAGAAAAATTAGAAGCATTTGAGAAATGCAAGATATTCAAGAACACAATAGAGAATGAATCAACAACAAAAATCAAGAGCTTAAGATCTGATAGAGGAGGAGGATTCACTTTTAAAGAATTCAACATCTACTTTGAAGAGCATGGAATCAAGAGATAGCTATCTTCACCATATTCACCTAAGCAAAATGGGATTACTAAAAGAAGAAAATAGATCAATTTCTGAAATACCAAGAACTATGCTATTTGATAATGATGTACCAAAGACATTTTGGAGAGAAGCAGTCAATATAATAGTATATACTCTGAACAAATTACAGATCAGGAAAAGTATTGAAAAAACACCTTATGAATTATGATTTGGATTCTCACCATTAGTAAAATATTTTAGAATATTTGGGAGCAAGTGTTGCATCGAAAGAGATGATGATATCAGTAAGTTTGATCCAAGGAGCAATAAAGGTATGTTTCTTGGCTATTCATTAAAAAGTAAAGCCTACACATGTTTTAACTATAGAAAAAAACAATATAGTAGAGTGCACAAATGTGAGAATAGATGAAAATTTTGATACCAAAGAAAAGATGATGGATTTAACTTTGATGAAGATAACTCTGAGGTAACAAATAGATGCATAATGAATTATTTCTCAAGACTAATAATGAACTGCATAATAATGTGCAAACTGAAGAGACAAGAGATGAATAGAGCATAGCACCTAAAGTAAGAGTTAAAGCAACAATTCCTACCCCAAGTAAGAATATGATAAGAAATAATCTTGCTGCTCAGATAATAGGAAGTAAGAAAAAAGGAGTAATGACAAGAAGTAGAATCAATGAAGAACTATATCAAAAATCTCAAGTAGAACCAAAAAGCATAGATGAATCAATCAAGTATGATCATTAGATGAAAGTAATGTAAGAAAAACTCGAATAGATAATAAAGAGTGACACATGGAAACTAGTCTCTAGACCTAAGGATAAGAATGTGATTGGCACAAAGTGGGTATTCAGAAACAAAATGAATGAACAAGTAGAAGTGAAAAGAAACAAAGCAAGACTAGTATGCAAAGGCTTCTCTCAACAAGAAGGAATAGACTATGAGGAAACATATGCACCTATAACAAGAATGGAACTAGTTAGAATGCTCTTGGCATATGTAGCTAATAAAAACTTTAAAGTATATCAGATGGATGTCAAGTCAACATTCTTGAATGAAGAATTTGAAGAAGTTTCTATTTAGTAGCCAAAAGGTTTTCCTTTGACAGAAGAGAAGGATACAATCTGCAAATTAAAGAAAGTGTTATATGGATTAAAACAAGCACCTAGAACCTGGTATACAAGGTTAAATAAATACTTGGCAAAGCTTGGATTTGCTAAAGGGATAACAAACAACAACTTGTACTTGAAAGAAATATAAAATGGTTTGTTGATTATCATTGTATTTGTTGATGATATCATTTTTGGAGGAAGATGAAGCTAGTAAAAAATTCTCAGAAGATATGAAGAATGAATTTGAGATGAGTATTATTGGAGAAATGAAATTCTTCTTAGAATTATAAATTGTTTAGAACAAAGAAAGTATCTTTATTTCTCAGACTAGGTACTTGAAAGATTTGCTAAAAATATTTGGACTGGAAAATTGTAAACCTATTGGAACCCCTATGTTAACTAGTCACAAGTTATCTAGTAAAGATGAGACACCTACTATTGAACAAAAGAAGTACAAATCTATGATTGGAGGATTACAGTAGCTAACTCATAGTAGACTAGATATAGCTAATGCCGTTGGAATTATGGCAAGATTTCAAGCTGATCCTAAAGAATATCACTATGTAGTATTAAAAAGGATACTTAGATATCTAAAAGGGACAACTAATTATGGTATTTGGTATGACAAAAGTAACAATTTTACTCTTTGCACTTATATTGATTAGGCTAGAGATGTGGATGATAGAAAAAGCACCAATAGAGGAGCATTCTTTCTTGGTAGAAGACTAGTTTCTTGACTCAACAAGAAACAAGACTACACTTCATAGAGTAGTGCAGAGGCAAAATATTTTGTAGCAGTGAACAAATGTAATCAAGTCATATGGATGAAGTAGATGATCATGGATATTTGAATTACATTCAAGGAATCTATTATCATCTACTATGATAACACAAGTATAGTTAACATGTCTAAAAATCTTATCTTACATTATAAGACTAAGCACATCTCTACAAAGTATCATTTGTTGAGAGAGAAAGTTGTAGAGAAATAAATCAGACTATTTAGTATATTAACGCTAAGGAACATATTGTACATATTTTTACAAAAGCCTTACCAAAGGATACATTTGAGTACCTAAGAGGCATGCCTAGGGTTATGCCCTACCTAATTTAGAATAAGAGATATAAAAAGTGCATTAGTCTAGGGAACAAAGCACCATTGTTAGACTAGACTGAATGTTGATGCTTCCTCAATAGGGGAGTATCAGTGATGAAAAAAGTCAAAGGACTTTTGGAAATTACTGATTGATAAGCAACAATATCTCTAGACACTTGAGCTTTTTATGGATTGCAAAGAAACATATTAGCTTGCAGCTGTGTTGGTAGATTATTGTATCTTTGAGAAATTGAACCATTTGTATATTACCTTTGACATTGATGTTAACGGGGAAGAGAATGACATGCAAAAAATTCAATTGGGAAGGAAGTAGAACATGATGAAGATGTAAATTTAGTATTCTTGGAACTTAGATATTTTTCATCTATGTTTCCATCAATGCTAAAGGGAGAGATTATTGGCATGAATGTTGATGCTATGGGGGAGCATTGTAGAACATTGATATGATGTATTTATAACTATGTTTGTCATTGATGACAACATAGTAATAAGTTTGTAAAAGATTGACATAATAATAGACTATAATTTTTGTATTAAGGACAATATATCACTTATCTACTTATGTTTAGTATCTAGTGCATACTACACTATGTCTTTTTTACAAGGGTAAGTGTGCAAAACTTGAATTTACACTGTACAAAAGATATGATTAATTTATAGAGAATCATATATAAATAGAGTATTAGGAAAGTAGTACCTATTGTTCAATTGCTATAGTTCATTATAATTGTAGTAAAGAGTTGTACAGTTAATTGGAGAGAGTATATTGAATGTTGATGACATCAGAGAGTGTACATGTATAGAAGTCACACATGTGAAAGTTTGTGTATAACTGTGAGTTGAAAACATTAATTAAATGTGTATTTCATTTTATTAATGTTTATAATGAAGGGGGAGAATGGAAGCACAAACTTGTGTCACCCTTTGTGATATCGATTTCGGCCATAACTGTTTTGGCCAGAATAGTTTTCGCTAGACAGATGTGGCACTTTCCCATGCCAACGTGGCAGCCAGGGTTTTGGCTGAAACACTTCCGGCTGAAAGTGTTCTAGCTGGAACTTATGTGATTTTATAAATATCCCAAAATCTCTCCCGAGTAGTCATTTTCACTATTGATTTCACTATAGCGGTCACCAACGTAGTCAGAGTGTTTTAACCATAATAGGTAGGTGAATTTTTTATTTTTTATTTCTAAAAATTTTTAAAATGTTTTTTAGTTATTAGATGATAATATCAATTAAATGGATTATTTTAAAATATTTTATTAATTAAATTAATTATATTTTAAATATATTTTTTAGTAATTGATAATAAAGCATTAGTTATGTTTTAGAAAATATTAACATGGTAAACATTTTACAAAACATTAGCATAGAGTTTAGTAGTTGATAATAAAACATTAGTTACATTTTACAAAACATTAATGTTCAACAAAACTATTAGTTACATTTTAGGAAACATTAACATAGTAAACATTAATATTTAACAAACAAGTATTAGTTACATTTAAATACAAAAAATCAACATAGTAAACATTAATGTTCAACAAACCTATTAGTTACATTTTAGAAAACATTAGCATAGTATAGATTAACAGCAAACCTATTGGTTACATTTTACAAAATATTAACATAGTAAACATTAGTTCAACAAATCTATTAGTTACATTTTACAAAATATTAACATAGTAAACCAATATGTCCTTTAAATAACATTACATTTTACAAACCTATTAGTTACATTTTAGAAAACATTAACATAGTAAACCTAGATGTACTAAATAACATACATGCATATTTTTTATTCACATACATGAGCTAGATGTGCATATTTGAGCTATATGTTCACATACATGAGCTATATGTACTAAATAACATGTGCATATTTTTAGTTACATTCAACTTTGTACATATTTATATACATACATGTTTTAAATTAAATTTAACTTTTAGTTTTATATGTACTTATGTATGTATATCTTAACTCTACATTTATAGATATCTAGATCTTTGCATATATATCATTATGGCATCCAGTACTGGTGGAGCACCTACATCCTCAAGGGAGGCTAGTGTTCATGGAGGGGGTCCTAGTGATGAGTTGGGCATAGCACATAGATGGACATCATCTACTGAGGAGAGACAACATTTATTTATAGATACTATTGCTAGATTATCTCATGCTCTCGAGTATCTTGATTCTACATTGTTAGCTTCTACCACTCTCCCTAATAGGGAGAAGGTTGTTTCTATTAGATATGAGTTGTGCTAGATGATCGACACAATCTTTGGGTACAACCCATTTGATGATATTAGTATCGAGACATTTTACTCTTCCCTTTCTCACAGTGTCACTGGCATTGTGAAGTATTCACAGATTGATAGTCAGGTCTCCACTGCTATGGTGAAGACCATGTTTTCCTTTTATACAAATAGGCCTAGGGTTAGAGGTTATTTAGCAATTAAGTGTACAGATCCACTCGTTGCTCTATTTATGTATCCTCGGTGGTTAGCCATGCATCATAGGTGGCTACAGAAGGATGAGTTTCTCCTTTATTTCCGCAAACAATTATTTGTAGAATTTCATTTACATCAGGATGTCGACTATACAAATTTTCTAGGTCATGTTGGACAGTGATCTGAATTAAAGATTCAGATTATAATACCTAGTGTGAAACCTGCAGTATTGAAAAACAATAATAATGAACAATAAGATTGCCAACCAAAAACTAAAACTCCATTTTGTTCGAAATATGAGTTTATACAAATATGGAGGATCTCAAGGGTCACTAGAATCCCCTTAGAAAGGAAAATTAAGAGTCATTGAATGTTTAATATAAATAAACTTATTCAAATTACCAAGATTATCAAAAAACTATATAAAAAAATAGGTCCACTTGGATAAGGCATAACTTTCTAGTACTAGCTTCAATTTGTAAATCGTTTACTTCGTTGGAAAGCTGGTCAAAAACTCTAGAACCAAAATTTGGACATCAAACCAAGGTTAGATGTTCGGGAGGAAGATTGTCCCAGAAATGCTCCGAAGGCCTTCAAAAATGCAGTTTAATGAGACATAGAAAAATACCAAAGAATTTTATTATTTTTGTATTTTTCCACTGCTAACCTGATCAGATAGAGCCAAGGCTGACTGTCAGAGAGATTTAGACCTATAGACACCCCTATGCCTATTAATAAATGGGCAATGCTGGGTCCAAACCTTTTGGTCATGTCGAGAGGTCCACAAATGACTACTGTGGGTTTGAGTGTTCTTGATGATATAGTCAGGACTCAGATATATTCTAGCATTGCCACAGTTAACACACAGTTACAAGAGATATCTTTAGATAGATGTGGTAGATACATGTTACAATCTCATGGTCTCATTTTGACAGGTGCACCCTCTAGCACAGGAGCTGATGATCTATATGAGATGGCAGATCTACCATCACCACTAGAGGTTTCAGCCATATTAGATATGGATGAATTGCATCATATGTCATCTTATTTAGTATCTAATATTTTTGGAGCATATCAAGTATTTTCGATGGTCACAGGGATTCCTCTTCATGACATTGGTGGACACATCAGCCATATTTTGTCATGCACAACAAGACCACAACCCTCACAGGGATAGGAGGATATCCCTGCACATTCTATAGGACCTACTCCTATAGAGGGCCACGCAACTCCTATCCCCACAGCTCCTATCCCCACAACAATCCCCACACCTACTTGGGATCCTATAACACCTACTCCTACTCCTCCTCCTGCACAACCTAGCCTTAGAGCACCTAGATTCTATGATTTAGTGATCACTCTATCACTACATGACTCAGATATTAGTTAGATTGTCAGAGCATTACATGATACTACGATAAATATTGTAAATTTCTATATGTTTATATTTATTTTTTACTATAAAATTTACACATACATATTCTTGAGTGATTCAATTTAACTTGTGTGTACATGTACATGTATGTTCTATAGGGTCTTAGTGATAGTTTGTTTCCTTTTGGAGATCTTTAGACCTTGAAAGATCCTCCATGACATGAGTCACAAGTATATTCTATATTTTTTATTATATATTTTATTATATATGTTATATATATATGTATTTTTTAAATTATATATGGACCTTATATTTTATGTATTTTTTATTATATATTTCTTTCATTTGACATGCAGGGTGCAGATCCAGATCATAGAGCCTTTTGGGGTCAAGGATTAGGAGGGGGATGTGATTGATGTTAGTTTACACATACATATCTATTTCATTGATGTTGCCAGGATATTTTATATATATACATGTACATGTATTTCAGATACTTTTATATCTAGAGATGTATGTTATCTCAGATATATGTGTTATTTTATAGATACTTTTATATAGATATATGTATGTTATTTCAGATACTTTTATATGGATGTAAATTTTATTTCAGATACATTTGATGCATGCATGTGGTATTTTAGAGATATTTGATGTCATATTTTGGAGACATTTTATATGGCATTTTGGATACATTCTACCCATGTATGTATGCATTATTTTATAGATGTGTTATTTTATGTATAGATGTACACATTATGTTCATGTTGAATGTATACATATGTTTTCAATATTTAATCAATAAATTTAATGCATGCATTTAAGAATATAACTCAAGAGTATTAGAACTTAATGTCTTATGTATGTACACATGTTAAATTGATCTTTTAATGTCTTAATGTTTTATGTTAATGTATGTGTTATTCATGTTTATGTATATGTGTTATTCTTGATATATATATTTCAATAAATTTAATACATAAATTCAATATATTTATGTATATTTTATCCCATAGATGTATGTAACTATGTTCATGTGTTAAATGTAGACATATATGTTTTCAATATTCATGTAAATATGTATATGTTATTGTTTTTAATGCCTTAATCTAAGTAAAATTAACTATATTAAATAATGACATGTCCTAAGGGCAACATATACATGTACATGTGTAACATATAAAGAGTATAACATAGAATATAACATAAATACATTTATTAACAATCATATGTAAGAAAACATAAACAATGTATATAAATACATACAAATACTAAAGGGGTTGTCTTAAGGAGAGGTCCTAAAAGGTAGCACTAAGGGGGTGTCCTAATAGGTGGTCTTAACGGGAGGTCCTAACAGGTTGTCTTAAGGGGAGGTCCTAATCTAGGTTGTCTTAAATGAGATATCCATGTTTAATTTAAATAAAAATAATAAAACATGTGTCTAATTTCACATATCCAAGATAAATGATCAAATATATACAAATTTATAAAAAAAATATTCTATCAATGTTAAATGTGAAAGTATAATCTAGCTATATAGACATAGTTGAACCAAAGCTCCACAATAAGTACAGAGGTAAACTAGAGCTCCACAAACAATGTATTGTTAGGATCCTCTCTAGTTTTTACTATCTCTAGAAGTTTTTCATGTTCTTCAATAGACAGTTTTCACTTTTGATTTCCATGACGTCATCTTCTTTGTATTGCTTCAAATTGTAACTTTGTTGCTATAACATGGTTACTGTAATGTAAAACTTTTTCTTTAGGCTTGTATTCAATAAATTCAATGTCACTATCAGTTACCCTTGTTTGTTGATAATATGTTCCTTCAATAAAAATCGATCCAATTGGATAAGATTGTCCACCAACATCTATAGTTCCTTCTAGAAACTTGTTTTTTGCTTTTGTGCATCTTAAAAGATAATATTCCACATTTTTTGTATTATCTGGTAAGGCTTAAACTACAAAAATATCTCCTACATGTATATAAAAATATAGATAAATATAAATTAATTTAAAAATGAATATGCATGTATATTAATTTATATAGATGTACTATAATATATGCGTTTACAAACTTTCCATAACTAAATTAGAAATGAGCTCATAATTGTTGGAAATGTTTGAAATGATCATAAGAAAACTTGTTGGAATGATATATGGAACTGGTCAAGAATGTTCTCAATCATTGTTTTGTCATTGATGTCAAACTTGCTACTTCCAGGAATGACAATTGCTTTAGTGATCCAAATACTATCAATTAGTTGATTTTCAAGGAGGAGGCAATCAATAAGATGTAACTAGAACACCTAGAGAAAGGTTGACGTTATGATGTTATAATGAAGTACAAGGATTAGCTAAGCCATTGATGAAAAAGTGTATTTAATGACATACTAATAAGACATAGAGAATGGGCACACTAAAATATATCAAAGATGTAAGGTTTTAGCTAAGTCTTTTGTAAAGCTCAACTAAATTCATTAGAGAAAAGGAGCCGAGCAAGCTAGTATGTGCCAAGCAAATTCCTAGTTAAAGCCAAGTAAACTTCAAGTGCCCAGCAAGTTCAGATGCCGAGTGATGTAGAGCACTCGTAAAACAATAATGCCGAGTTGCTGCATTATTTTGAAAATCAAAGATTCACCAGATCTAAGCCAATAAGGTTGTCATCTAGAAGTTTGTGAATTAAATAGAAGATAAGAATGATGAGTTGGTGGCACAGAACACCATGTAGAACATTTTTAAGGATACAATTGATGAATTTTGTAGATAAGAACAAGATATGAGGTAAATACAATGTATCCTGCCTAATCCATTTTAAACCCTAAAATTGGAGAAGGAGAATTGAGAAGCAAAGGAAAATCAGATTTCTATTTAAGGAGTCATAAGTTAATAAAGAAAAAGGGAGAGAGAGGTGGTCAAGCATGAAAGCATGAAATGTTGAAGGAGGTGCTAAGAAGGAAAGAAAGCATAGTTACTCTGTTTCAGTAAGAAGGCCCTTGATATGGATGCATTGGTACAATGAGTTAGAAGATTCAAGGAGACGAAGCTTGAGAGGAAGATAAGTAGTCAGAGCTGAAGTGATTGAAGCCAAGCATTAGGATTGAACTGAAAGTGTGATCTGAAATCTGCAAAGTATGTTGTAAGTTATATCAGATCAAAAGGTCATTATTGTCACTTTCTAGAAATTGTAACAATTAGTTTAAATCCTATGGACTTAGGTTGGTTTAATAGCCATGATATAAATCCTTTAATAGGGTGACATTCAAAGTGAATGTTCTAAAGTCCTTTAACCAGGCCCATTCCTAATAGTTTGGTGAAATCCTCTAACAAGGTCACATTTAACAGTGTGTTGTAAGCCTTTAATAGGGTAGGCTTTTAATAGGGCATCACTTCAGAAGAGTGAGAATTGAGTAGCATGTTACTAGTAGTTTTTCCCAAATTGGGTTTCCACGTAAATGATTGTGTCATGTTTTGATCTTCCATGTTTTATCTTTGCATGTTGATTTACTATAACTTGCTAATATGGTTGATTTAAGTTTGCATGGATGAAAAGTGTATGGATTCATTAAAAGTAGTGAAAAAGTGTTAATAGGGCATTTGGACCTTGGATAACTAATTCACCCCCCCCTCTCAGTTATTCTAAAGTATTCTAACAATTGGTATCAGAGCGAGACTGCTGATTCAGTTTAAAGGGACTAAAAGCAGAAAAGATCAAAATGCCAAAGAGAGAAGTTCCCAAGCTCAACAAAGACAATTTTGTTGCATGGAAAATCTTGATGAAGCTACATCTTGGATCCATAGGAGATTATGCTCAAAATTCAATTGTCATTGAACATGTAGATCCGACAGGTGCTTCTACTGCAAAAGACATGAAAAACAAGCAAGAACACAATCAGACAATGCTGAAAATTGCCTCTGCACTCAGCTATGCTGAATTTGATGATATCAAAGGATGTGACACTGCATTCAAAATGTGGAAAGCCCTATTAGACATCTATGGAGGAGATCAGAATGTAGAAAGAGCAAAAAGAGAAAGTCTCAGAGGAAAGTTTGATGATATGAAAATGGAGGAAAATGACAATGCTGCACAATATGGTGCAAGAATAAAGGAAGTGGTAAGTGCAATAAGATGCTTGAGTGGTCAATTGGATGAAGATATTGTTAATAGTAAGTTCTTAAGAACCCTGCTCCCTATCTATGCTATTAGAGTATTAGCAATACAAGAGCTAAGATGTATACCAGGAAACAATCTAAGTTTTGAAGGTATAATAGGTAGAATCACTGCATTTTAGTTATCTAATTTTGACAACTATAGACTAGAGAATGTTGAATTTTCCTTTAAGGCCAAGTTATCACTAAAAGATGCTGAATAGGTAAAATCAAAGAAAGGAAGAAAAATGAAGTATGTATCCAGTGATAGTAGCACTGATGAGGAAGATGTGGAACAATT
Source organism: Cupressus sempervirens (assembly GCA_028749045.1). NCBI lineage: Eukaryota > Viridiplantae > Streptophyta > Pinopsida > Cupressales > Cupressaceae > Cupressus > Cupressus sempervirens. The sequence goes on from CM053792.1 coordinate 546,555,770, forward strand.
GGAAGCATTGCTTGCTAGAAGCTTTCACAGAGGTAAAGGAAAATTCAAAGGTAAGATGCCTATCATTTGTTTCAATTGTAATGAAGTAGGTCATATTGCTACCAGGTGTACACAAAAAAAGGATTACAAGGAAGGCAACAAAAAAAAAATTAGAAGAGATGATGACAAGAGAGATTACAAAGAAAAAGGTAAGAAATGTTACATTGTTGAAGAAAATTCTGATGACAATGATGATGAAGTTTTTTATTTAGCCATGAAGGATCAATCTGATAAAGAAGAGCCCACAGCACTAGTAACATGTATGAATAAGAATGACAGGTGGATCATAGACAGTGGATGCTCACATCACATGACAGGAGACAAAAGTAAGTTCGTTAACTTTACTCAGTATGATGGAAATAGTGTTAGATTTGGTAATGATGCTCCATATCAAATCAAAGGAAAAGGTTCCATTAAGCTTACAGAAAAAAATTCATGTGATAATGCATACTATGTTGAAGGATTAAACTATAATTTGTTGAGTGTCTCACAGTTAGGAAATATAGGATGCAAAGTAGAATTTGGAAAAAAAACTACAAAAATCTATGATACTGATGGCAAATTGATAGGAAAATGAGATCAAACAAAGTGTAATCTATTTTACCTTGATATGGATGATGTTTCTTATTTTATTGCAAAATTTGATGATGAATGGTTGTGGCATAGAAGATTATGTCATGTCAACTTTGACAATCTGGTCAACATCAGTAAAATGAAGAAAGTCTAAGGTTTACCAAAATTGAATAAGCCTGATAACATCATGTGCAAACAATGTCAGCTAGGAAAGATGACAAAGTCAAGTTTCAAAAGCAAAAATTATACATCTAAAGAAGTACTTGAGCTAGTTCATACTAACTTATGTGGTCCAATGGAAGTACAAAGCTATAGAGGAGATAAATACATAATGTTATTTGTTGATGACTATTCCACGATGATGACTGTTATGTTCTTAAAACAAAAATCTAATGCTTTTCAAATGTTTAAGTGGTATGTGGCTAGCGTTGAAAAGGAAATAGGAAAAAGCTTGAAATGCCTAAGATCAGATAGAGGTGGTGAATTCACATCAAATGAATTCAAGATATTCTATAATGATAAAGGGATCAAAAGACAAACGTCAGCTCCTAGAACTCCCCCACAAAATGGAATTGCTGAAAGAAGAAATAGATCTATGATTGACTGTGCTAGAACACTAAAGATGGAAAAGACTATTTCCCTAAAATATTGGAGAGAAGCTGTAAGTGTAGCCATTCATACACTGAATCGAGTACAAGTCAAGAAAGGTACAAATACAACACCTTTTGAATTATGGTATGGTCACTCACCCAATGTAAAACATTTCAAAGTATTTGGTTGCAAATGCTTTATTCTTAAAGATGCTAGAAATGGAAAATTTGATGCAAAAAGTGATGAAGGCATATTTCTTGGTTATTCAACTAGAAGTAAGGCATATAAGTGTTTGAATACTAACACTAACAAAATTGTGAAAAGTGCAAATGTAAATTTTGATGAGCACATAGAAGTCCAAGCTGAAGTACCAAAGAAAATGGAAGAGTACAGAACCTTTGTGTATTCTTATGAAGGAATGATTTTTGATGAGGATGATGTCAATCAAATTGAAACTCAACAACAAGTATCAGTCTCAACTGAGTCCCAACCAATGAATGTCAAGTTGTAGAATGAAGGAAATGGACAATATGATTCTGAAGACAACACACATGATGAAGAACAACTTGACAACGAAGTGCATAGTGATCCTGAATTTGAAAGATCAAACATGGAAACAAGGACAGAGCCAAGATTATCCAAATATATAAAAATACATCAACCTGCTGAATAGATAATTGGTGACAAAGATGCAAGACCAATGAAAAGGAACAGACTAAGACATGAATCATGTCTGATCAGCAAATCTGAACCCAAGATAGTATACGGTGCATTACAAGATAATGACTAGTATAAAGCTATGGAAGAAGAGATTGATCAAATAAAGAAGAACAAAACCTAGAGTTTGGTTCCCAGACCAACTAAAAAGAATGTGATTGGCACCAAGTGGGTATTCAGAAACAAGCTAGATGAGAATGGTGAGATTACCAGAAACAAAGCTAGACTAGTATGCAAGGGTTATGCTCAAGAAGAAGGACTAAACTCTGGGGAAACATTTGCCCCTATTGCTAGAATGGAAGGAGTAAGAACTTTACTTGCATATGCTGCCTACAAAGATTTTAAAGTCTATCAGATGGATGTAAAATCTGCTTTCTTAAATGGCATACTAGAAGAAGAAGTCTACATTGAACAACTAGAAGGATTTGTTGATGAAAACAACAAGGATATGGTGTGTAAGCTACATAAAGCACTCTACAGTTTGAAATAAGCACCTAGAGCATGGTATGAGAGACTTCATAAGTATCTAGTGCAAATTGGATTTGAAAGAACTGATGATAAATGCACATTGTACATCAAAGCAAAAGAAGACATTATTGTATCTGAAATATTTGTGGATGACATAGTGTTTGGTAGAAAGGAAGTACTTTGCAAAGGCTTTGTTGACAAAATGAAACATGAATTTGAGATGTCTATGTTTGGAGAAATCAATTTTTTTGTTGGATTGCAAGTACATCAATTCAAACATGGTATATTTGTGATACAATCAAAGTACATCAAACAGATTCTTAAAACATTTGGATTGGAGGAGTCCAAACCGGTCAGCACACCAATGGCAACAGGAAATAAGCTATCCAAAAATAATGAATCAACTGAAGTCAATCAAACAATGTACAAATCCATGATTGGAAAATTACAATATGTTGTACATAGTAGACTAGACATAGCATTAGCAGTTGGAATAGTAGCCAGATTCTCTGCTAATCCCAAAGAAAATCATCTCATAGCAGTAAAAATAATAATGAGATATCTTAAAGGAACTGATAATTTTGGTCTATATTACACAAGGAATGGAAAATTTGAGCTCAATGCATATACAGATGCAGACTGGGGAGGCAACATTGATGATAGAAAAAGTACAAGTGGAGGTACATTATTTCTAGGCAAAAGGCTAGTTACCTAGACTATCAAGAAATAAACATGTACATCCCAGTCCACTGCAGAGTCAGAATATGTAGCAGCTGCAGTCAATTGTATAAACATTGTATGGCTCACACATCTATTGAAAGGAATGAAAGAAGAGGTAACAAAACCTGTGATACTGTATTGTGATAACACAAGTGCTATAAACATATCCAAAAATCCAATGATGCATGCACAAACCAAGCACATTGCAATCAAGTATCATTATGTTAGAGAATTGATAGAAGATAAACAAGTGAAGTTGGAATACATTCACACAAAGGAACAGACTGCAGATATCTTCCCCAAACCATTTCCCAAGGACGCTTATGAATATCTTAGAGGCAAGTTGGGGGTAATACTCCTAACACAATTAGTTTAAGGCAACAAGGATGCTACCCTGCATCAACAGAAACGAATCATTGAAATATTAATAGATTCATGCACAAGATGACAGTAGGAGCAGAAACTCCAAATCAGTCACAAGCATGGTGATAGAGGGAGAAAACAACAAGAAGCCAAAGCTCATATTTTGCATGATAAAGATGTTACATCTTTGGTATTTATTTCAAAGAGGGAGAAATGTGTAGAAACCTGATCAATACAAAGAAAGAGGGAGATAGATATGAAAGAGGGATATATATGTGAAAGAGGGAAATATATGAGATCAGTAGAAAAAATGCACCAGCAAAAAAATGTAGCGGACAACATATAAAATCTTGGTGGTAACTAAGTTGATTAATTGATCAGTTTGGTTTGCCATCAATGCCAAAGAGGGAGATTGTTGGAAATTATTGAAATGATCATAAGGAAAGTTGTTGGAATGATATATGGAACTGGTAAAGAATGTTCTCAATCATTGTTTTGTCATTGATGTCAAACTTGCTACTTGCAGGAATGACAATTGCTTCAGTGATCCAAATACTATCAATTAGTTGATTTTCAAGGAGGAGGAAATCAATAAGATGTAACTAGAACACCTAGAGAAAGTTTGAAGCTATGATGTTGTAATGAAGTACAAGGATCAGCTAAGCCATTGATGAAAAAGTGTATTTGATGACATACTAATAAGACATAGAGAATGGGTACACTAAAATATATCAAAGATGTAAGGTTTTAGCTAAGTCTTTTGTAAAGCTCAACTAAATTCATTAGAGAAAAGGAGCCGAGCAAGCTAGTATGTGTCGAAAAAATTCCTAGTTAAAGCTGAGTAAACTTCAAGTGCCGAGCAAGTTCAGATGCCGAGTGATATCAAGTGTCGAGCAGATATAGGTGCCAAGTAACACAGAGATGCCAAACACCGGTAAAACCAATAGTGCCAAGTAACACAGAGATATTGAACACCAGTAAAACCAATAATGCCGAGTAACACAGAGATGTCGAGCACCAGTAAAACAATAATGCCAAGTTGCTGCATTATTTTGGAAATCGAAGATTCGCCAGATCTAAGCTGACAAGGTTGTTATCTAGAAAATTGTGAATTAAATAGAAGATAAGAATGATGAGCTGGTGGCACAGAACACCATGTAGAACATTTTTAAGGATACAACTGACGAAGTTTGTAGATAAGAACAAGATATGAGGTAGATACTATGTATCCTACCTAATCCATTCGAAACCCTAAAATTGGAGAAGGAAAATTGAGCGGCAAAGGAAAATTAGATTTCTATTTAAGGAGTCATAAGTTAATAAAGAAAAAGGGAGAGAGAGGCGATCATGCATGAAAGCATGAAATGCTGAAGGAGGTGCTAAGAAGGAAAGAAAGCATAGTTACTCTATTTTAGTAAGAAGACCCCTGATATGGATGCATTGGTACAATGAGTTAGAAGACTCAAGGAGATGAAGCTTGAGAGGAAGACAAGAAGTCAGAGCTGAAGTGATTGAAACCAAGCATTAGGATTGAGCTGAAAGTGTGATCTAAAATCTGCAAAGTATGTTGTAAGTTATATTAGATCAAAAAGTCATTATTGTTACTTTCTAGCAATTGTAATAGTTAGTTTAAATCCTATGGACTTAGGTTGGTTTAATAGCCATGATATAAATCCTTTAACAGGGTGACATTCCAAGTGAATATTCTAAAGTCCTTTAACCAGGCCCATTCCTAACAGTTTGGTGAGATCCTCTAACAAGATCACATTTAATAGTGTGTTGTAAGCCTTTTACAGGGTAGAATTTTAATAGGGCATCATTTCAGAAGAGTGAGAATCAAGTAGCATGTTACTGGTGGTTTTTCCCAAATTGGGTTTCCACGTAAATGATTATGTCATGTGTTGATCTTGCATGTTTTATCTTTGCATGTTGATTTACTATAACTTGCTAATATGGTTGATATAAGTTTGCATGGATGAAAAGTGTATGGATTCATCAAAAGTAGTGAAAAGGTGTTAATAGGGCATTTGGACCTTGGATAATTGATTCACCCACCCCCCCTCTCAGTTATTCTAAAGAATTCTAACAATAATCAGCTGAATATACAGGATCATGAATGTCAATGTCAATGAAAACATCTTCAAAAGAAGGCTTTCTAACTATCTCCCTCAAATCCCAATGTGAAACATATCCATTCACAATATTTTCACATGCACTCACTGGATTGTCCTTAATGTAGTCATCACAAAAACATGTTTTCTCTCTTACTTTAAATACTAGAGGTTTATGGTTTCCTGTAGTCATCACTTCATGTAAACTTCTAATACCAAGGATCGTTTGACAATTGTAAGGATTAGATCGATCTATATCTGTTACAAATACATTAAAAATAATTGCCATATTTCAAAATATTTATATCTAATATAAAACTAAACAATTTGAAAAATACATTTAAAAATAAATATTACTTAGAACTCACCTTTCACTTCCCAAAAGTAACACTTATTGTATTCAATATCTTGAGTAGAAAAATGAACTTTGCACCATTCAATAATGTGATTTGCACTCTCTATCTTATTTTTTGTATGCAAATACAATATTCATAAATATAAAATTTAAAAGTATATATGATACTAGTATTAAACATGCACATTAAATCCATATATTTACCTACAAGTTCATCATGCTCCATTATGCTCCCCTTTTTCGTGTCCACTTTCAAAGAAATTCCATAACCTAACATTGGTTCTAACATGTTGCATTACTAACCAATTAAATGCTTTTGCATATTTGAATTTTCCTATGAACATGAAATATGATAAGTATCTACAATTATCTGTGTACATGTATCAAATCAAAATAGGCACGTGTGTACAAATAAATTAAGTTAAAATAAAGTTAAATAAATGTGTATGTTTGTGTATACTAACCTACACATCCATCAGACCAAATCCAGTGCTCTGAAACATTTATTCCATAAGTTTTGAGATCTTTAGAGAACATTGCAAAACAATGAGCCACATAACTCCTATCATGAACTCTATCATCACTAATATAGAAATGAACCTCTTTGATGATGATGCATTCATTTTCATCTAACCTTTCTATCTAATCCACCTCGAATTGTGCATGTCTATAGGTCACTTGCACAAATATTGCAACTTGTTCATAATGATAATATTGCCCTTGAAGCTCTGTTTGAGGTGCAAATGTATAATTCTTTGAAAAATCTACAACTGAAAGTATACAACCAGGTGGAAAATAATTTTTTGAATCACGAAACTATTTTGCTTGCCATGATGCACCATGATAATGTTGGATATGTGGATATATCAATGGACAAAACTTGGTCATAAACTCATCATAATACAATTCACTCTCCTTCAATACAATTTTTATGGATTCATCTCCTGTCTTATTTTGGTATGTCTCATATTTATATCTTATCCATGAGACTAGTGTGGATTCATTAATATTCTCAATTTTCATTTTAGACAATTTGCATAAATCTCCACAATCTTTACACTGATTTTTGATGCATTGCACTTTGAACTCATCTGAATCTTCTAATTTATCACATAATATGAACTTCACAAATTGTGTTGTACTGCTAGGGATGACCAAATTAGGACCAAGTACTACCATAAATTTTTTATATGATTGCAAGTGTAGACCAAATTCAACATAATTTCGACAACAACAAGTTTCACACATCTTATTTATGCGTACAAAGGAAGGATGCAAACTCTCAAACATTCTCTAACATATTTTGACATTTTAAAATTCTTGCTTGAATGTTTGAAATAATTCACTTTGAGTTATATCTATGAAATGTTTTGGATGTTCAATTTTGGCCCCTATCTCTTGATCTTTAATTTGTATAGTATCACACCCATTGGAAGAAACACGAGAATGTGTGGTCAAAAATTCAATAACTTGTCTTTTCACATCTTTAGAAATTTTGTCTTTTCGAGGAACTCTACAAATATTCTCCCAGTTATTCTCAATGTTATCATCTAGCATATTTATCCTCTTGATGTATCTCTAAATAGTTCTTTTGGATATATGTAGTACATTAGAAATTGCACATACCTATTTTCTATGTGTCAATTTTCTACTAGATATAGTAGTCATCAATGCTCTACGTACATTACTCAAATCACCTCCTCGAGTTGTGTTGTCAATTTTGTTATAAGAATTTTTCCAGTTTTCAACTATTATTTTATTAATATTATGCACATGGTTTTTCCTATTATCAACACCCAACAACTCTAAAAAAGGTCTCATATCTTTTCTCATAGAGAACTTGACAAATAATTGTGCCTGTCCAAATATACTTTTATCTTTGAAATATTCATCCCACATGTTCTAAAAATGCTTTCTAATAGTGTTATCATTTATTAGATCTTTAATGGAATTTGGTTAAAAAGTAGTTCCTCATCCAAATCCTTCAAATTTTTTATGCCTTCTAATTTGTTTCTATTAGCAGAACTGCCAATTTCTTCCTCTTGATTACTTTCATTCTCTTCATGAATCTCATCCTAATCAGGAATTTTAGTAGGTTGGTTTTGGTTACACTTAGTATGACTTTTCATTTTTTCATCTCTTTTCCTATCACATTTCCTTGATCTTTTCCTTTTACTGCCCATTGAATACTTTTATCTATAGAAAAAAAATTTTAAAAATTAGATTTTGAATACTAAATACCAACTAATGCTTCAATTTAGAATACATAAAAATAAAAATAAAATTAGATGGGAAATTTTTTTTTACAAATATTCAATCCTTTGCAATTTTAAGGATTTTTGCGAAATAATTGCTGAAAAGGACTTCAAAAATCGTCATCTTTCGAAAATGCTCTTCTATTTTTTGTTGTTTTCTATATTTATTAAAATAAAGAAAACATAAATGTTGTTTGTTAGCTGAAATGGTTTGAAACTAAGTTATTTTATACTTGAAATTGTCAAACTAACCACTTGCAGTTAGTTGGGCTGACAAGGGTTCCAGCTGAAACACTTTCGACCGGAACAATTCTGGCCTAAACGGTTTCAGCCGGAACTACCTATGTGGCATCCTAGGTGGTAGCCACACAAGAAAAAATAAGAACTTCTACAAAATTCTCACTTTGAAGGCCAATTTGACCTACTAAATTGAAGTTTTTTTAAAACTAAAAATATAGTTTTGTAGGTCTGGGAGTCAAGATTACGATCATATAAATTTTTTATTATTTTTATTATGGATAATATGTTATAATTTGAAAATATTACTAGTAGGTATTTTAAGATTTAGGAATTTCTCTATTCAAAAATAAGAAAAAAATAGTAAATCATGTCCAAAAATTATTATTTTTTAATGTTGCACTAGAGGAGAGAGTCTTCTTCAAGAATATGTAATTTTAAAAAAAAAATATGTAGATTTGATAGAAAAAGTTTGACCGGAGAAAAAAACTATCAATTTTTGATAACTTTGACTTTGACCAATTATAACTTGAAAAATATTAGTTGAATTTCAATTTTTCTTTTTTGGTGCACTATATGTACATGTCGACTCTAACATATTCGAAAATCAGACCAAAATATGAACATTTGCATTTATTTGTTTGACGGGAAAAAAACTCTATAGTTTCAACATTTAAAAAAATAAAAAATAGACTTTAAAATTAAAAAATAGATAAAATTTTCACTCAATTTTTTTTTTTTTAATTACAAACATAAACATCATCTTCAAATTCTAAGCACAAATGCCACTTTTATGTCATTAAAGTTGAAGACTTTAAATTTTGATATCACTTCTCCTTTATAAAAGGTGACACAGGTTTGTGCTTTTACCTAGGAAGCTGACTCAAGGATTTATTATTGAGCATGTTTTAAATATTATGAGTAGAGAAGACTTGCAAATTATTGAGCAAAAAAGTGATTGACAAGAAGAGTGAACTACCTATGCATCTAAGAGACCTTAAAGTTATTGTTACTGAGTACATAGTTCCAAATCTAATTGCTCAATTTGAAGGTGAGGGAGTCTGACATGTTGGATAGAGGAAGAAGTAAAAGCTTGTTACACATCTATTATTCTAAAAAGAATAGTATCGAGGTCAATTGGATAGTGGGTTGATTGATGTGATCCTAAAGTTGTTTGGAAAGTGGGTTTAGCTACCTTCCACAACTCCTAATAGGGTTGGAATCTCCTAACAGAAATTCAAAGTCTCCTAACAACAACTCATATGTATTGAATGTGATTTATTAAACTCCTAAATGGGTCTATCCTTTTAGAAGGAACATTTATATTAGTACATCATCTTGTGGGTTTCATTCCCACTGAGGTTTTCCCTCTGATCAAGGGTTTCCCTAGTCAACATATCTAGTGTCACTATGTATATCTATCTTTCATGACTGTTGATTAAATTTCTCACATAATTAAGTTGGATTTAAGTTGATGTTAATTTTGATAATTACATAACTGATTCACCCCCCTTCTTAGTTATATTGTGAACATTAATTACTAGAAAAATGTTCATAATAACCTCTCTTAGTTCTAGGAGATTCAATTTTGTTTGGAATAAACACAACCATACCAATCAATGTTAAACCTCACAGTGTTCCTTAATGAATTGGTGCATTATTGCACAAATTTTGAAACATTCATCACTAAAAATTTTCACAAACACCATAGATTAAGGTGATTACAATGTAGATTAAACAAATTCAGGTAACGATCTTTGAGGATTGTAACTCAAAGCCCTTGTTCTTTTGTTTGTTCATTATTTTTCTTAAGGAGGGATTTTTGGTATTGGGATTTCTTATATCTAAGGTTGCATGTGGATGGAGGTAGGTGAGGTAGTCAAGGTACAGGTACAGGTACAGATACAACTATTTTTCATAATAGAGGATGAGAGTACTTGGGTATGCCAAAATTTATTTTAAATTATACTTATATAGTTATGGAAAAACTGAAATTATGTGTCATGACAATGGTTTTTCAAAAGAAAACAACAATGATAAAGTTTGCAAATGTAATTTATTGTTTTCAATTTCAGATTTGCTATATGTTTGTAATAATAATGTATGATAAATGTTTAGATGCATAACAAGAATAGTGATAAAATTTTACAAATGCAATGTAATGTTTTTAGTTTTACATTTTCTATATGTTTGTAATAATAATATATGATAAATTTTTACATGCATGATAGAGAAGGTAGACTTTAAACATGAACAATAAGATCATAAATCATATGATAATGACATATTGAAAATGATAAGCTTCTAACTTGAACAATGATAAAGTTTTTTGTTAATCAATATTGTATCAAAGTTAAACTAACTAGGTATTACATTAAGCTTGATAAACAATAAGATGATACCCAAACAAAAAACATTTTAAAAATATCAAAAATCTTAATCAAATTCCTTAGCTCTGATGATCTCCACCAAGTACCCATTACTTGGGAGATGTGTACTTGGTACTTAGGTACATGGGTACAAATACTAAGGGTGTGGGTACGATTATCTATGAAACCTTTCTTAAATCTTTGGAGGAGTTCAATTATTTTCTATTAGTGTGATATTTATTTCATAAACCATAAACAAGATTCTAATGAACAAGACTATGTAATGAATAAGATTTCATAAACCATATACAAGATTCCAATCAATGAGAATTTAATTGACAAGATTCTTATGAATATTATTAAAATAAACAAGATTCCATACACTATAAAAATACACAAGCGCATCAATTCACAATAATATAGTATATCAAAATACATAATAATATATAACATAGATGTAAATGTATGTCAAAATGTACATCTATATACAAAATATGGTGCATGCCATCAAAATATGTATAAAAAATCAAAGTTTATACATAAAATATGGCATATGCCATCTGAAAATGTGCCCTAAGGAATCCCTAAAAATTACTACATCCTAGGTTGTGGGAGTAATCAAAATGGAGCCTCTTTAATGCACTCTCTGAACTCCCTAGATCTTGTATGAATAAAAAAGACAAAATCCAAGTTAGACTAGCTTATTAATTGATTTGTACATATAAAAAATAAATTTATTCAAATGCATGTTGATCAATAATGAAAGCAACATCATTTTCCTTTCACCGCACCTTCCTCTACCACTTAGGAGTCCTCACATATGTCCTCAACAAAGCACACACCTCACTAAGTTTGACCTAAACATGTTTGTATAGTTGTCAGATTGATCTCATACTTAAAATATAATGCTATTAATGATAACATAATCAAGAATTCAAATCATAATTTACCTCAGGTGATATCTAATTAGAAAATGTCACCTAAGTGAGAAAAGATAACAAAGCCCTACTTGTTGGAAATAATCAAGACTAGCTAGGTTACTGAGAGGGGAGGGGTGAATCAGTAACCTCAAAACTTTTGAACAAATTTAGCACTTAATAACAGAAACCAATTATCATCAATAGATCTAATCTACTACATGCATGAGAAACTAAAAGATAAACATTCATGGCACATGAACACAATATTTGGTGACCCAAAAAGCTTCCAATAAGAAAGTAAAATTGGGGTGGGGATGATACCCACAAAACTTCAATACTACAGTATAAATTTGGCTTATTAAGGCTTATAATGATCAATTCTAATGATCTACCCTGTTAAGAGCAATTAGGACTATTAGGCCCACCTTGTTAGAGGTTTTACAAACATACAATGAAGTATGCACTCAGTAAAGAGATTTGAAGAAAAGACTGTTAAGTCTACCCTACCAAAGGATTTAAAGTTGATTCACCTATTAGGATGAAATAGTAGATCTAACTTAAAACTTAATTGTTGATTTAGATCCTTGAAATGTTGATCACCTCTTTGTGATAGATAAAACTTGACCGCTCTTGAGTTAACCTTGTTGTATACCTTTCTCTACTACTAATTCATATTTGCATTCACTCTTCTCAAAACATTACTGCCTTATCATACTTGGGTATGATACAATACATTACATATATACCATCCTAATTCTCATAATTACAAGGTCAACCAAAACACAAGATAACACCAATATTATTGAGTCAACCCAAATGTAGAAACTCGGGTTCTATAAGCTGACGTGGTGAATTTTTGATACTCGACGTCCACTACATTACTTAGCATTGTCATGCATTTAGTAGAAGAAGAGGCTCTATCCATACTAATCACTTAACGTAGCTTCAAACTTGGTAAACATTGGAGACTCGGTAGATATAGTGTCACTCAGTAAAAATTGAATACCAAGTTTACCTTGCTTGCACTCGATAAACTCTACTCATCCCATCACTTGGTTAACACTGGCTTCACATCACAAGAACTAATGACTCGATAGACACTACGAAGATTGGTAACAACTAAACTACTCGGTGATAACTACTAGACTTCACACTACCTGATTTCACTCAGTAACCTCTGGAATGCTTGGTGTGAACTATGAAACTTGATAACCACTGGAATGCTCAGTAAACACTAGAGACTTAATGATGAATTTGGTAACCATATGAAATATGAATAAGTGTTGTCACTAATAACAAACAAGACTTAATACCAACACTACTGACCCCTCTCCATCACATCAGGTGTTTCCTATGACAGTTAAAAATATAGCTTTTATAATCAAACAATATTAAGATAAGTAACAAATAAATAAAAAATATACATACTATAGGCTATCACTATGAATGGAAATACTCGAGGGTCTGTGATGGTGAATCGAGGTATGTGCATCATCAGATGTTACCCCCTATAAAATAAACAATACAACAACATTTCATTATCATAAATAATTAAAATGTGCATATCTATCTATATATACATTTAATGACTTTAAAATATATAATTACCTCCCTCTTATCAATGGTTGGTTGCACAACCCCCTCACACTATCCCTCTCTATCAGGTGAAATCTACAAGAGAAAAAGAAGATGAGAAATCATGTAAAATAGAATATCAAATAGAAAAATAATGAGTAATCAAATAATGCATATCATAAAAGTCTCAAGGCTAAATGAAATGGCTGAAAGTGTGACACCACCAATTTTCTCATCTCCTCCTTTGTCACTAACTGGACATAATTTAAGAATCCCTTAATGTACATAAGTATGAAGTTATAGAAATACTGATTAAAATTAATGATGCTATGATGAATCAAACTTATAGGCTTACTGTAATAGAAGGAGCCCATGTCTCTACCCACCCCTCCTAGTCTCCTATAGGAGTTGTTCCTATCTCTATAGCCATGTCTAATTTGGCTTCATCTCCAACCTCAAACTAAAACTCTAAATTAGTAATGACACCTAGACAAAGATTCTTGTACATAATGCAAATATGCAACACATAGACACGTGAGGAAGCACTGAATGTACTAGTGCAAGCATCATCAACAAAAGGACACAATAATGACCTATTCTTGGTGACTAGTAGACTAGTCAATTAATGAATGGCTCTAATAGATATCGTGTTATCCTCAATGATGACATTAGGATGCTAGACTGGAGAAGGAATAGGAATATGGGGTGTGGGGGAGAGAAATATAGTGGCTTTCCTCCACTTTGCCTTGGGTAGAACTCCATATTGTACACCCATATTCAACCTCATGCTCCAATAATTAACTTTGTGTCCTTTGACAAAATCAATATATTTTTTTCAAGAAATATATGTGCACCTCAAAATTTTTGTGTAGTAGTTTGTCAAAATCCATTCACCACTAATCCCAAAAATGAGTTCTAATCACCTCATTAGTGGACCATTTGATTGATAATTTTGGCTTTCTAGGGTCAAATACTTTACCAATTTTTGGGTCAGAAAATAGGTTAGTTAGTTCCTTTTTACTAATATTAAGGGCCACAACTCCATAATAATACAAATCATAATCAAACTAGAAGTGCATCTCATTACACCAACAAAGAGTTGCATCATGTTACTTGGTAAGGGTCTTAATATTAGCCACAATAGTATTAAGGGTGGCTAGCATGGGAGATAAACTAGGGATAGAGTTATTTTTTTTTTCACAACCCTTAATTGATTTATATTATCTTCAATTAGGTCTTGAATTTGAGGAGGGTTTGTTAGAAACAATAGTCCACCAATATAACTGAGAGGTGGGGGGATGGGGGGGTGAATTAGTTACATGGGAATTTAATACATTTGTCATATTAAAAAATATTTACCATTCAACAAAAATAACAACCATAAAGAGATGCACATAAACAATTACACTAGATATCTTGACTAGGGAAGCCCTTGATCAGAGAGAAAACCTTAGTGGGAATGATGCCCAAAAGATGATGTAATAATATGAATATTCCTTGTTAGAGGATGGACCCTATTAGGAGTCTTATTACAACATTTAGTACAAAGAGTCCCTATGATGAGACTTTCAATCCCTATTAGGAGATTCCAACCCTATTAGGAGTTGTGGAAGAGAGATGAACCCACTATCCAAACAACTTCATGATCAGATCAACAAACCCACTATCCAATTGACCTTGGTACTATTCCTTTCAATATAATAGATGTGTAAAAAAATTTTACTTCTTTCTCTTTCCAATACATCAGACTCCTTTACCTTTAGATTGAACAATTAGATCTAGAACTTTGTACTTGGTAACAATAACCCTTAAGGTCACTTACATGCATAGGTAGGTCACTTTTCTTTTGTATCAATTTTCTACTCAATAATTCACATATCTTCTTTTCATCACAATTATAAAAACAAGGAAAACAATTTTCCTTTATACCATGCTCAATAATAAATTCTTGAATCATCTTCCCACTTCATTATGATACGTTAATTAAATGAAATACACATTTTATTAATATTGTTAACTCAAAGTTATAAACAAACTTTTACATGTGTGACTTTCATACATGCGCACTCCCTGACATCATCAATGGTTAGTATACTATCTCCAGTTAACTACACAACTCTTGAATACAATTATAATGAACTATAGCAATCATAGAATAGGAACTGCTTTCTTGATACTCTATTTCCATATGATTCTCTATAAATTGATCATACCTCCTACACTATCAATTCAGGTTCTGCACACTTACCCTTGTAACAAAGACATACTGTAATATGCACTAGATACTACACATAAGTAGTTAATTGATATATTGTCTTTAATACAAAAATCATAGTCTACTACTTTGTCAATCTTTACAAACTTATTACTATGTTGTCATCAATGACAAACACAATTATGAATACATCATATAAATATTCTACAATGCTCCCCCAGAGCATCAACATTCATTCTAACAATCTCCCCCTTTGGCACTAATGGAAACATAGATGAAAAACGTCTAAGTTCCAACAAAACAAAATATACATCTTCATCATATTCTTCTTCCTTTCCAATTGAATGTTATTCATGTCATTCTCTTCCCCATTGAGTTTAATGTCAAAGGTAATATATAAATGGTTCAATTGCTCAAAGATACAATAATCTACTAGCTCAACCACAAGCCAATCTATTGCTTTACAATTCATGAACAACTCAAGTATCTATAGACATTGTTGCATATCAATTACCAGTTACCAAGAGTCCTTTGCTAACTTTGTTCATCACAAATACTCCCCCATTGAGAAAGCATCGACATTCAATCTAGTCTAACAATGATGTTATGTACCTTTGACTGATGCACTTTTGCATCTTCTATTCAGAAGTAAATAGGGGCATAATCCCAAACATACCTCTTAGATACTCAAATGTGTCCTTTGGTAAGGCCTTCATGATTTTTTTTACAATCTATTCTTTAGTGTTAATATATTCTAGTCTGATTTCTTTCTCTAAAACTTTCTCTCTCAACACATGATACTTTATAGAGATGTGCTTAGTCTTAGAATGCAAAATAGGATTCTTAGACATGCTTACTATACTTATGTTATCGCAATAAATGATAACAAGTTCTTTGAATGTAATTCTAATGTCCTTTATCATTTGTTTAATTCATATAACTTGATTATAGTTGTTTGCTACTGCAAGATATTTTTCCTCTACAGTACTTTGTGAAGTGCAATCTTGCTTCTTGTTGAGCCAAGAGACTAGCCCTCCACCAAGAAAGAATGCTCCTCCATTAGTTCTTTTTCTATCATCCATATCTCTAGTCCAATTAGCATCAATATAAGTGCAAAGAGTAAAATCATTACTTCTATCATACAAAATGCCATAATCAAATGTCCCTTTCAGATATCTGAATATCCATTTTATAGCTACATTTACTTAGGATCAGCTAATACCTTGCTACATTTCCACCTGCATTAGCTATATCTGACCTATTATGAGTTAGATATTGCAATCCTCCAATCATAGATCTATACTTCTTTTGTTCAATAGTAGGTGTCTCATCCTTGCTTGATAACTTGTGACCAATTACCATAGGAGTTGAAATAGGTTTACAATTTTCTAGCTCAAATCCTTTCAACAAATCTTTCAAATACTTGGTCTGGGAAATAAAGATACCTTCTTTTTTTTGAACAATTTGTAATCCTAAGAAAAATTTCATTTCTCCTATCATGCTCATCTTAGATTCACTCTTCATATCTTCTGAGAATTTTTTATTGGCTTCATCATTTCCTCCAAAAATGATATCATCAACAAATACAATGATATCAAGAAACCATTTTCTATTTCTTTCAAGTACAAGTTGCTATCTACTATTCCTTTAGCAAATCCAAGTTTTTCTACATATTTATCCAACCTTGCGTACTAAGTTGTAGGTGCTTGCTTTAATCCATACAAGGATTTCTTTAATTTTCAAACCATATCCTTCTCTATTGTCAAAGGAAAACCTTCTAATTGCTCAATATAAACTTCTTCTTCAAGTTCTCCATTCAATAATGATGACTTAACATCCATCTAATATACTTTGAAATTTTTATTTGCTTCATATGCCAAGAACATTTGACTACTTCCATTCCTTCTACAGGTGCATATGTTTCCTAATAGTCAATTCCTTCTTGCTAAGAGTAGCCTTTGCATACTAATCTTTTTTTTTTCTTATTACTTCTCCTTGTTCATTCATTTTATTTCTGAATACCTAGTTTTTTCCAATCACATTTTTGTCCTTGGGTCTAGGAACTAATTCCCATGTATCATTTTTTATTATTTGTTGAAGTTCTTCCTCCATTTCTTTTATCCAATGATCATCCTTGATTTCTCCATCTGTGCTCTTTGGTTCTACTTGAGATATTAGGCATAATTGTTCATGGATTCTACCTCTTGTCATTACTCTTTTTTCTTTACTTCCTATTATCTAATCAGTAGGATGATTTCTTATCACATTCTTATTTGGGGTAGGAGTTGCTGCTTCAACTCTTATTTTAGGAACTCCACCCTATTGGAGTTTTAAAACTACTGAACATAAATAGTTCAATATCAAATTGATATTACTCACATAACCTAAGGATTAGCCAATTCCTATTAGCAATTACATGTGTAAACCATTTAGACCCAACTTCAACAAAACCAAGGGTGGTTTCCTACTCTTTAGGCTCTGCCAAACTAGGGTGGGTATATGCAGGGATGATTCAAGGTTGGAGGCTACTGTATGAGCATTATTTTATTTTCATTCTAATTTTTATCTAACACCCCCAAATACATGCATGATTTAGACATTTTGAGAAAACACACCCCATAAAATAGATTTGGCCAAATTTCTTCTATAGATTTGTAGGTGTTCCCAGCAACAATGGCTAACTAAGGCTAAAACATTCCATGCAAACAAGTGTTGACCATCATTTAAAATCTTCAAGAAATTTAAATTAAAGCTGATTATGATTTTAGTATTGATTCTTCTTCATAATATATTTATTCTACATACTAGGTGAATTTTGATCAGTGCCTATTCCATTAGGATTCAGAGTCTACTTAAATTTGTGGATCTAATCTATTGCTTTACAACAAGAATTATCAACAATTCTTAATGAATTTCATTCTTACAGACATCCTTTCTATTACCATGACAACCATATCAAATTCATCAAAAGCATTTACTTAATTCATTAAATCAATCGTAGTAATGAATTGGCATACAACCTAAATGGATTGCATTCAATTGAGCAAGCTTTACTCACACAATCTCAAAATAACCAAGTAACAACAAAGGAGACAAAACTCAATAAGGATTAATAGGGGGACAACTCAAAATTTATATTAATTTTCCTTGGAGATTGGTATACATTTTTAATAGACTCAGAATGACCTTAGAAATAGACATAAACAACATTCCATATTGATGTATCTTTAAAAAATATGTAGAGAAAATACATTATAAAGTTTTTCTCAAAGACTAGACCAAAAACATCCTAAGTGTAATACTAAAAATGCATTAGAAATTAGACCCCTCTCTAGCCCTGGAATCTCACTTATATAATGTGAGATGCAACAAGCTTCAGGCATAGAGAGATGACAAGTGTCTATTACAAGAGATATTTACATACACCTATCACAAAAAGACTTATAACCCAATGTTCTTTTGTGGGTCCCTTTCTGTTACATCTTTTTTTATGCTGATTGTTGATTGGATACTACTTTGGATCCTTAGCATATGTAGCTACTAGACTTGCCAATGATGTGTTAGGCTTTGATTCATTCAACTTCACTTCTACTCTAGTGTTTTCACTCATCATCATGTTTTACCACAGGGACAGTTACTTTTGATTCTATATTTGTTGAGTCATCTAATTGATCCATGACTTCCTTTGCATGAGATGACTACCCTTCTTGTTTTACAGGTACTAATGGAGGTGGATTGATGACTTGTAACTCATCTTCATGCATCTCATCATCAACACTTTCAACTTCTTCTAGTTGCTCACCAGAAGCAATATCCTCCATCCACTTGTCAAAAAGTGCATCGTCTAGCCAATCAAATTGTAGAATATCTTGTTGTTTTTTGATAACATATTCTACCTCCCTGTCACTATCAACAAATTCTTGCTTCAAAGAATCAAAGAATATTTGAGCTTTCACTACTTCTTTAGTTGTGGTAGCCCACCATGCATGCCTTATTTCATTGATAATTCTATTCATCCTTAAACAAAATAAATCATCAAGATCTTTGGCCCATTCATCTTTGTTTTTCAAATTATTTCTCCTATCTAGGGCACAAGGAAACAAACTAAACTTTTGGCTCTTGTACTTGTTTAAGTAGCCAACTATTATTCTTTGCAAATGAATTCTCTTATTGTCAAAATCAGAAAGATCAGAAACAATATCAAAAGTTTTTTCAATTTGATCATATGATGTTTTTATGATAGAATAACATAAAAATATTATCTCTTTCCTCCTTCTCACCCACTTATTCACAATAGGCTTCAAAGCCTCATCACTTGCTTTTAGTTCCTCCCAGATACTAATCAACCTAGCCAACTAATCATAAACTAGTGGCTATTCAATTTTGTCCCCCAAATATATGAGAGCCTTTCTTAATTTGTTTGCATATTTCACATTTAACTCTACATGTAAGGCCCACAACTTTCTCTTTTCTTCTTCAAAATCATTTTCTATGTAGTATTCTGGCCTTTGGGGTGTATCTGGTATTTCTATGAGGGGGGGTGGATTTGAAATGTTCAACTGGGGGGCAGAGGTATGTTAATCTTGGCTTTATGGACCTCCCCATTAACTTTTTCTCAAGCTCAATTCTCTTTTCACCTCTTTATTGTAGGCCTCAAGAATTGTTTCATTTTTACTCTAGAATTCAAACATGGCATGTTCTTCCTTCTTAGCAGCAGCCAAAAGAAATTGGGATGAATCCATATTTCAATGTGCTGCACATGTGAGGTATCAGCAACTCTTCTTACAATTATGCTTCCCATAAATCTAGACTCATCTAGTTGTAATGATGTGGCCCTAGATCCTCTTCTTAATGACCAACTAACCAATGCAACCTGATCTTCACTAAATGCAGTGTCCTGGAAGTCTTTTTTCTCCTCTTTGGGGATGGCTCAGGAGGCCTCTCTTCTAGGACTACACTGGTAGATTCCTCTATTTTCTTGCCCTTATCTTTAGCAATTTTTCTATTCTAAATTATATTGTAGCCTAGCCTCCTTTGAACAATTATTTGACCAGCTCCTACATTAGGAGTGAAAGCCAACCTCTTCATGACCTCTCTAGCCTTATCTAGATATGAATCAATGAAAAATTATTTCTTCTCATTCATAGCTTCCATTATTTCAGGGAAGGTATTCATGAGTTTATTTATTTTATCAACCTCTGTATTAGCATTATCTAGAGGACCATATTTCTGATCAAAATAATGAATGAGTTCTAAAACCTGGGAATAGACTCTCCACTTTTCCTTTTTGGTTTCCTATTCCTACAATGAGAACTCATTCCTTATAATGTCCTCTAGATAGTATGAGTCGTGTTTGACTTGTCCTAATTTAATCCTATGTCTTAAGGTCCGATTAAAGAATCCCTCAGAATCACAAAAATAGGGATGAGAAACAACCATTTTGTAATGATCCAAGATCTTATGCAAAAAGAACCAACCCCCTTTGGTAATCACAGATTAGTATGTCACAGTGCTATTGTGGTGTGCACAACACATGCCCCATTCCTATTATGGTGACTCCCTCCTTTTTTTGACTCCCAGACTCATAGTTCAAGAGTCCAGAGAAGAAATTTTAGTGTCAAAAAATTCAAAAAAAAAAAAGATCATCTTGTGCATACGAGCATCGAGGCACGACGTGCTTTGCAAAAGAGAGAGAGGGTTATAAAACCCTCCCTCCCATTCTTTCCTTGCTCATTTTACATAAGAGCAAGAATGGAGAGGTATGGAGACACCCTCTCCTCCCATTTTTTTCTCATTCTAAGCATGCATGCACACCCACATGGGAGGCAGTATACAGCGCCCTTTTGGACGTGTGCACTATGCTTGAGCGGTGCGCCTACAATCCGCACTGCTTGCGGCCCCTTTTGGGTGTGTGTGGCATGATGACCACTTGGCACCACTTGCACCCCCTTCCTAGGTGCATCGTGCGATAGTTCTGCATGCACACACTTTGAGCTACACATGAGAAAGTGTTGTAGTGCCCCTTTTGGGCACATGATGCACTATCATGTGCACCCCTATGGGCTGTGTGAATAGCCGTTCCACTACGCCCCTTTTGGGTGCATGGCATGGTGCCATGCATGCCCTTTTCGGTTACATGCATGACACGATGCATGCCCTTTTGGGCTATGTGCAGTGCCCCTTGTGCCCCCCTTTTGGGCATGCATAAGGCACACGATGGCCTCATGCAAACCCTAGCCGCTAGCACTATTGCACCTTCACCCACACGTTTTTCTTTTTTTTTTAATTTAATTTTAGTTTAGTTAGTTTTTAGAAAAATAATAATTAAAAAAAAAAGTGTGGGTGGAGGCATGGTGGCACATGCCTTATGCGAGCCCAAAAGGGGGGCACAAGTGGCACTACGCACAGCCCAAAAGGGGTGCAATGGTGTGGTCATGCATGCAACCCATAGGGGCATTCATGACACACCAAAAGGGGCACTGCGGTGCTTCTGTGTGTGTAGCCCTCATGCAAACCCTAGCCATGCATGTTGTCGTGCCTCCACCCACACTTTTAAAAAAAAAAAATTAGTTTAATTAGTTTTTAGCCTTCAAAAGGTACAGATGAAGTTGTTAGCCTTCAAGACTATGAAGTGAAATATATCATGTTAGGAAAGCCTACATGGGATACTTCCTAATAGATGATGACTATGGGAGTCTAGGAGGTTCTCAACCATATGGAACAGGATGAGATTTAAATCAGAACACTTCGAAGGCAAGTTGAGATCTTAAAAGGATATTTTAGCCAAAGTTATTGGTCCTCTTGATTCTGAATGCCCTGAGGAGACATTGAATACCATTCTTAGAGAAGGGGAATGTGTATGACTCAATCCATTTTTGAGAGCTTGTCAGGATTAGTGAGATAGCCTTGAGGATAGGGGTGTTACTATAATCATAGGAAGTTTGAAGTTATTACATGCTACACAAGAGAATTTTGATAAGATCGTGGCAATTTTGAGGTAGGACTTCAGTATTATGGATGAGGTACAAGTATGGAGCAAGGATTTACAAACTCTACAAGCCATAAAAGGGAAAAGGTACCACATTTTGATTGATGTATATACTAGAGAAGAGTTAGACATGATAGATGATTGGATAGAAAAGATTTTAGATGGAAATAAAGTGATGGAAACATTTCATGATGAGATACATAGGCTCAAGGACCAAGCCCGAGAGCAAATTTTGGAAGTAGAAAAGTTGTACAGTGATGCATGATTGGATATTTTTGAAGATGAAGAATGGGAGAAGCTTTTACTAGTTGAGGTAGTTGTGGAGAATTTTAGAAAGACTTTAGAGGAAGCATACAGTAATGAAGACATCAGACAAGCCTTCAAGACAGAGGAAGCATTGTTAGAGTTGGACACCAAACTCAGAGATTTTGCAAAAACTTGAGTTGAGGTGGACAACTATAGATAGAAGGTCCAAGACAAGTATGAGTCTTTGGATCTTGCGGATGCTACTAAGATTACTGATATTATAGAGAAATTCAAGGGCAAACATCTAAACATATCTTTAGGATAAAGATGAGCAAAACCCAAATGCCTAAATTTCAATTTTGACACTTAGTAAAATTTTGAGCTTTTTGATCCAGCCAAGGTCCACAGGTTCCCAACTCTGCAGGTCCGCAATTCAGAGGTGTGCCAACAGTTGACTGCCAATTCCAAAAATAGCACTTTCCATGCATTAGGAATGCATTATGATGGCAGTTTAACTCTGACACATGCGTAGTGAAGGGGCAACTTCTATTTTTGGTGTCTCCATGCACTTCTACTTTGACTGATGGCTTCCTCATATTTTCTCTCTCATGCTTTCATTGTTTTTGATATGTAAAGGGCTCATGCATCCAATTAATGAATAAAATATGGATGGAGTCCCCCTAAGCACCAGTTAGATTATCAGTTTGTATATATTTAGTTTGTTTAAATGTTTTAAAAGCATTTTATTGCATTAAGATATCTCTCACTCTCAACAAAAATTAAGGAGACGATTTCTTATAAATACCACATTGTAAAATGTAACAAAGGCTACCGTTATTATGTAATAAACTTATTTTTTTGGTGCTAGCATTCAGAGTGTAGTTATTCTTGCCTGAATGTTTCATTGTTTTGTGGATTTTATTCATGAGATTGTGATTGAGCCAAAGGTTTATTGTGTTGTTTCTGGTTGTGCGTTCTTTTAGTTCTAGTGTTTGCTACAAATATATGAATTCTATTGACGTAACGAGATTTAGAAGAAATCACCCGATTGTCTCTACATAGCTTTTTCTCTTGCATGAGCACACTTTCCATGGCCTTACAATTTGATGAAGAGTGAAACATCATTCAATTTGTTAAATATTCTCATCGATGATTGCATCAGTGGATTCTAGGAAGTGTTGCTCCTATTTTCATTGGTTTCTTGCCAATTTCTTTGAAGGTTTAACTCGTAGCGTGTTGTGTTCTTAGCTTATGTCCATTTAGGAATTTCAATTTCAAGTTATTTGATTTCATGTTATTTGATTTCAATTTCATTATGTGCTTTGCTAACTCCCTGTTAGAATAGGACCTCATAGTAGCTGCATTATTAGAGTTGCATTCATTGAAAAAATAGAAAATACAAAAATATTGTTCTTTTGGTGTGAGATTTTGAGACAATGAATAGATTTTACTTCAATTCAAGGATAAGAGAGTTTTTAGAACCAGCAAAGGCCTCCTCATGAACACTCACATTTATCTTCTATTGAGCAAATTTTGGTACGTCGCAAGAGAAACACTGAAGCTCAGAGTGGATCCTTAAAAAGATTTTCTTTTCAATAGAGGAATTACACTATGGATTCTTGTTGTTTACCTCATGCAAAATGAATGCCCAACAGAAGTGGCAGTAGAAGGAGGGCCTAAAAACAAAGAACCTACTATTGGAAACAAGAAAGATTGGATGAAGTTTCAAAATTTTTGCACCCTTGCAGTAATATGCATTCCATAAAAGTTTAGAAATCACTTTTGAAATTTTCAAAAACTCAGATCTGTAGGTTCGTAGGTCCATAGGTTTGCAGGCATGCAACTTCATAGCTCTGCAGATCCACAGGTCCATAGCTCTACAGATGTGCAGGTCTGTAGGTTCACAGATTTGTAGGTCCGCAGAACTCTGTGGTGCACAAAATTTAGAAGAATTGAGGAGGTGTACTTCTGCAGAGGTACACTTTTTCTAGAATTGATACAAGCTAGAAGATATTGATCCAAGATCCCCATTCCAGTTAGTGTTAAGATCTTCACCAAGTGCCCAAGAATTTCTAGAGCTTACTCATTTTCGTAAGCCATGTAGTGATAGAGGAGCACCCCAAATTCAACCACTTCCATTCGACATTTCATCATCTTCTTCTACTCCACCACCCATTCAACCACCAAGTGGACCTCCACATATTCCAACACTCCCATCACCATCCTAGCCACCTGTAGGTCCACAAAATCCTCCAATGACATTTTTCACAAATGAAGTTGATTCACCCATTAACTTGAGAAATGCCCTCCATGACGTCCCTAAGAATCTCGAGAAATTTTTTCCAAGGTTCATTTATGGGGAAACAAGAACTACCAAAGATCATGTCAAGGTTTTTAAGGAAATTTGCAACTGAAAGCAAATTGCTAATGAAGATGTGGTTCTTCATTTATTTCCCTACTCTTTGGGGGAAATTTCCTTCAATTGATACGTGAACCTACCACTAGAATGTATTGGAGACTGGGACACTTTTGAAAAATTGTTCTTGGACCAATTCAAAACATTCATCAATCTAGTAGTGATACATCAACAATTCATATCAATAAAAATGGACCCAACTGAGACAGTTTCATGCTTCAACCATCACTTTCATATGGCCTATCGCAAGTTGGAAACACCATACACAATACCAGTTGAAGATGCCATCGAAGTTTATTTCAATGCGATGGACCCTCTTACTATAATCTTTTTCAGAAGACTTCATGCAACAAATATTGACACATTGGACAAAGTCTTTGCAGAAGTGATCATGTTCACAAAGAAAGCTAATCCTAATGGGGGAGGAATAATGCTTCCTACACAAATAGTCCCTACAATGCCAACGATTCCCATGGGAGCACCTACCATTCCTATTCAATTCATACCTATGAACCTAGTTCCATTGCAGTAGGAACCCACTCCACAAACTCAAGCGATAATGTATCTAGGGTACAAGCCCCCAAAAATAGCTTTCTTTGAACAAAAAGCAATGGTTCCTATGGAAGAAAATAAAAATCTCCTTTTAGAAGTTGGTCAAATGAAGAAGACCATGTCACAAATGAACAAAAAGTTGACACATCTTAGATTGTCACAAGAACAAAATAACAACTTCCAAAGAAATAATGTTGGCCCCTACAACAATAATTTTGGTCAAAATTGCAATAGGAACTTTAACAACAACAATAACAACAATGCAAGAAACAATGGTGGAGGAAAAAACTTCAATCCTCCTGACTGCAACAATGGCTTCCAAAGACAAAACTGACAATGGAATACTTGACCAAATAATGGAAGCATTCCTACTGATAACAACAACATTCAGTATGCTAACATCAATCAGTATGATGATGGCCAAAATATGCCTAGCAATGATGGTGTGTACTATAATGGTAATCAAGATGTGAATCAAAACTCACAAGTGAATGATAATCCTCCTCCTATTCAATTTAATGCAATGCTATTAGAATCTTATGATTCTACACAAAATGTACAAGTGGAACAACAAGCAAGTGAGGAATTCTCATTCCCTTTTAGTCAAGAATCTGATCTTCAACACGATGAGATGTTTTCCTTTTGAAATGATAATCGAAATACATATAATCTTAGAAACAAAAAGGATCCCTCGACCAATGGAATTCCTCCTAGTTTGCAACCAACTCCACCTGATCCTAGAGCAAACAACAATCCACCATCAGAAAGGCTAGCCCAAGGAGGACAATAGTATCAGAATCAAGTGAACATACCAACAATACTAAAGAACCCTGCTTGGTCTACTAAAAAGTATAATGTGGTTGAATATTTGAAGAAAATGAAAGCCAATATGTCCATGTTTGACATGTTGCAAAATTTTCCACAACAAAGAGAAGCACTCATGAAGACATTGGATAGTACAAAGGTTTCCTATAATATGAATAATGTCCCTCAAAAGATGGTACCACAACAAGTAAATGTTGCAGAAGCAATGCCCACTATGTTCAAAGAAAAATTTGAGGTACCCTCATTTTTGTTAAGCATAAGGATATATGGAAAGAATCTTCACAATTGTCTTATTGATTTATGAGCTTCATGTAATGTGATGCCATTATCAATAGCTCAAAGGCTAGGAGTTAATCCTCAACCCTCTAACCGAGTGGTAATACAGTTGGATAAAACAGAGGTAAAAGTCATTGGAGTATTGAAAGATGTGTGGATATAGTTAATAGTTGATCCTCAGATCTAGGATATTATTGACATACATGTGGTTGATATCCTAAAGACATACAGATTACTCCTGGGCAGAGAATTGACAAAATGTCTCAAAGGATAGTTCTCTACAGACTTTACTCAATTATGGTTGCCATGGAAAGGATTGAACAATCAAATCAAGATAGATGTTGAGCCCAAACTGAATGAGATAGCATTTTTACAATCGAATTTGGGTTTGTACAAAGTGATGGTATTGAACATGGTTCCAAACAATACATCTCAAGATCAAAATGAAGAACCTAAGGTGTTGGTACACAAAAGTGAGACCGTGACACAATTCATAGAGAGTATGGTGACTAATTTACATTGTTTAGGAGAGGAAGCTGACCCTAGTATCCTACTCCTTCTAGGATTTTTCCAGTTACACAAACTTAATCATTTAGAGTTTGAATGTTTAGTATGCCAAGAAGAAGTAGAAAAGGTGTTGACACAAATCATGGAAAACAAGAGTACAAAGACCTCAAAGGATGAAATTACTAAAAGTCAAGATTCAATGAATTCATCCAACCTTATTAAATAGACTAAAGAAGAAAGTGAAGATTTAAATTTATCATACAGTGATACCTCTTTAGATGGTGGAGGTCTATCTTCTCCTCCTCCCAGGATGGTTAAAGTTTAGAGAAGAAGATAATATTTTAAAGGTAAAGGATGGACTTCAGTAGTCATTCATCCTAAACCTAAAGTTGAACAAATCAGTGAGCTAATAGGGGAAATTTAGGAGAAGCAAGAAAAAAACATTCTTCCTCTATCCATAGGATATGAAGGAGATTCATCAAGCCCTACACAAGAAAAGTTACAATGGGTTCCCAAGAAATAGTCGTTAAAGACTCAAGTAAAAGAAAAGTTAAGGATGAATAAGCACGAAGTCAAAAAACCCAAGGAAAATGTAGTTTGGATACTCCACTTCAATGGTTCTAGATGCAAATCAAGAGCCAGTGTAGGTATTGAACTAATCAACCAAAAAAGTAGGTCTTTATATGACACATATCAATTGTAGTTTAGATGTACTAATAATGGTGCAGAATATGAAGCTTTCATTTGAGGACTTCTCTTTGCTTTGGAAAAAGGAGTCACTGCTCCTATAATCAAAGGGGATTCTCAACTGGTGATATGACGAGTAAAATCCATATACTCATGCAACAACAAAAGGTTAATCACTTATGGGAAAAGAGTATGGGATATAATGGATGGCTTTGAAGCTCTAAACATCAAATCCATTCCAAGAAGAAAGAATGTGGTAGCGTGCTATCTTAGCTAGCACTTTGCAACCAATTGAAAAGATGAAGTTAAAAAGATTCTCAATCAAATTAATTGCCATTCCTTCCATTCTCGAAAATATCATGAACTTTTAGGTCTTTTAGAATGATCAACATATACTCTAGTTTATTATGTGCAATCACCATTTTCAAGGACAAGAGATTGATGATACACCTGAGGACAAACCTGAAGATGATGAGCTTGAGGATGATGATGGAATCCTTAATATGAAAACCAACAACATTCCAAAAGGAATGGTTGAACTTGAATGCATCTTTGACTGTGATGAATCAACACTCAATAGAAGGGAAACTCAAGAGAAAGGAATTGAAGAATGTGACTCGTACAATTTGGGTACTAATGAAGAACCAAAAATGGTGCAAATAGGAAAATCATGCAATCAAAAAGAAAGGGATGACATGCTCACACTGCTCACCAAGTATAAAGATGTTATTTCTTGGAGCTATGAAGAGTTAAAAACTTATGATCCTGAGATTATCACACATGACATCCCATTTAAACTAGATGCTAAACCTTTCCGACAAAGACAACAACCAGTAAATTTGATAATCAAACCACTAATTATGAAAGAAGTTAAGAAAATTTTGGATGCTAAGATCACATTTCCTATCCATCATTCCACATGGGTGGCAAATTTGATTCCTGTATGGAAGAAGATCGAAGAGATTTGTCTTTGTGTTGACTTTTGTAACTTGAATTTAGCATCTCAGAAGGATAAATATTAGGTGTTGCAAATTGTTAATGGTTCAAAGATGATTTCATTCTTGGACGATTACTCAAGATATAACCAAGTGATGATCGATGAAGAAGATAGGGTAAAGACTACTTTCACAACCAACTGGGGAATGTTTGGTTACAAAAGGATGCCTTTTGGGTTGATTAATGTGGGAGCTACATTTCAATGAGAAATGGATGAAGCTTTCAAAGGATTGATAAATAGGTGTATAGTCATCTACATGGATGACTTGACTATCTTTTAGAAAGATCAAAGTACTCATATTTCTGATCTAAGGAAGGTATTCAATAGATGTTGTAGGTATGGCATATTTCTCAATCCCAAGAAATG
The DNA here is from genome assembly GCA_028749045.1 of Cupressus sempervirens. Classification (NCBI taxonomy): domain Eukaryota; kingdom Viridiplantae; phylum Streptophyta; class Pinopsida; order Cupressales; family Cupressaceae; genus Cupressus; species Cupressus sempervirens. Next base: position 546,585,138 of record CM053792.1, read on the forward strand.
TTCATTCGGTGTTACTAAAGGGAAGCTCCTAGGACATGTCATTTTTGAAGTTAGAATTTCCATTGATCTAAATAGAGTTGAGTCTATTTTGAGGTTAGCACCTCCACATACTTAGAAGGAATTGAAATCTTTCTTTGTAAAGATAAACTTTGTACGCAAATTCATAAGTGGTTTCGAAGAGATAGTCTGCCCCCTCAATGATTTACTAAAAAAGGGAGCTAAAATAGAATGGGTACCGGAGATAAAGAAATCATTCCAAGATATTAAGGTTGCCATTTCCATAGCCCCAATTTTGGTAAGTCTAGATTACGAGTTACCATTCAAGATCTATTCCTTTGCTTCTGAACATTCTTGTGCAGGGATCTTGATACAAAAAAGAGAGAAGGAAGATGAGGGACCAATTGCTTTTATGAGTTGTCCTCTAAGGAATGCTGAATTGAAATATTAAAATCCTGATAAATAGTCCTTTGCATTAATCAATGCAGTAAAGAAGTTCCATCACTACATACTTAGAAGTGAGGTCCTAACCTAGCAGTAAAGATGCTTTTGATGCAAAATGAACTTGGTGAAAGAAGGGGAAAGTGGATGGAAATACTTCAAGAATTTGATCTTGAAATTCAATCTATGAGATTAGTCAAAGGCCAAGGATTGTCCAAAATGATCATTGACAACTAGGAAGGAAATCAAAAGGAATTCAAATGTGATGATGAAATAGATGAATATGATCAAAAGAAGATGGTTATATCATAAGTTGATATCAATCAAGTTGTGGTGAAAAATGTGTGGTACCAGGGTATTGTCTATTATCTCTTACAAGATCAATGCCCCAAATGATGAACAACTCACAACATAGGGGACTTAAGATGAAATGTGAGTCTTACAAGTTACTTGATAACAAGCTATATAAAATGAACTACGAAGGGATTTATTTGAAATTCCTAGAACGTGAAGAAGCTAAGGATGTTTTGGAACATTTTCATGACAAGTATGGTATGGGACACAGTTCAGCAAAAGTTATAGCTCACATGATTTTAAGATTGGGTTATTTTTGGCCCTCGATATTCAAGGATACTTTTGAACATGTGCATTCTTTTCATATATGCCAAACCAATGCTAACAAAGAGAGGCACCCAACAATGCCACTACAACTGGTATATGAGGTGCACCCTTTTGCAAAATGGGGATTGGATTTCATTGGTCTAGTAATACCACCATCATTAATTAGACATGCATTTATTCTTACAGCTACAAATTACTACACACAATGGATGGAGGCAGAGACTTTCAAAAATTGCACTGCTAAGGTGGTAATTGACTTTTTGGAAGAACATATTGTTACTAGATTTGGAATGCCATTCGCTCTTGTATGCAACAATGGATCTGCATTCTTGACACAATGGACATTTGAAAACAAAGTCATCATCAGATTCTCCTCAAATTACTACCCACAAGGAAATGGGGTAGCGGAGTCTAAAAACAAGAACTTATTCACTGTGATAAAATGATTGCTGAAGGAGAACCCTAGGGATTGGCATACACAATTGAAATATGCCTTGTGGATGGATCTTGTCAGAGTTAAAAGGGCCTTGGGGACTTCTCCATATCTACTTGTTTATGGGCAAGAACCGGTATTCCCACTCAATCTCAAGATTCCTGTCTTAAAATTCATGAGTGGGTATGTTGATGACACTGATAGAGTACAAATCCAATTGATGAATCCTCTAGAAATGGATGAGAAATGAACAACTGCATTAGAGCACATGGCTAAACATCAAGCTGTTGTTAAGAGATGGTTTGACAAGAGGGCCACAATAAAATCCTTTAGGATTTCTGACTTTTTCCTACTTTGGGATAAGGCAAAAGAAAAGCCACACAACCATACTAAGTTTCAATGCTTGTGGATAGGCCCATATCAGATTGTAGAAATTCTTGGAGAAAACACTTTTAGGCTAAGTTCCTTACAGGGGGAATTTCTACCTTTGCCTATAAATGGGCAATTTTTGAAACATTATTTTGAAGCCTAAGAAGAGAAAAAAAAAATAGTTAGACTTCATTTTAGCATCTAGATTAAATTTTCATTTCTTATTTCTGCAAGTGTGTTTCTTTTCAAGTTGTGTGTTTTCTTTTAGTTGTGTGTTCATTTTCAAAGTTATGTCATTCCTAGGGGGTAAAGTGTACTTGGGATCTTTCTCAAGATTTTACTAACCACTATTTGGTCCCAATTTTAGGAAGAGGTATTTCTTTGTCAAAACATTTGGATGGCTATGTGTCTCATACCAACTAAGCAATTGACATTTCTTGTGGAATTAGGGGACTTTCAGTCTGGAAATTAGAAGCCTAGACTAACAAGCTCTCAACACTTTGAAAATTTTAAAATTTGATCATTTTGGGTGCTATTGAATTAAAGTCAAAGATGATGAGGAATGATCCAAACTTCAACTAGTTCAAGCAGGAGGGATCTCCTCGAAAGGCTACTAAGATCATTGTTGGCGTGAGAGTTTCCTAAAATTTCTAAAAGAGGAATGCAAGGAATGTTCATAAGAGATTGAATCCAAGAAATGACACTGATGTTCTGGATACACAATCTATGTGTAGTCAAGATACAGAACAAAAAAAAAAGAAAAAGGATGGTGTTAAGTCTGAAGGATTCTAGAGATCTAAAATGGCTAAAGATACATTACAAAACAAAGTGTCTTGCATTCAAAATTATTGTTTCATCAAAAGTAACGTGTGGAATGACATGGAGTAATTATGCAAAAGGCCAAAAATTAAAAGAACGTGGCATCCTGCCAAGAGCCCTCAAACTGATTCTCTCATCTAGTCAAGCAATTGATTGACAAAGAGCCTTCGTGGAAATTCTGAATGAATTAGCTAGGAGGAGCAGAAGATTTTTTTGAGTTGAAAGGGAACTTTGATTGATTGCATCCTGACACGTCAAAGGGAATGAATACACAATGCACACACTAAGTTTGAAGGTTTTGACTTTAGATATTTTGATTGCAAAGTCATCTGAAATACGCTCAAGGTGTTTGAAGTTCGGTTGGTGTTTGACACATAGCAGAAGGATGTTTGATGATGAAGAAATGCCTTGATCATTTCTTCCTTTTTTGCTGGGGCTATTTATTGTGGTGTCCACAACACACACCCTATTCCTCAATAGGAATGTAGACCCCCTCCTTTTTTTGACTCCCAGACTCATAGTTAGGGAGTTGGTAGAAGAAATTTTAGCATCAAAAAATTCAAAATTCAAAATATATATTAAAAAAAAAAAATCATCTCGCACGCATGCATCGAGGCATGACACACTTTGAAAAAGAGAGAGAGGGTTATAAAACTCTCCCTCCCCTTCTTGCCTTGCTCATTTTACACAAGAGCAAGAAGGGAGAGGTATGGAGACACCCCCTCCCCCCATTTTTTTCTCCTTCTAAGCATGTGCGCATACGCATGGGAGGTAGCATGCAGCACCCTTTTGGGCATGCGTGTTTCCCTGCTCATAGCCCCTTTTGGGTGCAAGTGATGCAGCACCCACTTGGTGTCACTCACACCCCCTTCTTGGGCATGCAACACAACAACACCAAGTGTGGCAATGTCATTGCACCCCTTTTGGGCGAGTGGCGTGGTACCACATATGCAAAAGCACCGTAGTGCCCCTTTTGGGCATGTAACATGTCACCGTGGGCACCCCTTTTGGGAGCATCGCATGCCGCCATGGGTGCCCCTATGGGTTGTGCGCATGATCACACTATGTGCCCCTTTTGGGTGCATAGTGTGACACCATGCACACCCTTTTGGGTTGTTCACGTGGTGCAATGTGTTCCCTTTTGGGCTGTGCATGGTGCTGCTCGTGCCTCCTTATGGGCAGGCATAAGGCCCGCACTGCCCTCATGCAAACCCTAGCCACACGCACCATTGTGCCTCCACCCACACATTTTTTTTAAAATTTAATTTTAGTTTAATTAGTTTTTAGAAAAAAAGAAATAATTTTAAAATGTGTGGGTGGAGGTGCAGTGGCACACGTGGCTAGGGTTTGCATGAGGGCAGTGTGCACCTTATTTGCACCTAAAAGGGGGGCACGAGTAGCACCGCGTGCAGCCCAAAGGGGTACATTTCAAGCTATGTGAGTAGCCCAAAAGGGCACATGTGGCACCATGCCATGTGCCCAAAAGGGGTGTAGTGGCACGACCATGCATGCAACCCATAGGGGTGTGTTGTAGGGCACTATGGAATGGTGCCGCATGCGCCCTTTGGGCTATGTGCATGAAAGCACCGAAACACCCCTTTTGGGCATGTAGTACATTGTTACATATGCCCCTATGGGTAGCACATGCAGCCATGCCACTACACCCCTTTTGGGCGCATGGTATTGTGCCACACGCACCCTTTTGGCTTGTGTGCACAACATGACGTGCACCCCTTTAGGCTGTGCATAGCGTTGCTCATGCCCCCCTTTTGGGCATGCATAAGGTGCACACTACCCTCATGAAAACCCTAGCCACGTACACCACCACACCTCCACCCACACATTTTTTTAAAGGAAAAAATTTAATTTTAGTTTAATTAGTTTTTAGAAAAAAAAAAAAAAAAAAAAAAACAAATAAATAAGTTCCCAAGGGGGCCTTTTTTTCTCTTTTACATTATTTTTCTTCTTTATGTTTTTTTTAAAAATCCAATAAGTAATCATGTTTTCCTTTTCTTGTGACATGTAGGTATTATAAAAAGATGGCATCCACATCCAGACAAGTAGCAAAACTAGTTGTGTACAAGTTCCAAGGCATAACCCTAAAATTACGGTTGCACGATGAATACTCTGAGATCAAAGACATGGAGCTTGGACACATGGACTTAGGAGAGTTCTTGAGAGTTTGTAACAACCCAATTGAAAGATCATCTTTGAGATCTGCCCTAATCCATTCCGGATTAGTAAATGCAACATCTCATCCCAGGACCATGTAGTCAGCTGAATTGATTATGACCCTATATCGACATTTTGTCCCTGATGAAAGGGTGGTAAAGAGCATCACTGTGGAAGTGGTCTTGGATCTATGACCTGATAATATTGAGAGGGTTTTTCATCTACCTAGAGCCGATCAGTTCATCAGGCTTTCATATGAAGTAGCTGAGAGGTGGCATAAGGATCATTACCAGGAGGCCATCAACATAATATATTCCTCATACTTCATTGAGAAACCACCTTGGGGGAAGACAATCAACAAAGTGGATATGTCTCAAGGATACATGAAGGATGACATTGGATATTCAATCATTCTCCTGAGCAGAGTTATGGGATTACCTATAGTAGGTCATCCTGCTCCATTCATGGTCAATTTCATTAAGACCATCAGACAAGCAAAGATGCCACTGGATTGGGCCACCACACTTAGTGAGAACTTGTGTGACCAGTTGCAGATAGTAAAGGACAAGAAGAAGTTCTATATGACTTCTTATGTGGTATATCTACTTGTAGCAAGGGCAACCGACTATCCTAGGTTGTACAAGAAGGGCAGTATGCAGGATCCTAATGCATGGCCATATATAGTCTATCCTTAGCTGGTGAAGAAGAAGCTCTCACCATAGAGCAAGGAGTATAGAATTGTGAACAATGCCTTCATCTTTTCCATTATTCAATTCATTGAAGGGGATTATGGGAAGAGGTTTTCTGATGAATCCAAGACATAGATCATAGCTCTCAGTGCATATTTCATCCAGTTTTAGACATTCACATACATTTGAGTTGGTGATGCATCCATTAATCCAAAGAAACTTCCAAGGTACCCAAGTGACAAGTTGGTTCTAATGGAAATTTCCTGGCAGATTGAGTTAGCTTAACAAAGGATCAAAAAACAATGGAGGCCTTATTGGGATTGGCCTTTAGTAATAGGAGCATACTAGGTAAAGAGAAAGTAGGATATCCTAACTTTTGAGTAGGAATGGGAGAATTATCCTTTTGAAAAATATAACTCTCCCCAGCCATTCTTCAACAATGTTGGTAAAGTGGAAAACCTAGCAGGAAAATAGTTCTATCATGAGGATGCCATTGAAGATCATTGGATGAATGCCACAAATGACTATAATGTGTGTATCAGAGACTATTTTAGAATGACTTTGTAGTTAGTTTAAAAGGCTCTCCATTTGACCATCTTGGATGAGATAAGGTTACAAGACTCACAAGAGCTACTGGATCCCTTATTCATTACAGATAAAGTTGGTGAGAGGCCCATCCTAAATGTAAAAATTGATAGAGAGAAAGGAGATGATATTAATCATTGAGTAAGACATGTCATTAGAATAACAAAGAGTTGGATCAAGCAACCCTTTTCACTTGATCCAATTTCATCTATAGTGATATTCCATGCACATGCTTTCCCATAAAGGGTAAAGGGGAAGAAATTCATAGTTCCTATCTTTGCACTCTAGTCTCCTATCAGGCTAGAAATAGTTTACCAGCTTGATCGTCCAATGGGATACTACCATCCTTCAAAGAAGAAGAAGGAAAAGAGGAAGAGAGCCTCTCCTTAGAGGATTCAGGCATAGCATGTTGAAGAATAGGCCCCTTCATAGCAAGAAGAATCTACTCCCTAGGAGCCCCAAGACTCTGGAATTTCTCATATCCAGGTTGATTTTCCATTGCCTCCCATTTTGTCAAGTCAACAAGAAGAGGAAGAAATTCTAGAGACATCCATTCATCTGATGCATGAAGAGTCCATTTCTCCTATGGTTCCATAGAAGCAAAAGAGGACCAAGGTTAAAATGAACAAGAGGCAAAGAGTTCATAAAATATTAGTGCCTAATCCATTTGTTCCTGAAACCATTCTCGAGGAAGAATTAGATGAGGGGGAAATAGAGTCAAATGAAGAGGAGGAGCAAGTGACTCTACAAAGGAGAACTCAACTGGCCAAAGTAATAGAATTGGAAAGAAGGAAGAATGTCACAAATATCCCACCACCCACCCAATCTGAAATGGTAGAACTCTCTTCTTTGAAAGATGCAGTACAATGATGGGTGAATGAGCAAAGGGAGCTAGGTGATGATGTTCTCTCCATCCCAGATTTTGATTTCATGCCAGTGGGTATAGAATTGGTTATAATGGTAGATAAGGTTTTAGTGACACCTCCACCTCCAAGTTTAGAAGAGCATCTTCAGAAGGAATCATCATTACGAGGAGAACTAGAACCAAGGGTTACTAATGAGCCATCAAAAGAGGCACAGGTAGTAAAATGTATACAACAACCTTCTCAAGAAGATGAGGATCAAACTACAAGATCTACAGAAACCAAGACTATAGATGAAGAACCCTAACAAATGGAGACTCCAAGAAAGATCGATAGAAGGAAGGAGGTAGTTGAACACATCCATTCATCATACAGAACCAAGGTTATAGAGAGACATATCCCAAGATTGTTTCAGAAAGAAATAATGAGAAGTGCTAAACATCAATTCCTTGCTTCATAGGATGATATTTGTGACATTGCAAAGATTTTGAACAAGCCTAACTCTCCATTACATGATGCAATGCCATTTTCATTCATTACTACTACCCAGAACTAGGACTTATTTGCACAAGTGGCTCACCCTCCAAAAGGTATAGATGAAGAAGTTGTTAGCCTTCAAGACTATGAAGTGAAAGATATCATGTTAGGAAAGCTTACATGGGATACTTCCTAATAGATGATGACTATGGGAGTCAAGGAGGTTCTCAACCATATGGAATAGGATGAGATTGAAATCATAACACTTCAAAGGCAAGTAGAGATCTTAAAAGGATATTTAGCTGAAGTTATTGGTCCTTGTTGTCACATAGGTTTGCACCCTTGTCCAAGGCCTATGCACAAGGACAACCTAGTGAAACATGGAAACAACCTCCAAGCTGTGGGACTTGAACTGCGAGGTTGAGTCTCCGGAGAAGGCCGGCTTCCTCTTACTGTCAGGGCACACCTATCTATTCTCAGAAGGAAAAGGGAGAAAGAGAGCACTAAAGAAAATCTACCTAGTCTAATCCAAGGCAGTGATGCACCAAAACAGAGTGTTCAGGCTCATTTTTTCCCATATATGCACTACGAAACTAGGGTAACATTCAAGGTCATAAATTCATTTAGACTTATATCGACCAATAGCCACATACAGATCAGGAGACCAATTAAATAACACTAGGAACAGAAGATTTCACTCATATATTATTCAATAGGCCAAAGATAGATACAGTATGCAGACCACTGATCTCAACAATACATCAATGAGAGGCAAAATGATACACATACACGTTGATGGATGAAAGAGATGATACAAGATGTTTTATCTAGCTCAGAGACAAAGGGGTTTTACACTGCAAGTCTGTAAGCAGTAGCAGAGAAGATCAGGAAGAGTCAACCCTAAGAACAGATCGCCAAATTTCCTTTATAGATTAGGCATAACTAAAGATTTCTGCATTACATTCACTTCTCACCTACTGGCATTAACTTTCCATCCTGAGAATCTAATCAAAGAGCTGATTGAACATGGCCTGCATACCAAGAAATCTGATATCCCTCTGAGAAAGAGCCTGGAGAAGACAGGAACGATGCCACAACATTCTCTGACATGGTAGATGGATCGCCCAAATGGATGGAGTGTCTTCCTACACTTGGCATTCATTCCGAGTTGGTAGCAATTAATCCCACTATCAGATTGTGGCAAAACCTGGATTTCTCATCACTCATGATTTGTGCACCCATCAGAATTGATCAATAAAATAGGCTTCAACAAGCCAACTAGGCCATGTAGGCCAATCACACCTTCGATCTCACCACCCTAACAGTCTCTTATGTTTGACTGGGCACTTACCACCTTTTCCGTGCGACTGATCACTATGTCGCTATAAGAAAAGTCTTCGAATATCTTGATAGCACCATAGTGCCTAAGGGTTTCATCCTGACTGCGCCACCTTTCATCACCTTGTCGTAACGTTACATTAACCATCACGTCGACTGCGATGATTGCAATGACCACCAACCACCAACTGCCAACCATTTTACTTACTGTGCTTCCAAATTCGAGCCCACGAGGACACGCGGTGCAGGGGTGCTAACCCACTATCATAAAGCTCTCACGGCTTCTCTATGGCGAGATAGCGCCCACCGTTGATCTTCGTAGATCTGATGGTCACAAATTTTGACCTCTCGCAACCCTCCTTCTCTATTGATTCGTCGGGCCCATTGATACGTGGCGTCTCCTTGTTGGTCTATTGGTCACTTAAACTTGACTACACTGGTGGCATGAAATGTGGCCCTACCAGGACATGTGGCACACGGGCGCTATGTTGCTGACGTTAACTTCCAGGCAGTTCTCAATAGTGAGACAACACTACTCATAGATCCTCACGAATCTATTGATTGTGAAGACTTTCCATTCATGCTGAGACTACTGGACCCGTTGTACGCTATGCACTGACTCATACACATGGCACCTCCCCATTTGGTTCGACGAAACACTAGCTGGCAACCCAAGACCTGATCTGAAAAGCAACCACATGTTAGCTAGGTGCCATGTCACTATGCGGAAATCGAGACCGAATTCCCATAGTGCCATAGCGCCCACTGACAGCGTGCCCTAAGATATACACGTGTCCCCATCTGATTTTCCATGTTGATTGTGCTTGCATGGCACCCCCTGGGACCTATCTGTCTGATCATTCCTTGCCACAGTGAACTTTTTGTTTGGGCGCTATGTCGCCATCAGAAAATGCATGGGTTTCCATTGGCACCATGGCACCTCACCATTTTTTGAAACCTCTGGGCCATGAAACTTGTTTGCTCGCCGCCATGAAACTTCTGACCTACCTTACTTTGCGATCTGCAACCAGACCCATCTCACTCGGCGCCTTGTTTGCAACTGCATCGCACTCTGGATGACACCTGGCAATCCTTGGTGAGACTTGGTCCTATTGATCCACGTGGCAGATGGTCGCTATGTCACCATGATAAAATTCATGCATCTCCGCCATAGCGAGATGGCACCATCCATTGATCCGAGCTGATCTGACGGTGGTGAAGGTAAGCCCCGACTGTGTTAGCCGTGCTGACAGGAACTTTGACCTGGCACACGTGGTTCCTTCTAATTTGTTGCTGCAACACCTAATTCTGTTGGTCATTGAAACTCGATGTCGTGACTATTTCTGCTAGGCGCTATGTCGCTATGGAAATTTTCTGGCTGATATGCGATAGCGAAATAGTGCCAAGGGCGTCAACAACCTTTTCTAACCTGCGAAACATCAGACCCACCCCTACAACGTATCGTCAGGGCGTCATTGCGCTATAATAAATATCATGCATTTCCCTTATAGCGCAATGGTGCCAACCGTCGGTACCACTTAGATCTGACATCCAGAAACTTGCAGGTCGTAACATTTAAAATACTAATTCGAGACTAACCATTGCATGAGCCACACTTTCAAAATTTAAATCCTTGGCGGTAAAACTAGAGGTAACACTTTTGGCAACTCGCAGGGGGCATGAGCCTGCTCAATGCATGACCAGTGCCTGAGAATGATCCATTGGGCCATGGAGTCAGAAAAGAGGGCCTAGAAGGTACAGAACTGAGAGTTGCAAGAAACCCTAACCCTTAATGAGGAAATCAAAACATTAAAAACCTCTTGAACTCTGGCTCTGTCTCTATGACTTAGAAGCAAAAATAGGACCTCCTCAGCAACCTAAAACTTGTCAAAACTTGGGGAACTGGCGACTCAAGAAGTGAGCCATATGCACGCACACTTATTACAAAACAAGAACAAATAGGAAGCAACTAAACTAACTATGTACATGGATTCACAACTTTTTCAGAAATAGGGCTTCAGATGGATCCCATTGACTAGAATGGGCAAAATTTCACCATTTGGCCTGCTTAGCTGGAACGCATTGGCCTATTTGCAACTGGAGATCAAATAAGGGCCACTCCATAGTGGATCAAATTTGGAGTGCCTTCCTAGTTTTGCTCTGTCTGAGTCCCACTTGAGAACTAAATCTCCCTCTCTGAAGATTCTGGCCCTTGCCTTCTTATCAAAACTCTTCTTCATCTGCTGTTGGTGTATCTCCAGGGTTTGCATAGCTTTATTTCTCTTTTCTTCCAGTTCAATCAACTCTGCCATTCTTACTGACATGGAACTATTTTCAACCAATTCCAGCTGGTGAGCCAAATCGAAGGATGGGAATTCCAATGAGATTGGAAGTCTGGCCTCCCTACCATATACCAACACAAAAGGTGAATTCCCAATAGATCTCTTGGGTGTTATCCTATCAGTCCATAGAGCAGTCCTTAATTTTTTATGTCAGACCCTCTGATTGTCTTCTATCGTTCTCCTTATGATTCTGATCAGATTTTTTTTGGAAGATTCAGCTAAACCATTACCCTGGGGGTAGTAATTTGATGATGTGCTCAGATAGATATTGTGACTCATCGCCCATGCACAAATTTGGGTTCCAACAAAAGATTTGGCATTATCTGAGATGATAGTAGAAGGGACTCCAAACCTAGATACAATTCCATCAAGGAATTCAACAACTGATGGCTCTGTAGCATCCTTCAAGGCAACTGCCTCTGTCCACCTAGTGAAATAATCGGTAGCAGCCAAGATCCATTTATGACCTGCACTAGATGGAGGATTAATGGGGCCTATAAAATCCAACCCCCACTAAGTGAAGGGCTGATCCACCTGAATGGGATGAAGAGGAAGAGCTGCAAGTCTCTGTTTGCCTAAGAAAAAAGCACATTTCTCACATTTTCTCACATACCTATAACAATCATGGAATAGAGATGGCCAATAATATCCAGCCCTCATGATCTTTATGGCAGTTGTTCTTGCAGAGAAGTGGCCACCATCAGGGCCATCATGAAGTTCTTTAATCATCCTCTCAACCTGATCCTCTTCAATACATCTCAATAGGGTCCCATTAAAATCCCTCCTGAATAGGATATCATCAATCACAACACAGGGAATGGACTACAGTCTATATTGTCTTCTTTTAGCTCTGTCCAATCCCTGAGGGTCTCCATTCCCTGATAAAAAGTTCCTCATGTCATCCATCCAGCTCCTTGGGGCATTAACATTTCTTTCCTCCTGCTGCTCTACAATTACCATAGCAGTCCCTTCATCTGAATCCTGACCTGATAACATTTCTTTGCATAATCCTCTCCCTCTTACCAATTTGGTAATCTGAATATCAACATCATATTCCATTACCCTAGTGATCCATCTAGCTCTCTTTTCATTGATGTCCTTGCTTAACAGGAAGTCTTTTACACTCACATGGGGCACCAACAAATGGATCCTATTGTGGGATAAGAGGTGTCTAAATTTCTTCGAGGCTCTTATGACTGCAAGGGCTTGCTTCTCAACAGAGCTATACTTATCTTCATATTCCTTGAGTCCTTCACTAAATCAAGCTATGGGCTGCTCCTCATTCTTGTCATTTGTCTAAGTCAAGATAGCAAAAACACTTGACTCACCACCTAAAGTGTAGAGAATGAAATCTTAGTCAAAATTTGGGTTCATGAGAGTGGGGGCTCAGGCTATGGCTGCCTTGATTTCTTCAAAACTCTCCTTCCCCTCCTTGGTCCATGAGAAGACCATATCTTTCTTAAGCATGGCTATGAGGGGTTTCACCATGATGGCAAGATTAGGAATAAACCTTCTTACAAAATTTATCCTACCAAGGAAACTTTGCAGCCCTTTCTTGTGTTTAGGGAGAGGAAGGGCAAGTATTGCTTTTGTTCTTTCTAGATCAATGGTCAACCTATCCTTAGATACAATGTGTCCCAGTAATTTTCCTTGGCTTGTAGCAAAAACACACTTGGCTGGGTTGAGGGAAACCCCAAACTCTCTACATCTTAGAAATACCTGTCTCAAATGATCAAGATGATCTTTTACATTCTTGGAATATACAATTATATCATCAAGGTATACTAAGACAAACTTGTCGATTAATCTTTTGAAAGCCACCTTCATTGCCTTTTGGAATGTGGCACCTGCATTTGTTAGTCCAAATGGCATCTTGCAATAAGCATAGGTGCCCCATTTAGTAGTAAATGTTGTCTTATATCTATCAGATTCTTTAACCAACACTTGGTTATAACCAAAAAATCCATCAAGAAAAGAGAACCTCCTTGACCCACTGACCTTGGACAGAATTTGCTCCATAGAAGGGAGAGGGTGGTGATCCTTAAGGGAAGCCTGATTAAGATCCCTAAAGTCCACACACAATCTGATTTCTCCATTCTTCTTCCTTACAGGGACAAGGTTAGCCACCCATGATGAGTGTTTGATAGGAAAAATTATGTTAGCTTCAATCAACTTGGATAGTTCCTTCCTCATTAAGGGTTCAATCTTGGGATTCATTGGCCTTTGTTTTTGCCTTACTGGTTTGACCCTATCAACTAAATCTATGGTATGCTGAAACAAACTAGGGTCAAACCCCTTTAAGTCATCATATGTCCAAGCAAACACATCATTAAATTCTTGACATAGATGAATGAAATTGTCTTGCTCCACTTCAGAACATACCTTCCCCATGTTAAGAGATTTTCCATCCGCAATTGTAACTGGGGCATGATCATCTTTTTCTGTAGCTAGATTCATTCCTTTGCCTCTTGACTGATCATCAGGATTAAAGACACTCTCCAAGGTAATGAGACCCTTGGGCAACTTGTTGGAACTAAGGTGAATGATCTGATCACCATACTGATCTTATAGTCTTGACTAATTTTTTTCTGAAAATTCTACTTCATTCTGCAAGAAACTCACAATCTACTCATCAGACTCAAACACTTGCCAATGAGTATTATTATCAGGAACAGCAGGCCTTACTACTACCTTTATTTGTTGCTTCTTCTCTTCCTCAAGATTCCTTGGCACATCATAAGATGCACCCACTGCTGCAAGTCTATTAGCATATTTTTTTTCTTTCCTAGGAATGCTCTGGATATTAAATGCTTGGAAACCCTCAAGAAAATCCCATACTCTGTGTTTGTAAGACTTGAGCAGACCATTTTTGGTGATATTCTAATTTCTCACTTGGTTCACTACCAACTCACTGTCTCCATATACTTTCAAGGCTTGAATTCCCCTCTTTTGGGCAAGTAGGAGACCTTGGATCAAAGATTCATACTCGGCCTCATTATTGGTATAGCTGAATTGGAGCCTAAAAGAGAAGTAGTATCTTATTTGTGCAGGAGAGATCAACATAACACCAACCCCTGATCCATTTCTATTCCTTGAGCCATCAAAGTACATACTCCATATTCCACTTATGTCATCATTAGCTCCAACAAGATCAGGAACTTGAGCCTCCTTCTCTATTATGCAATATGTACTAAGGCTTGTCTCAAGAGTTTTTGACATAGGTTCAAACTGACATGTATTTTCCCACTCATCTAAGAAGAAATCAAGAATCTCTACTATGGAGCTGGCAGGCTCATTTACTATGTCATTTTCATCCATCTCCAAAATAGGGCAATTCATATTAATGAAGTTGGGGGTGTAGGGTTCAGTGTGATGAAGGGCTTGAGGTTCTGCTCTAATTGAAGCATTGGCCCCATATCTGGTCTTAAATGACATATAAGACCAATCAGCAGATATGAATCCACCTATTTGGGCAGTGAAGTCTCTTGAAAGACAAATGGCAAAATAGGGCTTGACTTCAGCAACAGATATGTCTTGAATCACAGTACAACCGGGGCATGCATGTAGGGCCATTTCCAAATTCCTAAGGATGCTTACGGTTTTGACAGTACTCCCATCTAGTTGTAACACATCCTAATAATGGGCTCATATTTCATTCCTAAACCATCAGCAACACACCTAGGCATTACTGAGCTACTAGCCCCCGAATCTATCATGCAATTATGGACTAACTTGCCCCCTATAATCAGAGAAACATAGAATGGAGGAGGTCTAACCTTTTTATTTGTCTCCACATCACCTGATGGTTGTACTAAACTAGTGTCACTCTCCATGGTGGGTGACTGATCTTTGGGTTCGATCTTTTCCAATTCTTGCTACAGCATCCTTTTCTGCATTGGTATGGTGGCAACTGCATCCCACATGGAGATGCTTACATTGGTTTTCTTCATTTGCTCCACCACACTCAAGGGTGAATTAGGAATTTTGGCAAAAACTTTGGGAGCTGTACCCCTAAGAGGCTAAAATGGAGCAACATAGGGATCACTTGCATCCTCCTTTCTTGGACCTTGCCTTTGTTATTGTGAAGGGTTTGTCTGCTCATTTGCTTTTTGTGTATGAGGTATAACACTCAAAGTTGAGGCCTGCTCAGGAGAAAGGGGGGCAATATGTTCCATAGCTCTCTTCTTGCTTCTTGTGTTATGAGCAACAGAATGTTGGTTTACATTACAATGTTCCTCCATCTGGTGATTCATAAAAGAGAAATCACCCTGCCTCTGAACATATGAGGTCTCCTTGGGATGATCTTCCTTGTATGATTGCTTTACTGTGGACTCTTGGACAGTTAGGGCCAAATAAGATTTTGCCTTCTGACATAGGCAGTAGGCATAAGAATAGTTACATGAAGGACAAAAGTCTTGATCTTGGGCTAAGTTATTTTGAGGAACTAAAGCTCTATTCTAATTTGAGCTTGAAGCAGCAGCATGACTATTTTTCCTATTCTGATCAAAAGAGCTATTCCAATGATTAGGAGGCCTACCACCACTTGGGGCCTGATGTTGTAATTGGGGGGGCTTTCCACTTTGGGCTTCCTGGCTTTCTAAGGCCACCACCTTGTTACTCATTTTTTGTATTAGAGAAAAACTATCCTCTAATCTCTTCCCTTGGTCCTTCAACTCCTTCCCCTGCTCTTGCAATTTTTTATCCAGATTCCTCTCTCTTTTATCTGTATTCAGCACTAGACCTTGGAGCATTTCCTTGAGTTCATCTATTCCATTTGAGGATGTGAAAGCTTGGGGAATTGGAGTAGGGGCTTGTGACATAGAAATCATAGGAAGGGGGGCTATTTTTGGTTGGTGGTTGGGAACATCAGGAACGAAAGGCATAGGAGGCCTTGGTGCCAACTTTCCTCCTTGTATTAGGATGTTCTTAGCTTTTATAGCTATCTCATAAGCATTCAGTAATGTATCCCCTCCCATAGTTTGGATTGTAGTGGCAATGTCACTGTTGAAAGCTCTAAGGTAATGCAAGAAGGCATTACCAAGGGTAGGTTTCACTATAGTAGGTATTTTGTCCCATGTCTTTTGGAATCTGTAATTAAAATCAGTCATACATTCATGGGGGGCTCTTTTTATTGTAGTCAGCTACTCTAGTAGTGACAAATGGTGACTCTTATCCTCAAAATGTTTGCATAATCCTGCTCCTAATCCATCCCAATCAGTTATGGAACCATGAGCTAAGCCTCTATACCACTGTAATGCTTTTCCTTTTAAAGATGAGGCTAGAAGTCTGACGGCAACATCATCTTCTGTAATACCGTGAATATTGCAGACATTCGCTACCTCTTAGATATGCTCTAAAGGGGAAATAGAAGTTCACCAGTAAAATCAGGTATATTTTTTAGTGTAGATACTGGTATATCATGTCTTTGGGCTAACAATAGAGGACTTCCACCATTAAAGGTGGAAAAAGCATGAACTCTTGGCTATGCCATATAAACAAGTGTTCTATTGATGAGTGTTGATGGCAATCTAGGCTGAGTTCAAACAGTAGGGGGAGTAGAGATAGATCTTACAGGTATATCAACTGTTATTCTATCCCTAACTAGTGATAATGAAGTTCTAGTCCTTCTTCTCCTAGGATTTGAAAGAGAAAGCTCTTGATATTGAAATTTACCTCTAGAAGATGCACTTGTTTTAGTCCTGGGCATGAATCACTACAAACTTGGTTTGGAACCAGACTTTTTGATGTTCAAAGTTGCCAAGTACTTGAAGAATCAGCCTCTTGAAGGCTTGAAAATTGAAGCCAACACTACTTCTTCAACATTTATCTCTAGAATTCTTTCTTCTTCACACCAGTAGACCTAAAATCTTCTGATATGAGTCCCACCGGGTGTGCCAAAAACTGTTGTCACATAGGTTTGCATCCTTGTCCAAGGCCTATGCACGAGGACAACCTAGTGAAACATGGAAACAACCTCCAAGCTGTGGGACTTGAACTGTGAGGTTGAGTCTCCGGAGAAGGCCGGCTTCCTCTTACTGTCAGGGTGCACCTATCTATTCTCAGAAGGGAAAGGGAGAAAGAGAGCACTAAAGAAAATCTACCTAGTCTAATCTAAGGTGGTGATGCACCAAAACAGAGTGTTTAGGCTCATTTTTGCCCATATATGCACTACGAAACTAGGGTAACATTCAAGGTCATACATTCATTCAGACTTATATCGACCAACAACCACATACAAATTAGGAGACCAATTGAATAACACCAGGAATAGAAGATATCACTCGTATATTATTCAATAGGCCAAAGATAGATATAGTATGCAGACCACTAATCTCAACAATACATCAATTAGAGGCAAAATGATACACATACACATTGATGGCTAAAAGAGATGATACAGGATGTTTTATCTAGCTCAGAGACAAAGGGGTTTTACACTGCAAGTTTGCAAGCAGTAGTAGAGAAGATCAGGAAGAGTCAACCCTAAGAACAGATCACCAAATTTCCTTTATAGATTAGGCATAACTGAAGATTTCTACATTACATTCACTTCTCACCTACTGGCATTAACTTTCCATCCTGAGAATCTAATCAAAGATCTGATTGAACATGGCCTGCATACCAAGAAATCTGATATCCCTCTGAGAAAGAGCCTGGAGAAGACAGGAATGGTGTCACAACATTCTCTGACATGGTAGATGGATCGCCCAAATGGATGGAGTGTCTTCCTACACTTGGCATTCATTCCGAGTTGGTAGCAATTAATCCCACTATCAGATTGTGGCAAAACCCGAATTTCTCATCACTCATGATTTGTGCACCCATCAGAATCGATCACTCAAACAGGCTTCAACGAGCCAACTAGGCCATGTAGGCCAATCACACCTTCGATCTCGCCACCCTGGCAGTCTCTTATGTTTGACTGGGCGCTTACCACCTTTTCTGTGTGATTGGGCTCTATGTCGCTATTAGAAAAGTCTTCGAAGATCTCGATAGTGCCATAGCGCCTAAGGGTTTCATCCTAACTGTGCCACCTTTCATCACCTTCCCATAACCTTACGTTAACCGTCACGTCGACTGCGACGATTGCAATGACCGCCAACCGCCAATTGCCAACCGTTTTACTTATTGCACTTCCCAATTTGGGCCCACAAGGACACGCGGTGCATGGGCACTAACCCGCTATCATAAAACTTGCGCGGCTTCTCCATGGCAAGATAGCGCCCACCGCTGATCTCTGTAGATCTGATGGTCACAAAATTTGACCTCCCGCGACCCTCCTTCTCTATTGATTCATCAGGCCCGTTGATACGTGGCGTCTCCTTGTTGGTCTATTGGTCACTTAAATATGACTACACTGGTGGCATGAAATGTGGCCCTACCAGGACATGTGGCACACGGGCGCTATGTCGCCGACATTAACTTCTAGGCAGTTCTCGATAGCGAGACAACACTACTCGTAGATCCTCATAGATTCGATGATCGTGAAGACTCACCATTCATGCTGAGACTACTAGACCCACTGTACGCTATGCATTGACTCATACACATGGCACCTCCCCATTTGGTTCGACGAAACACTAGCTGGCAACCCAAGACCTGATCCGCAGAGCAACCACGTGTCAGCTAGGTGCCATGTTGCTATGCAAAAATCAAGACCAAATTCCCATAGCACCATAGCGCCCACTGACAACATGCCCTGAGATTTACACGTGTCCCCATCTAATTCGCCATGTCGACTGTGCTTGCACGGCACCCGCTGGGACCTATCTGTTTGATCATTCCTTGCCACGATGAACTTTTCGTTTGGGTGCTATGTCACCATCAGAAAATGCATGGGTTTCAATTGGCGCCATGGTTCCTCGCTATTTTTTGAAACCTTCAGGCTATGAAACTTGTTTGGCCACCACCATGAAACTTCTGACCTGCCGTACTCTGCGATCTGCAACCGGACCCATCCCACTCGGTGCCTTGTCTGCAACTGTACGACACTCTGGATGACACCTGGCAATCCTTGGTGAGACTTGTACCTGTCGATCCATGTGGCGGATGGTCGCTATGTCACCATGATAAAATCCATGCATCTCCGCCATAGCGAGATGGTGCCATCCATTGATCTAAGCTGATCTGATGGTGGTGAACGTAAGCCCCGACTATGTTAGCCATGCCAACAGGAACTCTGACTTGGCACACGTGGTTCCTTCTTATTTGTTTCTGCAACACCTGATTCTACCGGTCATTGAAACTTGCTATCGTGACTATTTTTTCCAGGCGCTATGTCACTATGGAGATTTTCCGATCGATATGCAATAGCGACATAGTACCAAGGGTGGCAAGAACCTTTTTTGACTTGCAGAATGCTGGACCCACCCCTGCAACGTGTCGTTAGGGCATCATCGTGCTATAATAAATATCATGCATTTCCCTTATAGCGCGATGGCGCCAACCGTCGGTACCGCTTAGATCTGACAGCCAAAAACTTGCAGGTCGTAACATTTAAAATACTAATTTGAGACTAATCGTTGCATGAGCCATGCTTTCAAAATTTAAATCCTTGGTGGTAAAACCAGAGGTAACAGTCCTCTTGATTTTTAACGCTCTAAGGAGACTTTTAATACCATTCTTAGAGAAGGGGAAGGTGTATGGCTCAATCCATTTTTGAGAGCTTGTTAGGATTGGTGAGATAGCCTTGAGGATAGGGGTGTTACTGTAATCATAGGGAGTCTGATGTTATTGCGTTCTACACAAGAGAATGTTGATAAGATCGTGGCAATTTTGAGGTAGGACTTCAGTATTATGGATGAGGTATGGGTATGGAGCAAGGATTTACAAACTCTTTAAGCCATAAAAGGGAAAAGGTATCGCACTCTGATTGATGTATATATCGGAAAAGAGTTAGACATGATAGATGATTGGATAGAAAAGATTGCAGATGGAAATAAAGTGATGGAAACATTTCATGATGAGATACATAGGCTCAAGGACCAAGCCCAAGAGCGAATTCTGGAAGCAAAAAAGTTATATAGTGATGCATGCTTGGATATTTTTGAAGATGAAGAATGAGAGAAGCTTTTACTAGTTGAGGTAGTTGTGGAGAATTTTAGAAAAACTTTAGAGGAAGCATCCAGTGATGAACACATTAGACAAGCTTTCAGGACAGAGGAAGCACTGTTAGAGTTGAACACCAAACTCAGAGATTTTGCAAAAACTTGAGTTGAGGTGGACAACTACAAAAAGAAGGTCAAAGACAAGTATTAGGCTTTGGATCTTCTGGATGCTGCTAAGATTATTGAGATTATAGAGAAATTCAAGGGCAAACATCCAAACATATCTTTAGGATAAAGATGAGCAAAACCCAGATTCCTGAATTTCAATTTTGACACTTAGTAAAATTTTGACATTTTTGACCTAGTCGAGGTCCCCATGTCTGTAGGTCCATAGGTCTACAGCTTTGTAGGTCCACAATTCAGAGGTGCGTTGATAGTTGACTGCCAGTTCCAAAAATAGCACTTTCCATGCATCAAGAACACATTCTAACGGTAGTTTAACTCCGACACATGCCTAGTGAAAGGGAAACTTCTATTTTTGGTGTCTCCATGCACTTCTACTTCAACTGATGGATTCCTCCTATTTTCTCTCTCATGCTTTCATTATTTTTGACATGTAAAGGGCTCATGCATCCAATTAATGAATAAAATATGGATGGAGTCCGTCTAAGCACTAGTTAGATTATTAGTTTTTATATATTTAGTTTATTTAAATGTTTTAAAAGCATTTTATTTTATTAAGATATCTCCCACTCTCAACACAAATTGAGGAGATGATTTCTTATAAATACCCCATTGTCAAATGTAACAAGGGCTTTCATTATTATGCAATAAAGTTATGCTTTTGGTGCTAACATTCAGAGTGTAGTTATTCTTGTCTGAATGTGTTATTGTGTTGTTTCTAGTTGTGCAATCTTTTAGTTCTGGTGTTTGCTACAGATATATGAATTCCGTTGACATAATGAGCTTGAGAAGAGATCATCCAATTGTGTCTACATAGCTTTTTGTCTCACATGAGTGCACTTTTCATGGCCTTGCAACTTGATGAAGAGTGAAACATCATTCAATTTGCTAAAGATTCTCACCGACGATTGCATCAGTGCATTCTAGGAAGTGCTACTCCTATTTTCATTGGTTTCTTACTAATTTCTTCAAAGGTTTAAGTCATTTTAGGAATTTCAATTTCAAGTTATTTGATTTCATGTTATTTTCTTTCAGATTTGTTATTTTCTTTGCTAACCCCCTGTTAGAATAGGACATCATAGTAGCTACATTATTAGAGTTGCATTCATTGAAAAAATAGAAAATACAAAAATATTGTTCATTTGGTGTGATATTTTGAGATAGTGAATATATTTTACTTCAATTCCAACATAAGAGAGTTTTTAGAACTAGCAAAGGCCTCCTTGTGAACACTCACATTTATCTTTTACTAAGCAGATTTTGGCACGTTGCAAGACAAATACTGAACCTTGGAGTGGATCGTTAAAAATATTTTCTTTTCAAGAGAGGAATTACACTATGGATTCCTGACATTTACCTCATGCAAAATGAATTCCCAACAAGTGCAAGTAGGAAAAATTGACCCCAGTGACCTTTTCAATAGAAACATCTCCTCCACTCCTCCTAATTGCCACAAAACTTCAGCCATTCCTACCTTTAAAGGTACTTGGTAGGGCAAAACATAAGGGCTTCCTTTAAAATCATAAACTTTGAAAATAGTAGAAATAGAGTAAGGAATAATATCTCCCCAATTGTGTGAAACTTTCATATCATGGGGGTTATCCATAGGCCTAATGAGATTCATTAGTGCCTTGGGGATTTTGGGATTGTCACTCAATATAAGGCATCTCAACTTGGAGGCAAAATACGTATCAAATCTGACAAAACTAGCCTTATCAGCATCCCAGGTCATATTTGCACTCAACAACTAGACTAAAAATGCTTCCCCATCCTCTTCTCTATTCAACTCCATCTCTTTACCAAAATATGTTACTCCCTTAAATAAGAACATATGCATCAATAGAGAATAATGGCCAAAAGTTTTCTCCACTTTCCCTTTGGCAACTCCAACCAAACCAATATGAATTCTATCAGCCAAATAGGAAGCAAAATCAAAAATAACATCTACACCAAAAGAAGCAATTTAAACCATCATATACATAAGGCTAATGGGCATGAAATCATGTTCTTCTTCACCAAAAACATGACATAGGATCCTGCATATTTCTATAGCCTAAGAAGTGAAAAGACTCTTCTTAAAAGGTTCCATAGAGGCTATAGTGATTACTAGAAAAGTTCCTATTGTGCTAATATGTGCCATTAGTGCACCTCCCCTAATCACATCTTTCTTTGTCTTGTACTCATTTTCTAGTTTTGGCAAATTAATTGGCACATGACAATCTGTCAATGGCTCTAGGTGAAAAACCTCTCTAATTTCCTCAGGACAAATTGAAATCAAAGGCACACCATTAGTTCTTCTCACCACCTTAACAACTTGGTCTTAATTCTTGGGAATGGCTTCAAGTAAATCGTAATCCATGAAAACACTTGGAACTACTAGTTTTCCCAAATCAAAATTCCATATATTAGCATGCGGGGCAAATAGATTCCTCTCTAAAACCATTTTTTGAACAAAACAAGACAATTTTGTGAATTTGTTGCATCCCTAACCTAGTTCCCTTTGTCATATAGGCTATCAAAAATCTTAAGCATAGGGTTTAAGGAAGCTAGCTTCTTAACCTATGTGGTTTTGGTGGTAGACACTGGGAGTAACTCTAGCAAATCGTCATGAATATTCCTATCCATATAATTTACTTGCCCAAAAAATGCTTTCTTGGGAGGCATCTTGATCATAATTCACAGGAACTAGAATACTATAGAGGTTATAATATGAGTACTTACTTGATTTACCAAATTTTCTCTTGTTTGAACCTCTGTAATAGCTCACGAACAGATGAGAAATTGCTTCACATCTTTGCTAGGCTTAACACAATATCATTAGCAAGCTCTTGTGCTTAAAAAACATGAAATATTTTCTTGCATGAGACTGGAAATGATGAAATCTCCTATATTATACTTTTTTTTTCTCACATGCAAAGGTTTCATTTCTCATAAATGCACAAAATATAAAAATAGAGTGGCATCACATTTCCTTTTAAATTTGTGTCATTGATACTTGAAAAATCCTATGATCCAGGGATAAAAATTGGACTGACTCACCTTTCTTCTTAACATGCTGGCAGTCAAGCCAATGAAATGCTTCCATCTGTACCTTCCCTTCAAAGTTGGCATTTCAATCTGGGCCCATTGATGACTGGGGACATGTGTCATCAAGTCGCTACCTTTCTATATGTAACTTTTGAGCATCTTGCTATAATGAGATAGCAATAATCATTGCTTATGCTTTGATCATGTGGAAGACATTTGATGCACTTTGTAAGAGAAATGTGGTTGGTCCTTCATTCACTCCCTCACTATACATAAACTTCATGCAACTCTTTATAGCGAGATATTGATGGCCATAGATTTGAATTTGATCTAATGGCATGGAAACTACATGAACTTTTTGAGATGTGGTGGGTCCCATATTCACTATGTGACATAGAGTAAATAGTGCACATCTTTCTATAGTGAGATAGTGAGAATCATTGATCCTAGCTTGATCTGACAATCAGAATCCCTCATGTGTTTTATGAATGGAGCATGGGTCCAGGACTTTAGTGACGTGAGAAATTATATATAGCTAGCATAATAAAACCATATTCTAATCCTAGTCACCTTTCCACATTGCTTGGGTCCCACCATGTGTTCATTTCATGGTAGCTCACTATGTTGCTAACAGCAAGATGCATAATTTTTTTGATAGCAAAGTAGTGAGCTCTGGTGACTATTCAAAACTCAGTGTTGAAAGAGTAAAGGCACGTCAAGTCACAATCACCTTCATTAAATTCTTCTGACATAACAACCATTACTCACCATTGTAACTTGGAAATCTTTATGGTCACTAAGAAGTTTGGAGGCCATCATGTCATATATTTTTTGACTACTCGCTATGTCGCTAATGGAGAGATGCTTAGTTTTTCTGATAGCAAAGTACTGAATCATTGGAAAAACCATTATTTAGGCAACTTCTTTAGCCTGCTTTTTATTGGGTTCCTTTTCCTACTCTAACAATACTGACAAACTGCACATGACTGAAACTTTGGCTATAGCACATTCTTTGACCCCTACACCTTCATTTTATAGTCTTTCCTTTAAATTTTGTGTTATTCACTACCTCGTTATACATAAAAAGTGCACATCTTTCTATAGTGAGATAGTGAGAATTGTAGATCTTACTAGAATCAGACAGTAAGGAACATGAGAGAAAAGACCACTTTGGGTGTGTGGAGAAATTTAAATGAATACAGAATATTCACAAAGGTTTAAAAATATTTTGCGCCTAAGACTTTAAAAGGAATGAGACATATAGTTTAAGAAATGTTTTCAAAGGCAAAAAAATCTGGAAGACTAAAAAACTAGAAACCCTATTCACCATTAATGGATTCAATCTAATTTTTTTTTTTGTACCTAGGCTAGGGAAATTTTATCATGGAAAAAATTAGACCAATAGTGGTTGTATCTAGGGACATTGAATCATGAAAATTCAAATGAGGGCTTAGAATTTCAAGAAGTAGACCACCTAGGCTCCCTACAAACCAACCACTACCAGGAGAACAACCAAACACAGGAAAACTATATGGAGGAAACTGAACAAAGACCAAGAATTTACAAAAATGTACAAGAAACCCTAAACTATTGTTCATTGAAGAAATAAGTATTTCAGTAGAAATACCTCTTCAAGAACTATCCATGAACTAGGAGTTCTAGAATATTGTTTGATAAATCTTGATGATATAAGAATCTTCTCCCCGTACATTTTCAATTAAATAGGGACCTAACCATATGGGATCAAACTTCCCATGTTTTCCTTTATCCTCAATTTTGGTTCCACATTAGAACTAAATCTCCATTTTAAAACTTTTTACTCACTGTCCTTTTATCATATAATGTATTAACTTGTAGTTGCAGCTTATGATTCCTAAGAGATGCTTTTTTTTGGTTTTTGCCAACCCTACAAGCTCATCCAACCTTTCTTGCATATCATCTATAATATCGTCATCATACAACTAGATGTAATTATAGAGTCCTATTAAGTTATTCTGAGGCATCCTAGTTTGAATTCCATATAATAGATCAAATGGGGTTATTCTAATGGCCTTCTTTATAGTCACTCTATCAGCCCATATTGTCAGTTGTAGCTTGGAATCCCATGCCTTCTTGTTATCATCCAAGGTCCTCTTGATGACTTTTAACAAGCTTTTATTTGTGGATTCAGCTTGTCCATTTCCTTGTGGATGGCAGGGGGAGGATGTTGATCTTGTAATTCCATACTTGTCACAAAATTTTGTGAATTTCTTAGACCTAAAGCACATTGCATTATCTGTTACAATTCTTTGAGGGAAACCAAACCTGGAAATAACATCATTTAGCAAAAAACTATTGACGACTTTACTAGTTTCATTTCTTGTAGGGATGGCTTCTACAAATTTTGTGAAATAATCAGTAGCAACTAAAATCTAGGAATAGCCAATGCTAGATTTAGGAGAGATCTCACCTATGAAATCCATACCCCATTGATAAAAAGGTGCTTGAACCTTGACTGGCTTCAAGGGACTATTACCTGAGAATTTTAGTTTTCTAGCAAACCTCTGATATGCATCACATTTTCTAACAATGATTTGAGCATCTTTAAAAAGGAAGGACCACAAGAAGCTAGCTCTCATCACTTTGTGTGCAGTGGTTTTGGCCATATAATGTCCCCCACACACTCCAACATGCATTTTAGTTAGGACTTCTTTAGCCTTTTCTTGATCAACACATTTAAGTAATATCCCTTAAAATTTCTCCACCCTAGGTTACCTAGGATAATTATGTACCTGATGGCTTGTAATTTAGTGCTCCTCTTCTCATTTTAAGTCAAATAAGGTGGAGCTTCCATATGTTGTAGATAGTGAATAACATTTGCATACCAATCACAATGATCCATGTCACATAAATCAGATTTGAGGTCATTTGTCACCATATTTATTTGATTAGCATCCAAATTAGATTGAGCCATGAGTTAAGCTAAACCTTGACCTCTTACCAACTTTTTTTTATCTATATCTCAATGTTGAACTCTTGGATCCTATTGATGTACCTACAACTTCTTCCTAATACTTCTTGTTGACAAAAAATATCCTTTACAGTAGCACTGGGCACAAATACAATGACAATATCTCCTATCAAATAGCATCTAAATTCCTTAACAACCTTTACTAAAGCATAAGCTTGTTTTTTATTTATCTCATATTTTAGTTTAGCATACTGCAATGAAAAAACTAAAGAAAGCACTGGGTTGTTCATATCCCTCCTCATTCTTTTGCAACAAAACTATAGCTACAGTGTGGAAAGATGAAAAATAAAATATGTGCATTGGCTTAGTGTAATTAGGGGTCCTTAGGATTGGGACATTCTTTATGGTAGTCTTAATATCTTGAAATTCCTATGAAGCCTCACCATCCCAATTAATAGTAGCCCCTTTCTTGAGAATTTTAGAAATAGGCCTACTGATTTCAGAAAAATTTGTAACAAATCTTCTTAGAAAATTAACATGCCCAAAGAAAGATTGAATCCATTTTACATTCTTTGGCTTAATGACCTTATCAATGGCTACTACTCTTTAAGGGTCTATCTTTACCCCATCCTTTGATACTAAATGTCCCAATAACTTGCCTTTGGTTACCCCAAATGTACATTTCTTAGGGTTTAATGACACTCCATATTCCAATGCTTTAATAAAAATCTTTTCCAAATGCCTATAGTGTTGTTTATCCTTTTTGGA
The DNA here is from genome assembly GCA_028749045.1 of Cupressus sempervirens. Classification (NCBI taxonomy): domain Eukaryota; kingdom Viridiplantae; phylum Streptophyta; class Pinopsida; order Cupressales; family Cupressaceae; genus Cupressus; species Cupressus sempervirens. The sequence goes on from CM053792.1 coordinate 546,612,259, forward strand.
ATAAGCTGTGAGGTCATCTTGATACACAACCATAAATTCATTTATGTACCCATGGAAAGCCACATCCATGGCTCTTTGAAAAGTAGCACTAGCATTAATCAATCCAAAATGAATTCTCACATATACATAAGTCCCCCAAGGAGTTGTAAATGCTATCTTGAATTTTTCTTCTTCTTTCACCAAGACCTAGTTATATCCTAAGAATCCATCCATCATTGACATAAGTTCAGACCCTGTTACCTATTGCAACATGGCTTCCATATTAGGTAACCCATAATTATCTTTTAGGGAAGCAATGTTCAAATTTTTGACATCTCCATTCCTTTTTTTGATAGGTACTAAATTAGAGACCCAAGTGGAATGCCTAATAGGTTTAATTATTCCCCCATCCCTTAACTTCAATAGTTCCTCTTGCATTTTAGGGGCCAGAGTGGGATTAACTGGTCTCTATTTCTGCCTAAAGGGTTTCACATTATCCTTCAAAGGTATGACATGTTGAAAAAGATCTTCTCAATAAGCCTTTAAATCATCATATGACCAAGCAAAAACATGTCTATATTTTCTCAACAGGTCAATCAAAGGCTTTCTAATTTTAGTTGACAAGTTCTAGCCAATGTAAATTTCTTAGGGGCTTTAGTAGTACCCAAATTTATCTCTTCTAGTTCTTGAGGTTTACAATCTTTAGAACTAGGCCTTACCCTATCTTGGTTATCAAACATGTTCTCCAAAACAACCAAACCTTTAGGTACTTTATTAGTTTATAACTGTATAACCTCTTGACCAGAAATTGTTTCCTTCCCATTTGTTGTTTGCACCAAATCACTATAGTCCAACTCTTGTCCATGGTATTTATCCTCATTTAGCAAGAAATTCACAATGTCTTTATCATCTTCAAAGACTTGCCAATGCTTAATGTTATCAGGTATTGATGGCCTATTTTTAACTTCAATTTGTGATATCCCTGCAAATGATATATCCTAGGGTTTAAGTGCCACATTTGCTAATAATTCAGCCATCTTATTCTAAGTTCTATCTCTCCATGATATACCAAATGCATCAAAAAATTCAATTTGATCCCAAACAACATTTCTATACTATTTCAACCTTCTGTTCTTAGAAGCATATGATCCCTTTATCTATGAGATATTCAATTTAGAATCACCTATGACATGCAATTTCTTGATCTATTGATAAGCAGCAACTTTCAACACTAACAAAAAGGCTTCATACTTGGCTATATTATTAGTACATGAAAAGTTCAGGGTAAAAGAATATTTGGAAGTGTTTTTCTCTAGAGAAATAAAAACTACTCCTGCCCCTACACCTTCTTTAGAATTGGCCCCATCAAAGAACATTGTCAATAATATTGGTGAGTCTGTATAACACTCAACTTCATGTTCAATAACAGTAGGCAATTTCTCAACTTCTTGAATAATCAATTCAGCCCTGAATGCATTCAAACCAATATCTAAAAATAAAGTAGCATCTTTGTTAATTTCTTCACCTAAGATATGACTAACCCTTCACTCTCTATCTACTTTTACCACCTTATACCTATGTGAAAAGTTGCATAAGTTAAGTCACACTACAGGCTACCTCCCATAGCAGCACTCCATTTTCTAGAAAGCAACATTCCATAGTGTGGAGGTATATCAACTACAACAACTGACATGGTCAACCCTACCTCAGGAAATGTAGCTAGTTTAAATGGCAAAGCATTTATAGTACCTATGACTAGGACTTCCCTAGCATCCATACCTCTGCATTTGCCTTGTGTAGTGTCTACTTTCAGCCCTAAGGCTTCCATCACTTTGAAAGGCATTATGGTGTTAGAAGCTCTTGAGTCTATCATGCAATTTTTTAGGGTCTTTCCTTTTATAATCAAACTAAGAAAAAATGGGTCAATATATTCTATACATGCTACTGATGAGTCATCCAAGAACATTTGAGGAATTTGGGACATGATACCACTATCTTCTATTAATAAAGGGAACTGTTGAGTAGTATTTTTTTCTTCATTGGTATTACTATTTCTTATCCCTCCCAACCATAACAAGGCTTTAATCTTATGCTCTTCAATTCTGAAGAGTTTAGACAAGGGTACCTAAATAGTAATTTGTGACAACATAGATATCATGTCAATAGGATCAAACATAGTGGGTTTCACAATCATGCCTAGAGTAGGAACCTTCTAAATGGTAGGGATTACTATTTGCTTGGAATTATCAAATCTTGATCTGTTCTCTTGCACAATTGCCGTTGTTGTCTCACTAGATTGGAATTGCAATTTCTTCTTAGGTTCCCACTTTTTAGTTTTACCATCTTTAACCTTGACTGTCTCTACACTAGCTTTCTTCTCTTCACCTTTCATCTTATGTGTGATATCTTTTATGAATATATTAGAAGGTTTCCCAATTTCATTGTTAATGTACTTGAGAGATCATTTCTATAGTGATCCTATTAATTTCCTCTTTAGAAGGCATTCTTAAACTTACATGACCAACTTCAAAAGGTGTAACACATACCTAATCTTTGTCATAGCCTTCATTGTCTGAAAAAACTTGTTGATGATGTAACTGATAAACAATTTTCTTATTCTCTAGATCACTTTCTATTTTTTCCAAATTAGAATCAACACAATCACTAAACATGCTTACCATATTACAACTTACATCATCATGACTCTTTTCTTCTTCCTCCTCCTTAGTTTTTAAACTATGATTAGAAGCAAATGACTGAGCAACTGCACAATATTCTATAGAGTGGGGTGATTGATAGATAATACACCATGGTACATTATCATTCATATTTACTAAACTTCTTTGCAGAGGATTTGGTGTACCCTTATCTTTTACATTTTGAGTCTAGTTAGCGATAGACTTGCCATCCTTCCATTGGGTGGCATAAGGGTAATTTTTCATTCTAGGTTGTCTATTAAAATTTCTATTATTCACAAGGGTTTTCTCAGCAACATTTGGCTTATTGAAACTAGTAGGATTCATCTTTTTTAGCAATTCCAACACCTAACCTATTGTAGGTTCTTTTGGCTTCTTTCCTATATTCTTTTTATCAACTTCCCGTTTGTTGTTATTCTTGGGATTGAAAAGCTTTGGATCATCTCTCCTACCCAATTTTCTAGATGTCGTCCTATTATTCTCTATATTTATTACAACCTTATAAGCATCTCTTAAAGTTGTAGGCTCCTTATCCCTCAACTGATAAGCCATTTTTGTATCAAAAGCATTAAAATATGCTGTGAGACAAACATCCTCATTCAACCTCATAACTTGGAACAATTTATACATACTCTTTTGGAATCTTACATTGAAATCAAAGGTGGATTCATTAGGGTTTTTCTTAATGTTATTAAAATCATTTAGCATAAATCCTATAGTGGTGTTAGCCCCATACTATTCCTTGAATAGACTCTCCAAATGACTCCATGAACTAATACTATCATCAAGTAGTCTTCTAAACCAATCTCTGCATCCTCATTCAAATAATGAACAAACAATTTCATCACTACATCCTCATGATCAACCTCAAAATCATTTAGCATATCTATAAAAACTCTTAAATGCTCTTCACCAGTAACTACATTATACCTAGAGAAGTTGACAACCTTGTCTCTCAATTCAAAAGATATAGGATGTGGGGCACCAAGGATACCTACAAATGACATTTTTCTATATTTTTCCATGTAGATAGGTATCTTTTGAAAGGAAAGAACATTTGAACTACTTTCTATATTGGCTTTATTTATAAAAATAATATGAGATTGTTGAGGTTGACCTAGAGGAATTTGAGTACTAATAGTGGATGATAAGACTAGAGCCATCTGAGATGTTCCCTAAACTTAGACTAATTAATTGGGGATTAGAAGAGGAGTTGGAGCTAGGAGAGACAAATCCAACCATGAAACCAAAATAGAATTGGATTTTATGAATTGGATTTTCCTCCTAGTCTCTATGGCTTGGACTTCATTCTCAACTTTTTTGAGTTCCTTTGCAAGATCTTCTTTCTCTTTCCTAGCTTTTTCCAAATCTAGATCCAATTTTGCCATGGGAGGGTTTGTGGTCTTACTTGCCAAAACATGGGGTTCATTTATTTGGACTCCTATGGCTTTGCCATTACCCTTATCAGTAATTTTTATAGTAGGTTCTATACGGTCCCCTTGAACAAGCTTATAGGCTTGAACTTGAGTGATGTCAGGTTCTTGTTTCTGGCTTAGAAGTTTCTTTTGTTCTAGAACCTTAGATTTTAGATTGTTTGTATCTCCAAATACATCAACATGAAGGATGGAGGTCCTCTTTATTAGCTTCTTGTTTTGTTATTTTAAAATGACATTTCTTCTAAGATGATTATCTCTTTCAATAATAACCTCTAAGGTAGCTTGCTCCTTTTCTTTTTCTAGAGAGATACACTTAGCTTCTTCCTTAGCAACCCATTTCTTTAAGAATCCTATCTCTGACTACAATTCTTTAGGATCTATAGAAGTAGCCTCTGAATCAATAGGGTTGTCTAGATCTATTAGGTTAGGTTTCATGTATGAGGTTGCCTTGGAGTTAAAAGGATCTCAAAATGAGCTCTTGAGTCCTAATCTTTGATTCATGTCAACTCTCAGATCTAGAGATCTATTCCCTACTAGTGACATATCCTTATCTTGATATGTTCTTTCATCTAGTAAAGGGGCACTAAAAATCCCTCCCAAGAGTCTTGTGATTTCTAATTTAGAGCTGAGTGAAGAAGACTCTCTTCCTATCACCGACTGGTATTGAGAATTAACTGATACACTACCTTGTGGTTTCCAAGTAGTATTTGGATCTACCATTTTCTTATTTGGATTTTTTCTACCACCTTGAGGTAAGTCAGTATACATGGGTACATTAGGATGGGCTCTTGTGTTTTTTCTTTTATCAACCATTTCACTATTAATAAAATAAGCACTAGCTTCAAAACCTTGACTGAGTCACCACCCTTTTCATAGGAAAATGCACAATTACAATTATTTCTAACTTTAAGAAAAAACACAAATAAAAATGTAAATATTTGACACAAATGGACTAATCACTAAAAATATAGGACTGCAACTCTTGCTTGTTAGATAAGATACCTAGAGAGGCTGGATATGTTAGTGTATCTCTGTAGTATTTGGGTTTTTCTTTATTTCTTTTTAAATTCTCAAGGTTTGTCGCTAAAATACCCCCTTATAACCATGAGCAATACTAAAAGGTCTAACACACACATATACAACAAGACCAAAGACATTGCAGTACTTTTCATAGATGTGTTGGGCAACTCCCCAATCGAGTCACCATTTTGTTGGAGTTTTAAAACTACTGAATAGAAATAGTTTGATACCAAATTGATAACCTAAGGATTAGCCAATTCCTATTAGCAATTACATGTGTAAACCATTCGGACCCAACTTCAACAAAACCAAGGGTGGTTTCCTACTCTTTAGGCTCTGCCAAACCAGGGTGGGTAAACCTAGGGATGATTCAAGGCTGGAGGCTACTATATGAGAATTATTTTAGTTTCATTTTGATTTTCATCTCACACCCCCAAATACATGCATGATTTAGAAATTTTGAATAAACATATCCCATAAAACAAATTTGGCCAAATTTCTTCTATAGATTTGCAGGTGTTCCCAACAAAAATGGCTAAGGCTAGAACATTCCATGCAAACAAGTGCTGACCATCATTTAAAATCTTCTCTATATGATGCCAACCTCTGATTTGCACCAAAAAGCTCCAATTTTTGACTACAATAGAAGGTTACAAGATATGAATCCTGGAATCTCCTCTAAATTATGATGTCCAAATTTCCAAATGCTCCACCAACAATGAATCAAGCCAAGATTGCACTTCTTGAGAAGAAAACCTCATACCATGAGATCTTTGATATCATGTTAGAGTATTAGGTGACTCTACAACATCCTCAAGATCAAATGAAAGACCAAGATAACTTCCACAAGAGATTGGCCAGACAATTGCATGAAGATGCAAGAATGCTATTATTGATAATGGACTTGATTGACATCCAATACATTTATTTAAAATTTACATAATGGGCCTCCTTATATAAGAGAGGTGATAAGAGATGATAATAAGGAGAAGATAAGCTATCACACACACAAGGTTGAATCACATGTCCACCAAAGGTGGATCATCCTCCATTATGCATTGAAGTATGTGTGATGATGAGGATGATAAAGTGATATGTGCGCTAAAGGTGGAATGAGATAAAAAAATATGACCACTTAGAGTGGAATTATCCTACACCATGTGTTTAATTGAGGTGCAAACTCCTAAGTGTCTCAATCACAAACTACTATGCAATGCATTATCCTAAGTAAGCTTAAGTAAGTGTAATTAGTGAATATTTAATTACCCTAAAAAAACAAAACTATAGGTTTTCTCCAATTTCTAATAACTAGATTGCATCTTAATTCATACATATATGATATTTTTAGATCTTATATTCTTAGAATTTATGCATAACATAACTTTTAAAATATCAGTCTCACACATACCTTTCATTGCCTAGTTGGGCGTGATGTGATCATCTAATCCATTGGATGAAGTGACTTCATGTTGACTTGTTGTGTTGCAATCTTCCTTATTCTTCCATGTCTTGTTCATCTCCACCTTTACCTTTTCAACATCAATATTTTCCTTGCTTTTGTTGAGTTCACTACTCAGGGCTAGTGAGTTTGTTGAATAGTTTCTACTAGCATGACCGGACTTGAGACAACTAAAGCATGTAATATCATTCAACCATCTATTATAAATGCCTTTTAAATTTGTTCTAATTTGATTCTCAAGAACATTACCATATTCTTGATGATAGTGACAATTGTATCTTGTATTATAATTTCAATTTTAGGAATTTGCATTGTGATTTACCTTTATTTTCTTGTTTTATTTCCACTTGGGTTTGGATCTACATTCATATGCTTTGTGTCTATACTTTTGAAAGTTGTAGCAATAGCCTTCAAATCTCTATGTTCTCATGGTATTTTTCCTACATTCATTTTCCTAATGTCTATACTTATTGTAAATGTGGCAATATCCCTTTAATTTTTGCATAGGGTTTTGGTTGACAGTTTTGCTCCTACAAATATTTGTTGTATGATCCATTTTTCTAAAATTATGACAAGTGGGTTTGTATTTCTTACCTTTTTTATTCCTTTACTCACCACTTTTAGATGATTTTCCTACCTCATTATTAGATCTTGGAGATTCCATCAATTTCTCAAAGTATTGTATGGCTTCACTTGGTTTGTTGAATCTTTCAATGTATTCCTTCTCTTCTCCTAATTCATTTTGTAGTAGATCATTCTGTGGCTTTAGGGTTGTGATCTTAATGCCCTTTCCATTCAATTCATGGTTTGTAAGAATCAATTGATTCATTGTATCCAATTGCATGTTAGCAATATTTTGCACATTTTATGTCTTCTCTTCAAGTCTATTAGTTAGTATTCTTTTGTCTTCTTCAATCACAACTTTATCTTCCCCAACTTTCTTTTTGTTTTAGTTACTTCACATAGGAATATTGATTGTGATTCTTGTTCTTTTTTGAGATTTGTGACTACTTTAGTTAGGGCATTATTCTTTTCCATCATATCTACAACTACTACATCAAATTCATTTGAGTTTCCATACTAGAACAATCCAATAGTGTTTATCTCTTTGTATTGTGTGCCATCTTGTTGAATAGCCAGTTCCTTTCTACTCTTCAATGAATGCTACAATTCATACCTTTCCTCCTTGAGATGATGTATGAAAAGTTGTATTTCAATATTTTCATTCTCAATAGTCTTTTCCAACTTGTGGACATCTATTTTAAATATCTTACCTCCAAAGTTGTAAAACTTTCCTTTCTAAACAACTAGTCTCTAATATTAATTGTTGGAAATAACAATGGGAAAGTAAGTTCTGGGGTAAGGGGGTTGTGAATCAATAGTTAAAAAATTTTCCTCTAAAAAATATCACCAACATTAATCTCATAACTTAACATATAAACTAAAATAACATAACAATGCATCACATTCATAGAATAAAGTAAATAACACATGATACAATAAATTGGTTACTCAAAATCCCTCCATTGAGAAGGTAAAATTGGGGTGGGGATGAAACCCCAAAATCTTCACTACTATAGTTGTAAAGTGTGACCAATTATGGTTACAAAATGTTTGATCATAAACTATGATATATTATGTGAGTGATCTTCCCTATTAAAGGCTTAAAAAGACTATTAGGTCTCAGCTTGCTAAAGGATTTTAGCTCATAATTAAGTAAGCACTTGATTAAGAGATTTACAAAAGTCTGTTAGGACTACTTGGTTAAGAGATTTACTCTATATTACTTTTTAGAATGATTCAACACCATGATGCTTTACTTAGTTCTTTGCTGTTGATTTTAGATCCTCTCTTTGATGACTATCTCCTAAAACTTCTAATCAGATCTCTCTTTTCTAATCCTCTCACTGCTCTATTATGTCCATCATAGCCACCATGAATGATCTCTAGCTACTTATAATTTTTCTCCTCATGCATATGCATACACATAATCTCTAGGGTTTTCCTTGTTAAATAAGAATTGGTGGGGATGGATTAGGTTAGAGTTAACATTTGTGGTTGATCCATATTGCCTCCTTAAGCTTCCTTTTTTCTGATTGGTTGCATGTATAGCATAGAGATTCACAATATACCTCCATACCTATTTCTTAGAATCATAAAATAATGATTATGTCTACCAAAAATGTTTTACATAGGATTTTGTGTCATTACAAACAACTATGCGAAAAACTATTCACTCAACATCAAAAGACTCTAATGCTCAGCCTTTATTATGCTCCTAATGTTGTAACCTGACCTCTGAATAGCTTGACACTCTCTATTTACTCAGCACTAAATCACTTAGCATATATAGAATTCTTAGCACTTGAGTGACTTAGTACTAACCATCTTCTCAAATCATACTAGTGCTTGACACTAACTAATCATATTGTTTGACATGTAGTGGCTGGCAACTTATGCTTAGTATGTTTTGTTCACTAGGTTCACATTGATTGCTTGACTCACTTTGATCACTCAACATACACTATGTACTCAACTTGCACTATAATTCTTCTAGATTATGACTAAGTGTTTTGTCACTAACTTGTCTAAACCATTCTAAGATTAATAGGTTTATAGTAGGGTTTTGGAGTTTATTAATGCTTTAGATAGAAAGTATGACCCTATAGTTGATATCAAATTTTGGGGAGATAAAATGAATAAATTGATGGCACTTTTTGCTAGGATCATGAAAACATTAAATGAAAAGAAGTAAACATTAATAAAAGAATACCCAAATCAAGCCAAGGAGGTAGAGAGGATAATGATGAATTTAAAATTTTCATCAATCTAGGGTAGTATACCCTGTAAAGAAAGGACATCTATGTAGTTTCTATGAATGTGGGGGTACATCCTATCCTAGCCTATAGAAGATAAAATTCATAGATTCTACTCCTAGAACCAACAACAAAAATAAAGAATATGGAAGAGGGATCTTTATAAAAGGAAAAAGAGTATTCTCCTTCCCAAATGCCTATTCTTTTTTATAATGAAGACTCCTTGAGGGAGAAATTGAAGCAAATGTGAAGTCAATATGATGCTTTAATAACAACATGAAATGTAGAGAAAGGAATGCCTAATGAACCCCAAATGTAACTTTTATCTCTAGCTATTAAATATTTTAAAGGGAAAGAGATGGATCTTGTTATAGAATGGGCTATGAAGAGATGATTGGATGATGATGGCTTTGTAATATCTAGGGCTTTTATCCAATTTTTTTGGAGATGCAATATATCTAATTTTGAAGAAAAATGAAAAAGGGAAAAGGTAGAGAAACCTAATAGACAAGATTATGAGATAGAGGAAGAGATTAAAGTTGAGTTAATGTAGAGTTTTAGTCAAATAATCCCTAAAGTGGGTAGACAATTTCTAAAAGATTCATGTGTGTTTATACTTCCAAAGTGACACATTGCTAATGTAATGGTTTTTGATTGTATAAGGAAGGAAAAGGGGAAAAAAATCAATAAAGAAGAAGTTAAAGAGGCCATTAAGGGGATCAAACATAGTAGTGATCATAAGGCCTTACTAATATGCTTTATTGAAAAAATGGACAATTCAAGACTCCAAAAATATTAAGAGGCAGAGTACACAGGAAGCTTGATAGCATACATAGTGGGGTATGTAGACAATGAAAAGGTCACTTGCATAAATAAAAAGATGGTTGATTTTGGTGTGGAAGTAGTAGTAAAGGATAAGAATAAGTTTCTTGAGCTGAATACTATATTTGAAAAGGAATAGAAGCTTATAATGAGAGGGGAAGAAAAGTTTATGAAATGGAGAAAATTTTTGGAAATTTGCAAAAGCAAAAAGGCAAGAGAAATGTGAGGTCAGAACCCACCTAGCTTCTAATTTCTACCTTCCCTACTCCACCACCTCCTATTGGGCCTATGGTATTATGGAAATTCCTAGAAAATGTCACCATCAAGAATTTTATAATATATATGAGTTGAGTGAGGAGAAAGCTAAGCTCAATGTTAGGATTAACCTGAGCCAAAAATAACAATCACATGCAAATATAAACAATATTAGGATATAATAGATCACACATAAGATAACACAAAAAACTAAGATTCAACATGCTTCACCCAAACCCTAGGCTACATACATGAAAGAGCAAGTCTAATATTATTATGATCCAGTGATTACAACTTGATTACAATCTATAATCCCTTATAGGTCGATACCACTACAAGAATAAATTTTCACATCACACATAATGAAGAAACCTAACCCTAAGCCCTTTTATACAAGCATTTTTTTTACCTTTAGTGTCACAACATGTTGACCATTTGTCATCCACAAACTAACAATCTTCCACTTGGGGACTAATTAGTCTCCACTATAAACAATAATCTCCCACTTGTAGACTAATAATGTAGCAATACTATTACCACATGGGACTCCCACTAGATTTAACCACCCTAGACTCTATTGTTCTTTTATTTTCTTAGTCTAGAAGACCAATCAAAGTTGAAGAGGATTTCATCTTCTCCTTTCTCACCACCTTTGTAAACATATATACTAGATTGTCATCCATATGTATCTTTTCTACCTTTAACTATCCATCATCCAAAAATGAATGAATAAAATGGTATCGCAACAATATGTTTTTGTCTCTGAATGCAGAGAAGAATTCTTTGCAAGATTAATGAAAATTTGACTATCTATAAAAAAAATAATTATCCTTCTCATGATGTCCCAATTCTTCTAGGGAAAAATGAAGCCATATCATCTCCTTGGCTACCTCTATAGCAACAACATAATCTACCTCTATAGTGGATAAAGTGTTCACCTTTTCTAACCTAGAAACCTAGCTCACTATTGCCCCACCAATGTACATAACCTATAGTACTCCACTCAGTATCAATATGCCTGGCTAAATCTAAGTCAACATATCTTTGTAAATCAGTAGTAGAGCCCCAAAAATGTAGGCACTTACTAGATGTTCCTCTCAAATATCTGAAAATCCATTTTACTGTATTCCAATGCTCAAGCCTTGGATGACATATACCTACTAACAACTCCCACTGCATGTGCAATATCTAGCCTATTACATACCATAGCATACATCAAGATTCCTATAGCTGAATCATAAGTCACCTTGGACATCTTATCCTCCTCTTCTAATGTGTTTGCACACATCTCCTTAGTCAACTTCAAATGACTAGGTAAAGGTGTGTTGATAGGTTTAACATTCTCTATAGAGAAATATTGTAACACCTTTGCAATATAATCAGCTTGAGATAATGTCAATTTCTTGTTCTTCCTATCTCTACAAATATTTATACCAAGGATTTTTTTTCCTGCCCCCACATCCTTTATAGAAAATCCATGCGCTAACTAGCTTTTCAGCCCCTTAATGTGGTCCATGTTAGACACAACTACAAGCATATGAATAACATATAAATATAAAATAATGTAGCTATCATCATCCAACCTCTTAAAATAAATAAAATGATCTAAATGAAACCTATTATATCCATGTTCATGCATAAAACTATCAAATTTTAGATACCATTGTCGAGGTGCTTATCTCAAGCCATATAAAATTTTTTTTAATCTACACACTAAATTATCCTTACCTTTGACCTCAATTCCTAGTGGTTGTTCAATATATATCTCTTCATCCAAATCACGATGAAGAAAGGCTATTTTGATGCAAGGAGGGTAGAAGAACTAGAGCCAAAGGTACACCTAGTAATCCAAACCACCTTGTAGGGTTAATAGAATGGAAGCAAACACACAAAGAGAGAGAGAACAAAATACTTTTATTGATTCATGAAATTATCAACATACATGCGCGGTTGTAATGCTTTCTGGGTTATAGCCAGATGAAAAATATATATAATATCCATGATCTAGCTTCAAATTAACACTTCCAGACACATATGCATCAAACTTTCCTAGTCCTCTAATTTTTTATCCAACTTCTCTACCACTTTTCTCTTTTTCTAAACTAAACCTAAAAATCCTACTTATACTTGCCAAAATGGCTTATAGAAGATTCTAGAACATTACATAATAGAAAAGCCAACCTAAAAATGGTCTACACACATCCCAAGACAAGATCATATCATTAAATTTGTGATTAGAATGAAACACACAAGTTGGCTCCCACTAAGAACCAAAACACAAAAAGCTTGACTAAAGAAGGAAAAAATGCTTACACTCAAAATCACAGGTTCACTCAACACATGAAGGAACACTAGGCCAATATTGGATAACTTGGCACACATTGGAATAGCTTGACATACACTATACATATCAACACACACTACAGAGTGAAATGGGATAACATGCTAACCAAAAGGTTAACATGACTTGGGATAACTGCAACTTGCCTGATACTACAAAACTACTGGCACTCAATAATGACTGAACTCAAAAACAACTAGAAAAATGAACACAAATGAGTAGGATAACACATTAACCTAGGATGCTCCTTTATCATGTTTTAACATCAAGTTCCTCCAAATACAAATCTTTAGTTGCTACAATACTTAAAACAATATAGACAAAAGTCATTTTAATAATAGGACCATGTTGACTCAAATTGGGCTAGGATTAAACTCAGAAAGAAATAACAGTTACAAGAAAATATAACCAATATCAAAAAATCATAGATTGCACAAAAGAGAATACAAGACACTAAGATTTAATGTGTTTCACCCAATCCTTGGGCTATGTCCACCAACAACAAGTTCAAAATTATTATTATCCAATGATTACAATTTGCAATCCCTTATAACTCAATACCACCACAAGAAGCTACAATATCAAAATTACATTATGAAACACCTAACCCTAAGCATTTTTATACAAGATTTTTCCACTTACAAATTAGGGCTAGAATAAGTCATCCAATAAGAAAAATAATAGCTGACACCTTTTACAATATAAGAGAATTTGTTGCTTTGGACCCCCATGGGGGAATTGCCCCTCAAGCTTGCCCTATAATATGACAAGAAACACACCTAGGGCACTACCCTAGGACCCCATAGGGGTGCTACCCCCAAAGCCCCCTAGAAATAATATGGGGAGAAAACTGTGTCAAATAAACCTCTGAGTTTGATTAGGATACACATCATAGCAATCACCCACTTGGAGATTGATTAGACTCCACAAAAGTAACCTTCCACTTGGAGACTAATCATAGCACTACTAAACCTATAGCTCCCACTAGAATATCAAGCCATCCTAGAATCTTTTGTCATTTTAATTTTCTTAGTCTAGAAGACCAACCAAAGCTTAAGAGGAGTTCATCTTCTCCCTTGTCACCACCTTCATAAAAATATCCACTAGATTGTCAATTGTATGGCACTCTAGCTAACTATAGACAAATAATTATCTTTTTGAGGATGTCCCAACTCTTCCATGATGAATTGAACCCATAACATCTCCTTCACTACCTTTGTAGTAGCAAAATACTCTACGTCTATAGTAGATAAAGCATTAACCATCTACAATCAATAAACCCAACTTATTGTTGCCTCACCAACACTAAATACATAACCTTTAGTGCTCCACATAGTATCAATATCCCCTGCCAAATCTGAGTCAATATAGCACTATAAATTAGTAGTATAACCCCCAAAATTTAGACACTTACTAGATGTTCCTCTCAAATATTTGAGAATCAATTTAATTTCATTCTAATGCTCAGTTCCTGGATGACTCATATATCTTTATAACAACTCCCACTACAGGTGCAATATCTGGCTGAACACACACCATTGCATACATCAAGCTTCCTATAGCTAGAGAATATGTACCTTAGACATCTTATCCTCCTCTTCTTGTGTCTTTCGACATGTCTCCTTAGTCAAATTCAAATGACTAGGTAAAGGTGTGTTGATAGCTTTAGCATTCTTGATAGAGAAACATTGCAACACCTTCACAATATAATTATCCTAAAATAATGTCAATTTCTTGTTATTCCTATCTCTACAAATCTTCATACCAAGGATTTGTTTTTCTAACCCAAAATCCTTCATAGAAAATGCATGTGCTAACTTGCATTTCAGCCCCTTCATGTGATCCATGTTAAATCTAGCTACAAGCATATCATTACCATAAACATAAAATAATGTAGCTTCCATCATCCAACCTCTCAAAATTAACACAATGATCAATGAAACCTACTATATCCAAGCTTATGCATAAATTGTCAAATTTCAGTTACTATTGTTGTGGTGCTTGCTTCAAGCCATATAAACATTTCTTCAATTTTCACACTAAGCTCTCCTTACCTTTGACCTCAAATCTCCATGGTTGTGCCACATATATCTCTTCATCCAAAACACCATGAAGGAAGGTTGCTTTAACATCAAGCTTCTCTAAATGAAAATATTCAGTAGCCATGATACTTGAAACAATATGAATAGAAGTCAATTTTACAACAAGAGAGAATATCACACCCAAATCAATGCCTTTTTTTTGTGCAAATCCTTTTACCACTAACCTGGCTTTAAATTATTTCTTTCTTCTATCCTCTTCTTTGAACCTATAAACCTATTTATTCTGGAAAGCTCTTTTACTTGCAGATAACTTTCATAAATCCCAGGTCTTATTTTTTCGCAAGGAGTCCATTTCATCTACCATTACAAACTCCCACTGAATATTAGTATCCACTTGTTTCATCATAACATTTAGGTTCACCAACATCGGTAAGTAAAATAGAATACAAAGAGGGAGAAATATTTCTAGAGGTCTACTTGGCCTTGTTGAACATTTAACATTCACTAGTGTGTATAGTATTTGTTGTTATAGTTGTTATAGATCATGAGGAATTGCTAGAACATCATATTTTGGAGTATCATCAAACCCTACATAATCATCTTCTTTCTTCTCATGTTGATACAACAAATCTTTGTACAACACTTTCTCATTATATATGAAATCTCTTCTTCTTATAATTTTATGATTTTCCAAATCCCAAAGCATATAATAAAATTCATTAATTCCATATCCAAAAAATACATATTTCTTTGACTTAGCTTCCAGCTTGATTCTATTTTTAGAATCTATATTAGAAAATGCTTCATAGTTGAAGGCTTTGAGAAAAGAATAACTCACCTTCTTGCTAGTGCATGCTTCCTCTAGAATACCACAAACCAAAGGAGTAGAGGGATCTCTATTAATCAAATATATAGTAGTATTGATTGATACCACCCAAATGTTTAAGGAAAACCTAACATGTAACCTCATGCTCCTTGAATAGTCCATTATAATCATGTCCATGCATTCAACCACTCCATTTTCCTGTGGAGTCCTTGGAATAGTGTGATGACCCCTTTTTCAAAATTTTAACCTAATATTCCATTTTAGGCATAAATTAGGAAATCATCAAATTTAAACAACCTATGATACTTACTACTATTAAGTAATGTGAGGAGTTGAGCATTAACATTAATTTATTGGTTTACATGGAAGATTTCTCCTCATAGTGTCAGGTCATCTTCTCTTATCCTAGTTATGATCATTCTAAAACAGTAGAATGATGGTGCAGAGGGCTTGTGAAATAAGCTCCAAGTGAATCTGACAAGTGCTCAAAATTACTCTGCCTTTCCCTCCACTAACTCCCTATCTTAGAATTTCATAACTCAGGTGAAGATACAAACTTCTACACTATAATTCGAAATGCATCTTGTTGTTATTTAAGTCTCTAGATCATATATAAGTATACTATACCAATATCCTTTGATTGCAATATTTATTAATATATTACATATTAATATCCACTTGAAACCTATGTCATCACACACACACACACACACACACACACACACACACACACACACATATACACACACATATATATACACATATATATACATATATATATATACATATATATTGCAAATGTTTTAATAATCATATAATACTTCCTTATTTATTGCAATGTTCATCTTTAATGTTCATGCAATAATGTTTATAAATCCACAAATGAAAATAGTATTAAGAAACATATGTTAATCTTCTCATGGGAAATACTTAACAATTCCAATCTATACTTGTAATGGCATTAGACATGTTAGGGATTATGTATTTTGCAATCCTAAACTTTGTAACATACGTATCTGTTTAACGTGACTATCTTAAGCCACGACTCATAATTATTAGACAACCTTTAAATATGATGCCTTCACTATTGAAATGTACAAGAGGGAAAAATGAGTGTACCTATATTCCCATTGCGGGGTAATATCTTGGCAGCACCCGTACTATGGATGGTGATCCTTGTACCACAATACAACGTCTTAAAGAGATGGCTAAGCATCCTACGGTGTATCATTATTCCTGTATTCAAACTCGGATTTAATTATGATCTTTTCCCTTCTTCTTCCTCTTTTGCGACCTAACCCTAATACTTATTTATATATTATTCAGTAATCACGAATGTAAAGTCGTGCCTCTTACATATGACTTTGTTATAGTTTTAATTTTCTTATTTGCATATTTCAATGTTTATACTATATTTATTCAATAAGCTTTATTATATTTATGTAGTAAGCACTTGTAATCATATGTAAGCATCAATATAATAATAATTAGTAGATTAGGGTTTTCTTGGATTAAAAGGTTGTTTTTTTTATAATCAAATTAGGTTTAGGTTTATTGAACATTGATAATATATAAAATAGCAATATTTATATATTAATGTGTTTTGAAATAATAATATATTTATAATTATGATTGTTCATGAGGGACTTGGAGATTATGAATTTAACATTAATAATATTTGTTATAACTTATATGCTATTTGATTGAATAAATTTAAAGTAGTGTCATCATAGTAGTATATTGAATATAAAAATCTTGAATATTTGAACTTAATAGATTACATTTTTTATCAAGGAAAAATATATATTAATCCAGGCTCATTACATTCCCCCCTTCCTGATTTTGCTTGTCCCCAAGGAATGCTGAATGAGAAAGGACTTCTTCTCCAACCCAAGTAGCATCTTCCTTGGGAAGATTTTTCCATTTTACTAAGTATTCTAGAATAGTCCTATTCCTCAGTCTTCTATCTTGCCTCTCAAGAATAATCTCAGGCCCTAGAATAAGCTTCCCTTTATTGTCTAGTGGCGGCAGATCAACACAAGGGTTTATATGTTCTCCAAGGACCCTTTTTAGTCTGGATACATGGAAAATGTTATGGATTTTACTATTTTCAAGAAGTTCTACTTTATAGGCCACTTCTCCTATTCTTCTTAAGATCTGGTATGGTCCATAGAAATTTGATTTTAGTTTTTTTGCTCCACTGACTTTGAGTGAAGATTGCTTGTAGGGTTGTAATCTCAAAAATACCAAATCTCCAATTTGGAATGACCTTTCCACTTGTTTCCAATCAGCATATATCTTCTATTGGTTCTAAGCATGGTGGAGATTATCTTTGAGAGTTTTCATGATGTCAATACTTTGTTGGATGGAATCTTTGGCTCTAGGTACTCTGGTCTCTTGATTGATCAAATCTCCAAATGTAGTAGCCTCATATCCATATAATGCTTTAAATGGACTCATTCCAATTGACATGTGATGGGTATTATTATAACAATACTCTCCCAAGTATAGCCATTTAACCCATGCATTTTTTTGTCCTGTCACATAATTTTTGAGCTAACCTTCTATCCATTTGTTAACAATTTCAATTTGTCCATCTGTTTGGGGATGATAACTGGTGCTGGGGGTTTATTCAGTTCCAACTAACCTAAAGATTTCTTTCCAAAATAGGCTGAGGAATTTTCTATCCCTATCACTTATGATATTCCTTGGCAATCTGTGTAGCCTAAGAACCTCTTTAAAGAATAATTCTATTGTTTGTGGTGACTTATAATGTATGGATATGGGAAAGAAATGTGCATATTTGGTTAGCCTATCCACCACTACCAAGATGGAATATTTTTCTTGCACCTTGGGTAAACTTGTAATGAAATCCATGGAAATGCTTTCCCATTTTTTATTTGGAATACGTAATGGTTGTAATAAACTAGCTGGGTAATTCTGTTCAGACTTATTTTTCTGACATGTTATCGTTCCTATACATACTTTATAATATCCTTCTTTAGACCTTTCCAAGAGTATCTTTCTCTTACCTTTTTGTAAGTTTTGTAGAACCCAGTGTGTTCAGATAGAGGGTTGTCATGATACTCCTTCATAATCTTCATTTTAACTTTAGAATTTGCTGCAAGCAATATTCTTCCTCTATATAGTATGAGCTCCTCCACAATTTTGATTTCAAAATTGCTTATATTTCCCTCCATGATCTCCTTAGTCTTTGGATCTTTAGCATATTCCACAATAATTTCATTTTTCTAATTGCCTGTGATGCTAGTAAGGGTATTCAATTGGCCCTTCCTAGATAAAGCATCTGCTACCACATTATGGGTTCCTTTAATGTATTCAATATCAAAATTATATGCTTGGATTTTACTTATCCATTTTTGCTAGGGATCATTAAGGTCATTTTGATTCATGAAGAACCTTAGGCTATTATGGTCTATTTTAATGTTGAACCTTCCACATACTAGGTACTATCTGAATTTTTCCAATGTGTGCATGATAGCTAACATTTCCTTATCATAAATTGAGTAGTATCATTCTATTTTTTATAGTTTCTAGCTTTCGAAAGCAATAGGGTGTTTGTTTTGCATAAGTACAGCCCCAATCCCTTCGTCAGAAGCATCACACTATAATTCAAAGGGTTGTGAAAAATCTAGAATAGCTAAGACTGGGCAAGAACTCAATTTTTCTTTTAATTCTTCAAAAGCCTTCTGTGCTGCCTCATTCCATCCAAAATTTCCCTTTTTTGTTAAGTCTATTAAAGGAGATGCTAACTTGGAAAAGATCTTCACAAATCACCTATAATAGTTACACAATCCCAATAATCCTCTAAGTTGTGTTAGGGTTTTGGGTTTCGGCCATTCCCTTATTTCTTTAACTTTTTCTTCATCCATGCTTACACCCTTGGCACTGATTTTATGGCTGAGATAGAGAATTTCTTCTAATCCAAATTCACATTTTGATGCATTTTCAAATAAGGATTTAGATTCTAATATGCTTAGTACTTCTTTAATATGTTGGAGGTGTTGTGCCCATGACTTGCTATAGATGAGAAGGTCATCAAAGAAAATATGAAGGAATTTCCTAAGTTTTTTTTAGAAGATATGATTCATACATGATTGGAAGGTGGCTGGGGCATTAGTGAGACCAAAAGGTAGAACTAGAAACTCAAAATGTCCATAATGACATCTAAATATTGTCTTCAGAACATCCTCCTTCCTCATTCTAATTTGATGGTATCCCGAACGTAAATCAATTTTAGAAAAGTATACTGCTCCATGAAGTTCATCTATAAGTTCATCCACCCTAGGAATGGGATGGCATTTTTAAATATTTTTCTTATTTAGTGCCTGATAATCTATACACATTCTCATTGTACCATCCTTCTTTTTCACTAGTACTACCAGAGATGCAAAAGGATTGGAACTAGGTTGAATATGCCCCATTGCTAGGAGTTCTTGGATGGCCTTTTCAATTTCATCTTTGTACTTTTAAGGATGTCGGTAAGGGGTGGTGATCGCTGGCTTAGCATCCTTTCCCAATTCTATAATGTGTTCAAATCCTCTTTTGGGTGACAATCCTGGTGGAATTTCTTCAAACACCCTCCGATTTTTCTTAATGATAGGTTCAATATCTATATGGATAGCCGAGTCTTGTGGTGTGGATTTGTTTAATACTAAACACTATGCAACCCATTCTCCTCGACCATGCCTTAGTGTTCTTTCTATATTCTTTTGCATGAAACCAGTTTTGTAGAACCATTAGGTATTCCTCACAATGTTATTTCTTCGCCCTTGTGCTCAAAATGGATTTTCAAGTTTGGAAGGTCAAACCTAAAACATCCTAGAGAAAATATCCATGGACCTCCTAGAATAATATCTGAATTGAGTGGAACCATATGTAGGTCTTCTCTAATGGTGTGCATTCTTCCCAAAGTGATCTATTGCTATGGAATCACCTTTGTACATCACACTAATGATCCTATGGCTTAAATGGCAGTAAAATATTTGAACTTCTCAATTTTTAATTTCATTCTGTAAACAAGCTTTTCATCAATGTAGTTATGGGATGCTCCACTATCAACCAATGTAATGACTTTCTGTCCATTAGGAGTGAATCTAATTCTTAAGACTTGATTTTTGGAGGGTTGATTCATAGTGGCTGTCACTCCATATTCTTCTCCCTCTTCTTCATTTCCTTCATCACATTTTGCCTTTTTGTTGACCTCTTATTCTTCCAAGTCTTCTTCTATTCTTTGGATGTGGCCTCTTATTTCACATCTATGTCTGGGTACCCAGTCTATTCCATAATGGCGACAAGTGTTTCTTTTCTAGCTGCAGCTATGGCCTAGTTCCCATGGCTTTTGGCATTTAAAGCATACATTTTTCTTCTTAAGTTCTTATTGATCCTTCGCAGGAATGAATTTTTTGTAGGATTTATTATTGTTGTGATTTTTTGTATTAGGTTTATTCTAGGGTTTGTTATTTGTGGTTGAAACTTCCAATCTTAGTGTTATTCCAAAAGCATCATCTAAAGATGAAGGTTTCAGGGCACTTACTAGACCCTTTAATGAATCTCTTAATCCTTCTATGAACAAGTACATAGAGCATTCATCATCTACTCTAGTGATTTGGACCGAGATCTTTTTGAATTCTTTAATATAATCCTCTACTATCCCTTACTGTCTTATTCTAGTTAATTTCTTAAAGTTTTCTTGAGGATGCCTTATATCAAATCTCATAATGAGTTTTTGAGAAAATTCTTCATAAGAAGTAATGTTTTTGTGCCCTTGAGTAATAAGACCATGATGCCACCAATCATGTGTTGTCCCTTCTAGGTGGAGGATTGCGAATTGGAGTGCATCTCCTTTTGTCATTGGACTAAGGGTCAAATAGGTGTTTAATTTTTGTAACCATGCACGTGCAGTAAACTTTTCTGATCCATCAAAATTTGGAAGCATTACTTTATTTACTTTACTTCTAAAGTCTTGATTTTGATGACTCCTTTCTCTCTTACGGGTTTCATGTCTATTGGCTTCACAAAATTCTTTGAATGTTATTAACTCTCTGATTTCTGGTTCAAGGTTGGCATAAGCTCTTGCATTCTCAATAGCAGTATTGGTTGTCTGTGCCTCTTCTTCAATCGAGGGACCCTCCCTAGGTAAGAAAGGGGGTTTGGGTACTTGGGGTGGTGTGGGTCCATTATTTTTTGAATGGTTTGAACTTATGTCCCTTCCACCAGAGTTAATTTTTTAAGATTGTTTATGGAGTTTCCCATGTTTTGCAGTGCTTGATTTGATCTTTCTATTTTCTCTACTAAGGTTTGGTTTGTATGTTCCATAAGATTCCTAATTTCATTAAATAATTTCTCACTCATTTTTGCTCCTCTTTTCATTTACTATAGTTTAAGGATGGTAGGATCAGGCTCTGATACCAATTATGATGACCCCTTTTTCAAAATTTTAACCTGATATTCAATTTTAGGCATAAATTAGGGAATCATCAAATTTAAACAACCTATGATCCTTAATGCTATTAAGTTATGTGAGGAGTTGAGAATTAACATTAATTTATTGGTTTTCGTGGAATATTTCTCCTCATAGTGTCAGGTCATCTTCTCTTATCCTAGTTATGATCATTCTGAGATGGTAGAATGACGATGCAGAGGGTGTATGAAACAAGCTCCAAGTGAATCTGACAAGTGCTTGAAATTACTCCACCAACTCCCTATGTCATAATTTCATAACTCAGGTGAAGATAAGGCCTTCTACACTATAATTCAAAATGCATCTTGTTGTTATTTAAGTCTCTAGATCATATATAAGTATACTGTATGAATATCCTTTGATTGCAATATTTATTAATATATTACATGTTAATATCCACTTGAAACCTATGTCATCACACATGTATATATAGTGTAATCATAGTAATCTATACATATTTATTGCAAATGTTTTAATAATCATATATACTTCCTTATTTATTGCAATGTTCATCTTTAATGTCCATGCGATAATGTTTATAAATACACAAATGAAAATAGTATTAAGAAACATATGTTAATCTTCTCATGTGAATTACTTAAAAATTCCAATCTATATTTGTAATGGCATTAAATGTGTTAGGGATTACATATTTTGCAATCCTAAACTTTTTAACATACGTATCCATTTAATGTGACTGTCCTAAGCCACCACTCATCATTATTAGACAACCTTTAAATATGATGCCTTCATTGTTGAAGCATACAGGAGGGAAAAATGAGTGTACCTATATTCCCATTGTGGGGTAATATCTTGGCAGTGCCCATACTATGGATGGTGATCCTCGTACCACGATACAACGTCTTAAAGAGATGGCTAAGCATCCTGCGGAGTATCATTATTCTTGTATTTAAACTCTAATTTAATTATCATCTTTTTCCTTCTTCTTCCTCTTTTGTGACCTAACCCTAATACTTATTTATATATTATTTCACAGTCACGAATGTAAATTTGTGCCTCTTACATATGACTTTTTTATACTTTTAATTTTCTTATTCGCATAGTTCAATGTTTATACTATATTTATTCAGTAAGCTTTATTATATTTATGTAGTAAGCACTTGTAATCATATGTAAGCATCAATATAATAATAATTAGTAGATTAGGGTTTTCTTGGATTAAAAGGTAGTTTCTTAATAATCAAATTAGGTTTAGGTTTATTGAACATTGATAATATTTATAATAGCAAGATTTATATATTAATGTATTTTGAAATAATAATATATTTATAATTATGAATGTTCATGTGGGACTTGGAGATTATGAATTTAGCATTAATAATATTTTTTATAACTTGTATGCTATTTGATTGAATCAATTTAAAGTAGTGCCATCATAGTAGTATATTGAATACAACAATCTTGAATGTTTGAACTTAATACTTTATATTTCTAATAAAGGAAAAATATATATTAATCCAGGCTCATTACAAATAGTTTTTTGTCTATGAATGCCATTAGTGGAGAAATAATTTTCAAATTCATGATTACAATACTCACCACCTTTATCAGATCTGATAAATTTTAATTTCTTATCAGTCTCATTTTCAACTAAGGATTTCCATTTCTTAAAAGTTTGAAATACATCATATATCTATCTAAGGAAATAAACCCACACTTTTCTAGTTGCATCATCAATAAATGTAACATAATAATGAGAGCCACCAAGGGAAGATACCTAAGCTAGTCCCCATACATTTGTATGCACAAGCTCTAATCTCTCACTTTTCTTTTTCATCTAAGTCTTTATAGAACTCTGTCTTTTGTTTTCCATACACACTACTTTCACAGTAATCTATATTAACACATTTTAGACCTAAAACTTTCTTTGAATGAATTACTTTCATAAATTTCTCACTCATGTACACAAGTCTATAGTGCCATAGTGTTGTATAAGAATCTATAGCAATCATTTGTTCTCCCTACTCAACTGCACCAACTCTTCCTAAACATTCATTTTTTCTCTAAATCAATCAAAGTAGTAGGAATAATATGACCTACACAAAGATATAAGGTGCCTACTTTCACACCTTTTTCTACTACAAGGGAACCTTTTGAAACCTACCAATTTTTATAATTAAAATTAACTACACAACCTTCATCACTAAGTTGCCCTGCTGAAATTAAATTCTTACTTAGCCTTGGAACATGTCTAACCTCATGTAGTAGCCAATGATTCTCATTTTGTGATTTAATCTTAACTTTTCCCTTTCCAATAATCTGAGAGGGTTCATTATCTCCCAAATAAACAAGCACAAAATCCCCTTGAACATAATCAATAAAATTACCTCTATGAGATGTAGCATGAAATAAAGCACTATAATCTAAAACCCATAACTCATCAACACTTTGTAAACATAGAAGCAAAGCATCCTTTTCAAATTTTTTACTTACCATGTTTGCTTCCTTATTCCCTTCTAGTTTATCTCTTTCATTATTCTTTTCAGTCCAACAATCTTTCTTCTTATGTGCTAGTTTATTGGAATACTAGCAATCTCTTGGACCTCTAGATTGAGACATCTTCCCTTTTAACTTTCCTCTTGATTTCCCATGATTTCTAGAATTATTCCCTCTCTCAATTGTTCTACCTCTTCTTTGTGCATTCAAAGCACTTCTTGATTTAGATCCACTAAGGTTTTCCTATGAGTTTCCTCACTTAGAATAATACCAATCACATCATCAAATTTTAGGGTATTAGATCTAGAAATAAATTACTCATAGTCATTACCAAGCTATTCCAATTTTTAAACAAAGAATACAAAATCAAGAGAGCCCTAATTTCTTCATCCAAATTAATACCAATAAAAGATAACTAACTAGTAATAGTATTAAAATCATTTAAATGATCTACAACAGATCCACCATCTATCATTTTCATAATAAATAAATTATTCATTAACATTGTTTGAGGTAGAGGGCTTTTCATACAATTTTGCTAAGATTTGTATCAACTCTTATGTATTCTTCACTTAATGTTAAATTTCATCAATGGTGCCAAGCATAGTCAAATTCTTCCAAGTTCCTTCTTGTCTAAAATCTCCCCATCCTCATTTAACATAGTTTCTTGTTTCTTGGATTTTCCTTCCAATAACTTCCATAAATCCTTCTAATATAGATAGTCCTCCATTTGCATCTTCTATAATTGAAAGTTCTACCCATTAAAATTCTCCACCTTTAGCTTAACTTCATCTACCATTGTTCCCACTCAATTGTGAGACTCCCACTCAACCACAAGACCTTCCTATAAAGGATTGCTAATTTTTTTTTTAAAATGGTGATGATTTGGCTAAAAAAAGAAAATAGTTTGAGCTAAAAATAAAATGATGACCATCTAGCTCTGATACCACTTATTAAGATTAACCTCATATAGAAATAATAGTTACATGCAAATATAACCACAAAAAAATAACAATAGATCACACAAAAGAGAACTCAAGACACCAAGATTTAATGTGGTTCACCTAATCCTTGGGATACATCCACCAACAACAAGTCCAATATTATTATTATCCAATGATTACAATCTGCAATCCCTTATAGCTCAATACCACTGCAACAAGCTACAATATCACCTTTACATTATCAAATTCTTATCCCTAAGCCTTTTTATACAAGATTTTTCCACTTACAAAATTAGGGCTAGAATAAGTCATCTAATAGGAAAAATAGTAGTCAACACCTTTTATAATATAAGGGCACTTTTGGCTTCGAGGGCACTACCCCTGAAAACCCCCATAGGGTCATTTCCCCTAGAGCTCAATCTATACTTTGACAAGGAGCACACCTAGGGCATTGGTCGAGGACCCCACAGGGGCACTATCCTTGACCTCATCTTCAGGGAGCTACCCCCAAACCCCTATAGAAATAATACGGGGAGAAAAGTGTGCCAAATAAACCTCTATATCTAATTAGGCTCCACATCACAATAGAAATTATCAACATACATTCCTAGCTATAAGGCCTCCTAGGTTACAGCCAGATACAAAATACATCCAAGATCCAAAATCCAACTTCAAATTTGTACTTTGAGACACATATGCATCAAAAATTCTCAGTCCTCTAAGTTTTGATCCAACTTCACTACCACTTTTTTTTTCTAACATAATCCTAAACACCCTATTTATGCTTTCCAAAATGGATTAAGGAAGATTATAGAACATTAAATAGCAAAAAGGTTGAACTAAAAATGGTTTTCACAGATCCCAAGGTAAATTTTTGTCATTAAATTTATGATCAGAATTAAACATGCTAAAGAACCAAAACATAGAAAACTTGGATAAAGAAGGAACAAAATGCTAATGCTCGACATCAACATTTTCACTTGGTACATGAAGGAACTGTTGGCATTATGATACATTTTTGTCATTAGTTACAACACTTATTGGATTTTGAATGCTTACCGAGCTCTCACCGGACATTCCTTTGTAAGCCAAGCTTTACCTAGTTCTCAGTTTTTACCGAGTGACCGAGGTGAACAAAGCAGTCAGTGTTTACCGAGTGTTCGAGGTAAAGAAAGGAATCAGTTTTGACCAAGTGAAGATGTACTTAGTATTGACCGAGAAATTTGTGATAACCGAGCTCCTGAGGTTATCAAGGAAATTAATTTTACCGAGCTCAGACGGTTATCAAGGAAACTAACTATCACCGAGTCACAAGGTTCTATCGAGTGTTTCCTTTGATCACCGAGCTACAGTTCAGATAGAATTGTTCACCGAGTGACATCTCTTCTATCGAGTCTCCAGTGGTTACCGAGTTCAAAACTACTCGAAGTGTTTAGTATGGACCGTGCCTTCACTTCTACCGAGTGCATGACGATGCCGAGTAATGCAGTGGACGTCGAGTATCAAAAGGACAACAAGTCAGTTCAGTGAACCTGAGCTTTTACCTTGGGCCGACTTTGTATAGAGATTTGCACTTGTTGTTTTGGCCGACCTTGCATGTATTGTTTATTTGGATGGTATATATATGCAATGTATTGTATCATTCAAATGTAATGGTAATGAATGAAAATGTGAAAGTGTGAAAGAAATACATGCGTGCGAAAGTATGTGTGCTGAGTTGTGAAGGTATTTAGCAAGGTCAAGTTTTGGAGCAGAAAAGTTTTATCTATCACATCAAGGTGAATCAAAGCATAGCGGATCTTATCAGCAATCAGTTGTAATCATATCCACTATTTCATTCTAACAGGTGAATCAGTTTTTATAAATCCTTTAACAAGGTAGACTTAACAGTCTTTTGTAAATCTCCTAACAGAGTGCATACTTTATTGTATGTTTGTAAATCCTCTAACAAGGTGGATCTAGCAATCCTTTATGCTCCTAACAGGGAAAATCACCAGAAGTGGTCATTGTAAGCCTTAACCGGCCAACTTCATACTGTAGTAACGAAGCTTTGTGGGTTTCATCCCCACCCCAGTTTTACTTTCTATTTGGAAGGTTTTTGGGTCACCAAATCTGTGTGTTCAAGTGTTGCAAATGATTTTGTTTCATGCTTACAGTAGGTTACTTGGATGAATGGTGAATATATCAGTATGCAGTTTTATTGTTTGAAATTTTAAAAGTTACTGATTCACCCTTCCCCTCTCAGTAACTTGTCATATCTTGAATATTTCCAACAATTGGTATCAAAGCAATAAGGTTCTCAAGATAAAAGTTTCACAGCTTGAGCAAAGATCAAGGACAATGGAGATATTCAGACTTGACAAATCTATTGAGAATGAAAAGGTAGATCTGAAAATGGCCATGGCTCAACTCAATGAAGAAAAAGAGCATCTTTCACAATCCTTGAAAAGAAGAAAAGAACTTGCAAGGCAAATGAATGACCATCAGTATGTTGAAGAAAAGATTGAAGTCTCTCACCATCAAGTAGTTCAGATGAAGCTAACAAAGCAATCAAAGAACTTTTAGAAAAGAATGGATCTCTGCAGGAAGAAGTAAGAAAGCTCAAAAGGGAACAAGAAATCCAGTCCATCAGGCTATATGAAATCTTGGAGCAAAGGAACAAGGCAGCTGAAGACTTAGAGGTAAGGAATAATCAATCCTCTCAGCTTGAAAATCTTGTAACTCAATTATCTAATGCAAATGAAGAAATTATGAATCTAAGATCTGAGAATGAGAATTTGAGAAATGACTTAATTACTGAAAGGCAAATCAATGCAAGTTTCCTAAGTGATCTAATCTCTGAAAAACAAGTCAATGAGAGAATGGTAAAATCTCAAAAGGACATGGATCAATTGAATCTGCAAAATGAAGAAAACTTTCATAAACAAAATGGTAAAGCAAGCCTTGGATACAAGGAAGAAGGTGAATCCTCCAAATAGGGTACTCAAAAGAATCAAAGACCTACTTGTAGCCACTGTGGTAAGTTAGTTCATACATCTAACAGATGTTGGAGCAATGGAAAAGGCAAATTTAATGGAAAGTGCTACAATTGCAATCAGCATGGACACAAAGCCAATGAATGCAAAGAGAAACCGAAATTTGAAGGTAAATGTCACAAATGCCAAAAGCAAGGTCATAAGGCATCACAATGCAAATCTAAATCATTTAATCTAGCTGAACAACTTGTCAAAGCAATATTTGGTTGGAACTACAACACTTGGTGCAGATGTCATTATTGTGGAGAATATGGTCATACTGGCATAAACTGTGCAAGGCATCACCTAAGAAAAAGGGATACCACTGTAAGATGTTATACATGTACAGAACTTGGTCATATATCTAAAAACTGCATGAACATAAAGAAAGTCGAGGATGAGAAGAAAATCAAAGTAGACAATATTTGGAAGCAAATGAAGTAGCAATGGATTCCTAAGTCTACCGAGCCAGATAATTCAAGTGATGGAATGGTCACTCAAGAAGTGAGTGACTCTACCATTTCCAATTAAGACTCATCAGGATAAGACCAGGACTGTATCTACAAAGCAATATCCTAAGCAGTCCTAGAATGAAAATATGATCAAATCAGTATTTCAGATACATCAGGATCATGGTCGGTACATGACCTTACCGAGCTCAGTCGGGTGCAATAAGGCTTCTTTCACCAAGTTGCACTTACCGAGCATGGTTGGTTCTTCTCTTATCGAGTTAAGGTCAGTTTAACCTATTTTCTTTTGGTCACCGAGTTGCAAAGTTTAAGCCGAGCTAGTGGATGACAATCTGTCGATCGCAACTACCTCCGTACTGAACATTAATGGCAAATTTTTCATCAAAAGGGCAGATTTTGACCTCATTTTTCACCACGAATTCAAGATTTACACAAAAAAAAAAAGCTTTCAAGCGAGTTCAAGCGATTTGAAGAGATTTTCTAGTGAAGTATTCTTACGAAACCTTTTCACTCACCGAGCAGCAATGGCATCCGCAAGCACCAGCAGTAGCAAGGCGAAGAAGGAGAAGAAGAATCAGAAGAAGAGCAACCGGCAAAGAAGAAAGGCAAGGTAATCATTACCAAGCCCAAGAAGTAGCCTACTGCAGTATTTACTCGGAGGACAAGAAAAGGTATTCAGGAACTTGTATTGGTCAAACCTGCACCTACATTCGAGCAAAGGCTCAAATCATTGGAAGAAGGAGCTGGCATCACAAATTTCAAGGCATTGAAATTTGAGACAAGGACTGATGCAGAGAAAATGTAGATTGAGGAACTGGTACTTAACAAAATGAGAAAATGGAAATACTCCCCGGACCAGATTGCTCCTCATATCTCTAAAGAACTACTGGAGAGAGTACAGTCAAGATGGGAGTTAGCCACCAAGATGGTAAAAGATATATATGAGCAATCCCTGAAGAATCTTCGGCCTAGTCTCACTGGAGCAGAGGTAAAATCTGAATTGAAAACCTATAAAGGTAAAATGATGATCAGATTCCACACTTGTTTGATTTTGATCAAAGATATAGAGCATGTTGTAAATGATGCTACAAACATGTGGAAAAACATCTATCATCTACATAAGCCCAGTGTAGACCCAGTAGAAATAAAGGATGATGACAACAGCAGCAGCAGTGATGAATCAGATAGCGCTCCATCCATCACAGTTACACCAGGAGAGTTGCATGCAATGATGGAAGAGAAAGAGGAAGAAGACAAAGAGGAAGAAGCTGAAGAGGAAGATAAGGAGGGTGATCCAGTAAAAATTGCAGCAGCAGTTATTGCATCCCTTCCTCACTCCCCAGCTAAACCTGTGACATCATCAAGGTTGGAGTCAGCTTCAACAGGTTCATCTACACCAGATTTACCATCTACACCTGCCATATCTCAGCTCTAGGTATCATCAGTGGAAGTGACTACCACTTCATCTACCGAGTTGCATCCCTCTTCGTCTATCAAGCTGCACCCCTCTTCATCTACCGAGTTGGCCTCCTCGACTCCATCATCATCAGTTGGTATTGCTGTGAGTTCTCCAATTTTGACTACTCCAATTTGTTCTACAATTTTGTCGCCATCTACTTCAGGCACAGTGAGCTTAGATACTATATTACCGAGTGTATCACCATTTTTGGCCAGTACTCAAATTTTTGACCTTGTACATACTCCTATTGGCACTCAACCCTCAAGCATCCCATTTTTTACTGCTAGTCCTTCTGTCTCTACTGTTGTGTCTATTCCAAAGGTCAAACTAGTCATCTCAGAAGTCAAACAAAAGCAACCATTAAGACTTATGATCACTGGAAAGGAAATTCCTGAAGACATTGACTTGGACACAGAGATAGTAATTCCAAAGATTGACTTTGATAATGCTACCATTGAAGAAATGAGGTATGCTAGTCAACTTATTGAGAAAAAGGCTACTCAGATGCAGTTAAGATCGGAAAGGGATAAGGAATACAGGATAATTGAGGATGCCCGGAACATAATTACTGAGGCTATAGGTGTTGATGTTGATACTTCTCAACACATTTTGATTCAATTGGAAGAGGCAGTTAATAAATTCAATGAAGATGCCTCCAGACAAGAAAAGTTGATTGAGCGTGCAGCAAAGAAATTTGATAATAAGGTGTTGGGGCACATTGCCCAGAACATTGCAATAAATCAGGTTGCATTAACCTCAGTTTTGGCAGATATGGAAAATTATTTTAATAATGTAACATCTCTTTTTTCTAAGCTTTGTGATGTTACCGAGTACACTAAGGGAATAAGAGAGAAACTAAATAAAATTGATGAGGATCTAAAGGTGAGCGCACAGAACTTGAAGCTTGACCCCAGTTCAAGCTCATCTCATCACCTCAGGATCAAATTTTTGTCAGAGAAGTAGGCAGAGCTATTGAGAGAAGAGGCAAGGATCCGATCTACATTGATAGATATCCAAAACATGATCCTTCCCATCATGGATTCAATGCAGAAGCACATTGCACATTCAAAGACATTAATCCATGATAATAACTTCTCCATTACAGACCATGTGATTGAACTTTCAGCTGAAGTTCAAGTAGCTCTTTCCACCTGCAAAATTTTGCAAGAGAATTGGGATAAGACTCTCCAACTTATTCTTCAGGTACATTCAGAGTTCATCTCTCATTTTGGTGTTTCTATATAAGTATATATATTCTTTTATTCTTTGGCATTATTGTCAAAAAGGGGGAGATTATTGTTGGATATGTATACTATGGGTGAATAAGTGTTTTCAAAAAAATTGTACAAAGGAAGAGATATATAGCTCATGTAAATACTGTATGTACATTCTATGGGGGAGTTGTATATAATGAAGCTATGTATATTCAGAATCAGTCATCAGCATGTCAGATAAATTTTGTCTCATAAGTGTTTTTGTCACTAATGCCAAAGGGGGAGATTGTTGGCATTATGATACATTTTTGTCATTAGTTACAACACTTATTGGATTCTGAATGCTTACCGAGCTCTCATCGGACATTCCTTTGTAAGCCAAGCTTTACCTAGTTCTCAGTTTTTACCGAGTGATCGAGGTGAACAAAGAAGTCAGTGTTTACAGAGTGTTCGAGGTAAAGAAAGGAATCAGTTTTGACTGAGTGAAGATGTACTTAGTATTGACCGAGAACTTCGTGATAACTGAGCTCCTGAGGTTATCAAGGAAATTAATTTTATCGAGCTCAGACGATTATCAAGGAAACTAACTATCACCGAGTCACAAGGTTCTATCGAGTGTTTCCTTTGATCACCGAGCTACAGTTCAGATAGAAGTGTTCACCGAGTGACATCTCTTCTACCGAGTCTCCAGTGGTTACCAAGTTCAGAACTACTCAAAGTGTTTAGTATGGACCGTGCCTTCACTTCTACCAAGTGCATGACGATGCCAAGTAACGCAGTGGACGCCGAGTATCAGAAGGACACCGAGTCAGTTTAGTGAACTCGAGTTTTTACCTTGGGCCAACTTTGTATAGAGATTTGCACTTGTTTTTTTGGCCGACCTTGCATGTATTGTTTATTTGGATGGTATATATATGCAATGTATTGTATCATTCAAATGTAATGGTAATGAATGAAAATGTGAAAGTGTGAAAGAAATACATGAGTGCGAAATTATGTGTGCTGAGTTGTGAAGGTATTCAACAAGGTCAAGTTTTGGAGTAGAAAAGTTTTATCTATCACATCAAGGTGAATCAGAGCATAGCGGATCTTATCAGCAATTAGTTGTAATCAGATCCACTATTTCATTCTAACAGGTGAATCAGTTTTTATAAATCCTTTAACAAGGTAGACTTAACAGTCTTTTGTAAATCTCCTAACAGAGTGCATACTTTATTGTATGTTTGTAAATCCTCTAACAAGGTGGATCTAGCAATCTTTTGTGCTCCTAACAGGGCAGATTACCAGAAGTGGTCATTGTAAGCCTTAACCGGCCAACTTCATACTGCAGTAACAAAGCTTTGTGGGTTTCATCCCCACCCCAGTTTTACTTTCTATTTGGAAGGTTTCTGGGTCACCAAATCTATGTGTTCAAGTGTTGCAAATGATTTTGTTTCATGCTTACAGTAGGTTACTTGGATGAATGGTGAATATATCAGTATGCAGTTTTATTGTTTGAAATTTTAAAAGTTACTGATTCACCCCTCCCCTCTCAGTAACTTGTCAGATCTTGAATATTTCCAACAGGAACACTCTGCTAATACTGGATAACTCAACACATACTAGATAGCTTGACACACTATAGAAATTGACACACACTACAAAGTGAAATGGGATAACACACTAAAAAGAGGTTTAACATGACTTGGGATAACTGTAGCTCAACTAATACTACAAAAGTTTTGGCACTTGATAATTGCTACAACTCAAAAATGACTATAGCTCAACAATAACTTGAAAGATAAATAGAAATAATTAGGATAACACATCAGCCTAGGATGCTCTTACATCATGTTTTAACATCAAGCTGCTCCAAATGAAAATATTCAGTGGCCACAATACTTAAAATAATATAGATATAATATATTTTAAGAGCATGAGAGAATATCTCATCAAAATCAATGACTTTTTTCTATACAAATCCTTTTATAACTAACCTATCTTTAAATCTTTTCTTACCTCCATCCTCTTCTTTCAACCTATAATCCCATTTATTCTGTAAATCCATTTTATCTATAGGCAACATGCATAAATCTAAAGTCTTATTTTTTAGCAAGGAGTCCATTTCATCTACCATTGCAGACTCTCAATGAATCTTAGTATCCACTTATACAGTTTCATCATAACATTTAGGTTAACAAGCATTAGTAAGTAAAATAGAATACAAAGAAGGAGAAAATATTTATAGAGGTCTATTGAGCATTGTTGAGCATTTGACATTCATCAGTGTGTGTGGTATTTATTATTTCAGTTATTAAAATTCATGAGGAATTGTTGGAACATCATCTTTTGGAGTATCATCCAACACTGCATAATAATCTTCTTTCTTCTCATGTTGCTGCAATAGACCTTTGTATAACACTTTCTCATTGAATATGACATCCCTGCTTCTTACAATTTAACAAGTTTCAAAATCCCAAAGCCTATAACCAAATTCGTCAATACCATATCCAACAAATACATATTTCTTTGACTTAGCTTCCATCTTGGTTCTATTTTTAGAATCTATATGAGCAAATGCTACACAACCAAAGGTTTTGAGAAAAGAAAAACTCACCTTCTTACCTGTCCATGCTTCCTTTGGAATACCACAACCCAAAGAAGTAGAGGGACCCCTATTAATCAAATATATAATAGTATTGAGATCATTTACCCAAATGTTTAAGGGTGACCTTGCATGCTCCATTATAGTCCTGTTCATGCATTCGACCACTCCATTTTCTTGTGGCTTCCTTGGAACAATTCTCTATCTATGAATACCATTAGTGGAGAAATAATCTTCAAATTCATGAGTACAATACTCACTGCCATCATCAAATCTAAGATATTTTAATTTGTTACTAGTCTCATTTTCAATCAAGCATTTCTATTTCTTAAAATTTTTAAATACATCATATTTTTATCTAAGGAAATAAACCCATACTTTTCTAGTTGCATCATTAATAAATGTAACATAATAAGGAGAGCCACTGAGGAAGATACCTAAGCTAGTTCTCATACATCTATATGCACAATCTCTAATCTCTCACTTTTCTTTTCCTTTCCACTCTTCACAAAACTCACTCTCTTTTGTTTTCCATACACACAACTTTCACATAAATCCATATTAACACATTTTAGACTTGGTCAAACTGGCTTTGAATGAAGTAATTTCATACCTTTTTCACTCATGTTCCCAAGTCTATTAT
Organism: Cupressus sempervirens; assembly: GCA_028749045.1. Classification (NCBI taxonomy): domain Eukaryota; kingdom Viridiplantae; phylum Streptophyta; class Pinopsida; order Cupressales; family Cupressaceae; genus Cupressus; species Cupressus sempervirens. The sequence goes on from CM053792.1 coordinate 546,647,220, forward strand.
GCCATATCATTGTATCAGAATCTATAATAACTATTTGTTCTCCATGCTTAAATATAGCAACTATTCCTGAATATTCATTTCTCTCTGAAACAATCAAAGTAGAAGGAAAAGTATGACTTGTACAAAGATATAAGGTTCCTAATTTCATACCTTTTTCTACTACAAGAGAACCTTTCAAAACCTTCCAATTTTTATCATTAAAATTAACTACACAACCCTCATCATCGAGTTGGCCTACTAAAATTAAATTCCTACTCAACATTAGAACATGTCTTACCTCATATAGTAGCCAAAAATTCTCATTCTACAACTTAATCTTAACTTTCCCTTTCCAAAAATTTGATAGGGTTCACTATCCCCTAAATAAGCAAGCCCAAAATCCCCTTGGACATAATCAATAAAATAATCTCTATGGGGTGTAGCATGAAATGAAGCCCTAGAATCTAAAACCCATGAATCATCAACACTTTCTAAAAATAGAAACAAAGCATCCTCTTCGAATTTGTTACTTACCACATTTACCTACTTGTCTCCATCTTGATTTTCTCCTTCATTTTTCTTTCGAGTATTTTTTCTTCTGATGCCCTAGTTTCCTATAGTACCAACAATCAGTTGGTCCTCTCAATTGAGACCTCTTCCATTTACATTTTCCTCTTGATTTTCCATGATTTCTTGAATTATTTCCTCTCTCAGTCGTTATGCCTCTACTTTGTGTATTCAAAGCACTTCCTAATGTACATCCACCTAAGGTTTCCCTATGAATTTCTTTACTCATAATAACACCAATCACATCATCAAATTTTTGTGTATTATATCTAGAAACATAACTACTCATAACCATTACCAATCCATTCTAGCTTTTAAGTAAACAAAACAAAATCAAGAGAGCTCTAATTTCTTCATCAAAATTAATACCCATAGAAGATAACTAGCTAGTAATAGTATTAAACTCATTTAAATGATCCACAATAGATCCACCTTCTATCATCTTCATATTAAATAAATGCTTCATGAGAAATACCTTATTTGAAGTAGAGGGCTTTTCATAGAATTTCACTAGCTTTGCATCAACTCTTTCATCATCTTTTCTTTTGTAATATTAAATTTCACTGATGGTGCCAAATGCTTCCAAGCACCTTTCTATCTAAAATATCTTCATCCTCATCTATAATAGTTCCTTGTTTCTTGGATTTTCCTTTCAATGACTTCTATAAATCCTTCTGATAAAGATAATCTTTTACTTTCATCTTCCATAATTGAAAGTTCTGCTCATTAAACCTGGCAACCTTCATCTTACTCTTATCTTCCATCACTCCCACTCAACCATGAGACTTTCTTGCTGATGATAACTAAAAAAACAACAAACTTGCACTAATATAACTTGTTAGGATTAACCTTAGACATAAATAAAAATTACATGCAAATATAAATAATATCAAAAAGTAATATATCACACATAAGAGAACACAAGACACCAAGATTTAACATTGTTCACCGAAACCCTGGGCTATGTCCACCAAACATCAAGTCTAATATTATTAAAATTTGATGATTACAAGCTGATTACAATCTATAATCCCTTATAGCTCAATATCATTGCAAGCAGCAATTCTTCCATCACACATAATGAAAGATACCTAACCCTAACCCCTTTTATACATGTATTTTTTCCAAAGAATTATGAAAAATGTATAGGACTTCCCTGATTAGTCAACACAAACTAACACTTAAGGCCATGGAGGAAGAAACATGGCAGAAGTATGAGCACAAAATAAGGGAAGCATTGTTCTTCTTTGTATATGATATTGATACTAGGAGACTACATTACATGGTGACCCAATTTCTCTTTATTATTAAAACCCTTAATAATTATGATAATAAGTTGAGAGAAATCCTAAATAAATGGGTAGCAAGAGAGGAGGAAATGATTGAGATATGTTTTGATATAGTTTATAAAGAGAATAATGACTATTATGATGAAAAAACATATGACAAGTGATTCACTTATTAGAATTTGATACAAAAAGGGAGATATCGCAAAGAAATATTGGTTCTTACATCTCTAGATGTCAAAACAAAAGGTTCACTTTCTTTCCTTCATTGTTCATAAAGAGACATGAGATATAGACATTATTAGATTGGGATGATGATATTTTGGCCATGTTAAATGATAATATAAGCAAGATAAAAGTAACAATGATAATTCTTTATTCATAGATTTTGTATCAAACTTGATAGAGGCCAAAATATTTTATCAAATTTTTATCTCTAAGGCTAAACATTTTCAAAATGAATGGATAGATATTGCTAGAAAAGAGAAAGAGATCGTCAGCTACAACTTCTCTAATGATTCAATATATGGAGAATGGGTGGCCAAGTATGTATCAACAACATAACCTTTACAAATAGTAGAAGATGATAGATTATAAGATAAATCAACAACTACTAAAGAACTAAAGGTTGTTGACAAAGATATTCAAATGATTGATGAGAAAGAAAGAGAATTGGGTTCACAAGTGTCTTATGAAGCTAAAGCCAAGATATCAGAGATAGACAAGACAAGCCCTCAACCAACATAGGGAGTTAGAGACATAAAACCAGAGGTTGTTGACAAAAAAGATAATATGTTTCTTATTGTAGATACTAAAGAATCAGTCAAAGCATAACAAAAGAAAAAAAAAAGGTGGCCCCACAACCTGAAAAAGCGTAGAAAGATGAAGATAAATCATTCAATGTTGTTGAGGAGCAAAAAAATAGATTAAAAAAAATAGGCCCCATCAAAAATTAGTTCGAAAAAAGCTACTTTGTTATGAAGTAAAAATGCCGAAAGTATTCTAGTTTCCTCATGCAGTAGAGAAAATGACATTTTTATCTTATTTGTAAATCTTTTGTTTTGAACAACTTTCTTTTTCGCAACTCATGTTATATAAATAAGTTCCCAAGGTAAGAGGAGGAGTCTAAGATTCATTTTTCTAATCTAAGTTTTATTTATGTCTTGAGTCAGTCCATGCATATTGTGTAAGTTTGTTCCATAATTTGAATAGAAAGTTAATAATGGCTTGTCTAATAGAGTTATTTTTTGATAGGGATGGTTGTTAAAAATAATATTCCACCAAGATAACATAGAGTGGGGGGTGAATAAATTATTCAAATAAACATTTATAAACCTTAATTAATCTTAACCATTCAATCAAGGTTATACATAACCATAACAAGATGCACATACACAATTACACCAGATTTGTTAACTAGGGAAACACTTGATTAGAGGGAAACCCCAGTAGGATTGATGCCCATAGAGATATGTTGAAACAATTTATTAATTATGAATTGCCTTTGATGTTACACAAAATGTCATATCATTAATAGTTAGTATATGTCAAACTCACTCGAGAATTGATGATAGTTTTTTGTGTCTACTGAGCATTCCAAAGTTTTCTATGTTCAGAAGAAAGTATCTACCAAGTTCACTTGGAAGCCAAAGGAAATTTTGCAGAAGTTGAGTGTTAACTAAGTTCACTTAGCTAATGAAGGTAATGTTTGATGGAACTAGTGCTAACTGAGATCACTTAGTTACCAAAGGATCTTTGCATGTATGCAGTGTTGACCAAGTTCACTTGGTTAACATAGGAAAATCATTTCTAAGTTAGTGTCTACTAAGCAAGGTCAGCTAATGAAGGATTTTCTTATTTTGGCATATTGAGTTCAATTGAATTATCTATCATGTCTCCTTTTCAAATAATTAAAAATAATAATCTTTTATAAGGTAGGTAAGACCAAAAAGGTGAAGTTTCAGAAAAAGGTGATAATATTTGGAAGCTAATGGACTAATAAATGAAAATTATTATTAAAATATGTTTTATTAACCCTTCTTGGACGTGAGTTAGGGTTATGCCCTCTTTTAAGGGGTTTGGAGGCATTTTTGGCTCATTCCAAAACTTGATTTTTGCTCATTTCTTTGTTATTCTTCAGAGGTTGTCAAATCTATGGAGAAGGAGACCCAAGAATGGGAGTTTGTAGGTTTATAAGAAGGCTAAGTATGAGATTTTGAAGCCATTCTATGTGTGTGCTCATGCAAAATTTTCCTTTGTGCTGAACAGTGCAGATTTGTGAGTTTTCGGGCGTGTTTTTTTGTAAGAGTTAGGTGTTTCCAATTGAGTATTTCATATCAATTTGGGTTGCTGATGTATTTCATATTTTTAGATGTTAAAATAGAGCTTAATATATTTATTTGGTCATGATTATACTTCTGTGATAGATTATTAGTGTTTTTGTGGTGTTTCTGGGCTATTCTATGTTGTTTTCGGGAGCCCAATGAGCATTGTTTTATCCTCTGTTTCGGAGCTGTTGTGTAAATGTTATACAGATCTGAAAATTTCATTTTGTAGGCTGTTATTCGGCTAAAATTTCTATAATAATTTCCACTTTTAGATTTATTAATAATATGTGAAGCTGTGAAGTTTTTGGCACTATTTCGGGCATACCCGATTTGGGGGTTTATTGAAAAATTGGTGGATCTTTGAAATATTGGTTGTTTGATTTTAAAGATCTGATTAGAGGTTTGAAATATCATGTAAATTCAGAAAGGGACATTTCATTATTTGTTGGTTCTAGTTGACTAAGGAGATGAATATCAATTATTCTAATTTATAGTCTAGTTGACTTGACAATATGAAAGATATAAATATAAGGTCAAGTTGAGATTTAGAAAGTGGAATGCACGGAAGATAATTGAAGATTCTTAGAGAAATAAAATTAGAAGGATAAGAATAATATCCTTGTGTAGCTAAAAATATATATTTTATTAAGAAGGTTCAAGCATAAAAGCCATAATTGAGATCTGTAATTAGCAATTTAGTTGCATCAAAAATTAGGTCATCTCATTGTAGCAGAGATATAAATCTCTTAACAGAGTTAGCTTAACAACTATTTGTAAATCCTCAAGACCTCTAACAAGGCCACTCCTAACATGGTGATTAAAACTTCTAATAGGGTCACACCTATAAATGTATTTTTTAACATTTAACAGGTTTAGATCCTAACAAGGTTCACTTCAGAAGAGTGAAAAACAGTAACTAGTTGCAATTGGTGGTTTTTCCCAAATTGGGTTTCCACATTAAATCTTGGTGTCAAGTGTGTTCATGCTATTGATTTATGAGTTTGCAAATAAGTTAAAATAATGGTAATAAAGTGTTGAAATAAAAAATGGAAAGGTAAAATTTTGAGATAGGTTTGAATTAGAAGTTTAAACTTCAACTCATAAAACTTTCACCATTCATTAGATGCATTCAATATATAAACTAAAATAACATGTAAAGAAAATGCATCTAAAGATTATAATCAAACTCACATAGCTAACACCAAATATGATCACCTAGAAACCTTCCAAATGTGAAGGTAAAACTAAGGTGGGGATGACACCCACAAATCTTTACTCTTGCAGTAATAAAGTGTAGCCAATTAAGGTTACAATAATTTGACCATGAGACATGATCTACCCTGTGAAAGACTTTCCCTATTAAATGGTTATAGAGACTACTAAGTCCCACCTTGTTGGAAAATTTTAACACCCTATTATAAGTGTGCATAGTTAAAGGACTTTAGGTCATTCACTTGAAATGCCACCCTGTTAAAGGATTTTACTACAATCTGTTAGGACTACTTTGCCTATGATATTTAATTGAAATCACCTATTAAAATGTCTCAACATTGATCTTATGAGTGGCACTGGATTGCCTAATTAGAGATCAAATCCACACACTATACTTTCTAATCCTTTATGATCTAATATATCAATGTTGTAGCATGTGTCCTTTATTATGCACTTAACTGATTATGCAATTCACTCTCACTTCTAAGTCACCCTAAATTCTCTCTAAATAATTTGATCATTCACCCCTTGTTATCTTCCCTCTTTTACATTACAATAGTTTAGGGCTTCATCTTCTTTATAAAGACTTTGGTGGCTAAGGGTTAGGTATGAATCTATAGCTAAGATTCATCCATATTGCTGCATTAAACTTTCCTATTTTCTGATTGGTTGCATGTTATTGCATAGGGAATTTGCATGTAGATTCATCCTTATCTACAAAAGATCAAAATATACCTTTAAGTCAATTGTAAAATGGTTTACAAAGCTAATTGTTCCATAAAAAAAAAATATGTCCAATCTGTGTTACTCAACATGTGAAGTTATTGATGCTTGGCATATACTAATTTTTTTCTTTTGACTTGGCATATGAACTACTCGGCATCAACTATTTACTTGGCACTTGAATTAGTTGGCATGGTCTAACTACTTAACACTTGAGTTACTTGACACATGAGGGATTTGGCACTCATTTCAACTTGGCATGGTCTGATATTTACATGTTGTACTCAGTACTAGTCTAGCATGAACTAAGTAAACAACTTAAGTGTGTTGACACTCACTTGTCAAAACCAATCTAAGATCAATAATCTCCCCCTTTGACATGAGTGTCAAAAACACTTGAATATACATAATCAATCTAATCTTCTCAAGTATAACATATCTATGACTCAACTTCTATACAAAACTTTGAAATTTCAAAATTTTGCAATGACCTATATACCTCAAAATTTATAACTCCACCTAAGTTAATATGTCTATTCTATGTGAAAAATTTGTTCTCCATTTTGAGTATATTTGTCTCTACTCATACTCTTTGACTTTAATGTGATGCTCTATTTATGTTTTTGTTATTACTCTATTTTATATGTGTCTTTTGCTAACTCCCCCTTTTTGTCTTACTCCCCCTTGCTAATCTTGTCTTTCTTCACCTTTTTCTTTATTTTCTCCTTACTATTCTTGTTTTTCTCCCTCATTTTCTTTATTCTCTCCCCCTTTTTTGACACTTATGTCAAATTGGCTATATAGATAGTGTATTTGTCCAAAAAGGTTTTATGAACTTCCATTATTATTTTTAGAGTGGCATCCCAATTATCACATGCAACATCTAGTGACTTAAGTTGGATTTCCAACTTGCTTGCAAGGTGCACTAGGTCATCTAGTGTAGAAAGATAGGGGTCTTTCTTCAACAAAGTTTTTGCATAGCCTAGCTCTTTATGGAGTATTTCCATATGTGGGGTAAGAGAGGCTTGAATATTTATCAACTTGGCTCTTATATTAGCCTCGTCTACTATTAACATAGCTAACTGACTCAGTGAGTGAAGCAATGCATGAAAATGCTTCTCACTTTGAGCTACATTTTGAGGTAGATATATACCTAAGATGTTTAAATTCCTCTTCAAACTTAGAATTCTATGTTTGATCTCTTGGGTGAAGAGTGTGGGGTCACACAATTTTGTTTACAATGAGAAAAAATTCTCAAGTACCTTCTTCACATTCTCAACATTTGTAGATAGTGCAACTTGAGTAAGTTCTATCTCACCAGATATCTTCTCATTCACTTTACTCTAGAGTTTCTTCTTATGACCACTCAAGAAGTTTTGCACTTGTGTCAATATCCTCATTATTGACCTTTTCAACAATTTTTGAAAATTGTTCCAATAGTGGCTTTGTTTCTTCAGGTGTAGGAAAGTTGAATGCATCTAAGAAGATTTCCTTAATGTCTTGCAATGCTTGCTTTTGCCTAAATTCTTTTCTAAGCATTTCTTGATGCTTCTTTTCCAAAGCTTGTTGCAATATTTCAATTTCCTCTATAGTCATCGTATCATAATCATTCTTAGGAATAATTATCTCTTCATCTAGAGTGATTTCACCATAGTGAATTACCTTATCAACTTTTGAAGAGCTTGATCCTGGCGTTGAGATTTGTAGTGTTACAACTTCCATGATCAGCTCCTGAAGTATTTTTGTAGGAGATGTACTAGATGCTGGTAAAGTTACTAATGCTTGAATGGCTTCTTACTCCTTTTCCTTTGGTGTATCCTTACTCTCTTCATATCTATTCTTATCAATCACAATCATTTGAGTAGCACCTTTTTCTTGTGTTTAAGTTACAGATACATCTATTTGTACTATTTTGTCTTTTTTTGTCTCTTTCTCTTCTATTGCAATCTATCTCTGCATAACTATGTCATCTTTAACACTTGTTTCAACCTTAGTAGATGTGTCTACTGATGTTTGAATTGAAGGTTGATCAATAGTATCTAAAGAGATGGCAAAAGGTGGTTTTTGTGTATTCACCTTGTCCCTTGTGATTTTAGGTACTATATTTTGAAGTTCATCTACACTAACCAATATTGGGTTTTCACATAATCTTTCTTGATGTGTAGATTGGTATAGTATCTTCTTCAGATCTTCTACAGTCAAAGGATTGATGTTCTTAGCTAAACTATCAAGAACATCCTTGACAATTATAATTTGTTATAGTTTCATTGGTGTTATGTGGAGGGCTAACACTTGGCATTTGTGTGTCTTTCACACTCTATTCTTCCTACTTCTGATCAGTTGTAGCCATGTCATCAGTTTTCTTTTATCTCTCCTTTGTAGTATTATCCTTTTCTTTATCTTCCTCCTTGTCATCATCTTCATCTCCATTATTATTTTTTCCCTCAAAGGGATCATCTTCCTTTTTTGACAGTTGTTAGTCCATAAATCAATTTCCATATTAGGGTGGATTTGATTACAACATCTTCAATTTTATTTTAAAGAATATTGAAGGCTTTGTATTTATGTGCAAACCTTCCACCATATTTCTTGTTGGTCTTTGCAATCTTCTCTTTCATCAATTCTAGCATTACCTAGGCTAATGTTGATTCTCTAATTTATTTTTCCATGTCTAAGCAATAATGCCACTTCTATTCAACAATGTCATATAGACCTTTTTGTAGAGTATTGTCAAATTCAACTGGAGTATTCTTGAATTTAGACAACATTGCATATATTGACTCTTCTACTAAATTCTTTTCTTCCCTTCCAAGCTTTTCAAAATCAACATTTTTTATACTAGATAAATCTATATTATTCTTGACATTCTCACAAATATTTTCAAGATCAAATTGTGGTGTATGACCCACCACTCTAAATTGGCTTGTATCCTCTGGTTTTGTTCTCTCATCATTGATATCTGGTTGTGCAATGTATTTCCTTCTCAATTTCTTTTGCACTTGGCTTCCTTGATCTATAGCCTTACTATTATCTTTTTCTTTCTCCTTGGCCTTTTGTGAGGTGGCCCATGTGCTTGCCTCGGTGGTTGGTGTTGTTGGCTTTTCTAGGCTTGGATTTTCTATTTTCCTTGCCTTGGTCTTGGCCACAGGTTGTGCCTTAGCCTTTCTTTTCTTTTTCTTGTCTTGTGTTGGTTCTTCTTTGGCTTCTTCTTCATTGACACCTTCTACCTCTTCTTCATCCTTAGCTTCTCCCAATCCCCAAGTTAATGCAAGAGGTTCTTGGGTTTCCTCTTGCTATTCATCTTCATCCTCTTCATCTTCTTCTTCTTCTTGATGTGCTCCTTCACCAAATTTGACCTTAAGCTTCTTTACTAGCTTCTCCTTCTTCTTCAGTGTGGAGGTAGTCTTCAATTCCATCTCAAATTTGGACTTCATAACATTATAATTTCCAATGATTTTTGAATTTTTATCAACTTCTTCTACTAGAAGTGATGTTATTACTATAGATTTTTCATCAACATTGATCTCATAACCTAGGTGTAACACCCTATATATATGTATAATCAATATCTACAAGAAAAAATATATCATATATCTGCAAGTAACACCAAAAAAATAGGTATCCTCATTCTTTGCTTCATTAAATTCTTGAATTCCTCAAAATAGTTGGTCAACATAGTTTCAAAATTCTCTCCCATGTGCTCAATGTACTCATTGATATGAACTTCTATATATCTGTTTATTTTCCAACTCACCTTCCCAAAGAATGGGAATTTATTTTGTACATAGAAAAATATGAAAACAATTATTACTCCAAACTTGCATTGTGTACTCTTGGTCTTCCTAATGGCTCTTAGGTTCTCCATCAATTATTGTAATTAAAGCTCAACTAGATCATAGATATGATCCTTTTTCACAATTTTTTAACTCGCATCTATTGCAATACAAGGTACATTGTTCAATCTACTGGATTGATAAAATTTGTGAGAAATTACCCTAACAGAAAAGTCTAGTAGTGGATCTATAATAATGTCTATAGTCAACCCTCTTTTGTTCCATTTGGCTCTTATGTTTTTCTCTATAACCTCTTTGGAGTCACTCCACAGAGTCTTAGGCCAATCTAGAGCTAGGTAGCTAGTTACCCTATGAACTATTCTCTTTGAAAATTTGATTGGCCCATGTTTCAACCATAGGGATTTTTTATGTATTCTACTCAATACAATATTTATTCATTCTATTTTGAACACTTTGGGGAAATCTAGGGCACAGGTGAAACCATTCCTTTCAACGATCTTGAATTCTTCTTTTTGAATGTCATTTTCACATAATTTTTCATAGGCTTTCCTTATTTCCATGTCACCTATTCCTCCCATCTTGCAATTATAGAATTTTCTAACATCTTGAACAATTATGACATTTTGGGGAATCATGGAAAGTGCACCTGAGGGATCTTGCTTGTATGCTATGTTGGGGATGGCTTTGAAATCTAGCTATTTCACCTCCTTGCTAACTAATTGAACATTTAAAACTTCTCTCCCTGATACATTCCTTAAACTAGATTCCATTTGACAAACTAGGGTTTATACAAATTTCAAACTACGTAGCTCAGCTTATGAAGAATACCTTGGAAATTCAAAGAACCAGAGTGAAATCATTGTTGAGATTTTTTGTGAATGCCTTGAATAGGTTTTTGAGTCACCTTCTACTTTGCTTTCTCTTGCTTGAATTTGAAATGATGAAAAAAGAGTGAAAATTAATCATATACCCTTCAAAACTTTTCATTTAATGCTTGGTGCTTGTATAGCTATAAACTCACCATCAACATAATTTTTGATTTACTTAGAAACTACTATAGATGGCAACAACTAACTTTATCTAGTAGCTTCATGGCCAAGAATATAGAGGGGTTCAAGAAATGCCCTATAAAAAATCCTACCCTCCATGAGGGTCTCCTACTTCTGATTTATGAGTTCTTGAAAACCCAAACTAGAGGTAAAATCATTAGGGATTTGGGTAGTGCCTCAGAGGACACTGCTAGTTCTGATTCTAAGGATGAGTTTATAGTGAAATCAGAGAAAATTGACACCCTAAGCAAAGCTATCCCTGTTACCCGTGATCCCTGCATCCCTAGTAGGAAAAGCCCTAGATGTCTTCCCCCTATCCCCCACTCTCCTCATCCTAAGGATGTGAAAGAGGCCAGTGATGATGATGTGTAGTCTAAAATGGAGTCTAAGGAGGAGGAGGAGGAGATGGGGAAGGAAAGTGAGATGGAAGAAGATAAGGGGAGAGAAAATTACAAGGAAGTGGTGACCCCTATGGACCCCAAGGTTAACCCCAAGAAAAGAAAAGTGAACCAAGCCCTACCCTAGGAACATCCCAGTGACCTTGTTGATGTGCCCCCCAGCCCCACCCTGCCCAATTCACCTCAGGAGGTTCCCATTTCACCCCTAGAGGAGATGATTGAAACCATGGTTGAAAAAGGGGGGGAGGTTATTAGAAAGAACAAGAGGAGGGCCTGGAGGAACTTCTATGGGGACAAGGTCAGTTTGCATATTGTTAGAGAACCTACTAAAATCTAGGTGCTGGAGGAGCTTGAAAAAAGTACCCACTACAATGAGCTCCTTGACCCAGCTCTTTTGGTTATCTCTGAGAATGTGTATGAAACTGGCTTCAACTTCCTAAACAATGCAAAGAATAGTCTGATTGACAACTTTCGTTCCATCAAGTGGCTTTTTCAAGAAATTGAGGCTCTGAAGGATAGGAGCAACCAGCCCAACAACCAGGATACTGACAAGGACCAACAAGCCAGAGGAAGTAAGGACCAGGTGGGTAGCCAAGAGAAAGACAAAGGCCAGGTATCTAGAGACCATCAGGATGACAGACTAAGCTAGCTTGAGCAGAAGGTCCAAAGGCTAGATTCTGTCCACTAGATAATCAGCAAATAGATAGTAGAGACCCTTCACACCCTGAATGAGAATATTGTCAATCTAGGGGAATATCTGACTACAAATGGCCTTGAAAGGGATGCAGAGTAGAACACAAAGCAAGGATTCAACTAGGATGAACTTCAGAAAGAAGCCAGTGACTAGGTGAATCAAGGGAACCAGATGAACAATCCTACTATGATTCAGGAGGGCGTGACTAGTCAAAAGGATAGTGATGCTACAGAAACCCTCAGGCCATGGACATGGATGGCCACTAGCCTATTCCCTTGGCTTTTCTTTTCTATCTTTGGCCTTTGTACTTTGGCTATGGGCCTTCTATTGTTTTTGGCCTTTTGAGGCAATTTTTTGTTAGTTTAGTCTGTTTATTCTCACTCTTTTTGCTATAAAACTTTGTGATTAAGCATTGACTATCATTTTACTCAACATCTATTGAAGATTTCCATACTCATCAATAACATGAAAAATTAAAGATTTAACTTTAAACTATTCACAACATCTTGCATCTTTATTCATGCTAATATATTCTTTTTAGTGCTATTTTATTTTTGGAACTAATGTATGATATAACTTTTGAGTATTAGTCCCTTATACCTCTTATTTTCTTAGTTTGATGAGGGTTGACTACTTAACCTATTAGGTGAAGTGATCCCTACTCCATTTGATGTATTGCATCTATCTCTCTTTTTCCATGTCTTGTTCGTCTCTCCTCTGATGTGTTCAACATTTGCTTTGCCTTTTCCTTTGTCAAAATCACAATTAGGTGCCTTTGACCTAGTTGGACAATGCTTACTAATGTAACCTACCTTCAAATACCTAACACATTTAGTTTGACTTAACCATCTATTGTAGTTGCCACTAAAGTTTATCCTAATGCAATTCTCATAGATAAGTTGATAGAGACATAACCAAAGACCAGAATAACACACATGAAAAGGGAAAATATTATTATCAATGAAAAATTCCCTATGGGCTTACAATAGTATGATTTAGGAGAAAGAAATCCTCCACATCGTACCTTCTCTCAAACTTCATCAAGAACTGCCTTTACAATGCCAGAAGTGTTCTTAAATAGCCCCAAATGGTTAAGGGTTAGGAATACATTCTAGAATATGCTAGTTGGCATCCACCACCAAAACAAAAGGTTCCAGAAGTCATGTTAGAAGTTGGTGTAGAGTTAGAAGAATCCATAAATGGTGGTCCAACTTTTGGGAGGCATAACTTTTGAACCATGACTCTGATTGATGAACCGTTTACATTTCTGGAAAGCTCTTGAAGTGCTCTACAACCCTATGGACCAGCTTTGATTTTCCCCAATTTTTCAGCCCCATACAAGAAAATTTAGCATCCTAAATCTAACTTTGAAGCACTCTTCAAATGTCTCCAAGAAAATTAGAACTACAATAACTTTCTAACCGTAAAGCCTTTTGACCTGTTTCTTTTTCTAGAGCATTTCAAATTACAAGTATAATCATCCCTCCAACTTACACCCTTTAACTCATCATAATTTTGGCTCAATTACAAAATAACTTATTTTCTACATTTACATGTATCCCAAGGTGCTTAAAAATTCTAACGCAAAAAATTAATAGTGGAATTGTGAGAGTTGGAACCTTTATTTGACCCAAATGGGTATCTAGAAATAAAAACACATTAAATAGAAACTATCTCTAAGAATATTTTTGTGTGATATAGGATTGCCCTTATACCATTGGATGCTCATGCATCATATGTCCATATTCTTGACAATAATGATAGCTTTGTCTTATGTTGTAATCCAAATTATAAAAGTGTCCATAGCTTCTTTCTTTTGCTAACTTGTTTGGTGACCACATGGATTTGGATCTGTATTCAAAGGCTCTATGTCCATATTTCTAACAATTGTAGTAGTAACCATCAAATCTTGGTACATGCATGGTTCTAGTTTTGCATTCATTTACATGATGGCCTTTTTTGTTGCACTTGTGATAATGAGTCATAGTCTTAGGTTTGACATGTTGATTTGTATTCTTTCTCCTACACACATTAGTAGTATGTCATTTCTTATCACAATAATGACAAGTGGGTTTGGAGTTATTACCTTTGTTATTCCTTTCTTCAAAAACTTTGGATGATTCTCCTTATTTTGTGCTTGTATAGCCTAATTCTATTGCATAATTATTGGATCTAAGGGATCTTAGTGATTGCTCAAAGTACTTGATCACTTCATTTGGCTTGTTGAAACTTTCAACAATCTCTCTTTCTCTTCTTAAATCATTTTATAGTTGTTCATTCTACAACTTCAATGTGGTTATCTCAATGTCTTTGATATTCAACACATAATTAGTATTCATCAGCTGGCTTAGGGTATCCAATTGCATGTTGGAGATTCTAGTTAGCTCTGTTGACTTCTCTTCTAGTATGTTTGATAGATTTATTTTGTCTTCTTCAATCATGGTCTTATCTTCTATCGCTCTCTTCTTTTGTTTAGTTACCTCACATAACATCATGGCTTGAGATTCTTGTACTAGCTTGAGATTTCTAATCTCCTTAGTGTGTATTATATTATTTTCCATCAAATCTACAATTAATGCATCATATTGTTTGGATTCTCCATTAGAAAATAGCTTGGTGGTGTCAATCTCTTTGTATTGTGTGTCATTTTCCGCAATGGCTATCTCTTTCCTTCATTTTAAGAATTTTTCTAAAGTCTTCTCTAGCCTCATCAAGTTGATATAGAATGAGTTGTATCTCAATTTCCTAATTCTCAGTAATCTTTCCCAATTTGTAGACTTCCATTTCAATATATTTTCTCTAATATGTAAAGCTTCTCCTTCTAAGAACTTAGCTCTAATACCAATTGTTAGAATTAAAAATGGAAAGGTAAACTTTTGGGGCGGGGGGGGGGGGGGAAGGGGAGGGGAGGTGTGAATTAGAAGCTTAAAATTCAACTCATAAAACTTTCATTCATTAGATGCATTCAATATATAAATTGAAATACATATAAAGAAAATGCATCTAAAACTTGTAATCAAACACACACACTTGACACCAGATATGATCACCCATAAACCCTCCAAATGAGAAGATAAAACTGGGGTTAGAATGATAAACACAAAATATTTACTCCTATAGCAATAAATTATAGCCAATTAAGGTTACAAGAGTTTGACCATGAGACATGATCTACCATCAGAAAGGGCTGCCATGTTAAAGGCTTATAGAGATTGTTAACTCCCACCTTGTTAGAGGATTTTAACACCTTGTTAGATGTATGTCTGGTTAAAGGACTTTAGGTCATTCACTTGGAATGCCACCCTATTAAAGGATTTTACTACAGCCTGTTAGGACTACTTTGCCTAGGAGATATAACTAAAATCACTCGTTAAAATGTCTCAGCATAGATCTTATGAATGGCACTAGATTGCCTAATTAAATATGAAATTTGCATGATGTCCTTCTTGATCTTTTATGATTCGATATATCAATGTTGTATCATTTATCCTCTATTCTTCACTTAATTGATTATGTAATTCACTCACACTATTAAGTCACCTTGAATGCTCTCTAAATAATTTGATCATTCACCCCTTGTTATCTTCCTTCTTTCATATTACAAAAGTTTAGGGCTTCATCTTCCTTATAAAAACTTTAATGGCTTAGGGCTACATACAAATCTATAGTTGAGATTCATCCATATTGCCACTTTAAACCTTCCTATTTTCTAATTGGTTGCATGTAGTTGCACAAGGAATTTTCATGTAGATTCATCTTTATCTCCAAAAGACTGAGATCTACCTTTAAGTTAGCTATAAAATGGTTTAATAGTTATTTTTACATAACAAACAAATATTTCCAATTTGTGTTAATTACCATATGAAGTTACTAACGCTCAGCATATACTAAATTGTTGCTTTTGACTCGGCATCAACATTTTACTCGACACTTGAATCAATCAACATGGTTTAACTACACAGTACTTTAGTGACTTGACACACGAGTGAGTCAACACTCATTGCAACTCATCATGGCTTGATATTTACATGTTGTACTCAGCATGTATTGCTAGTTTGGCATGAACTAAGTAAATGACTTAAGCATGTTGATACTCAATTGTCAAAACCAATCTGACATCAATATAAAATATAAAATCTTAATATTTTCATGTTAAGTAGTTGTCAAGAATTTTTAGTGTTTATCAATTCACATCATTTTTCTATGTGTTTTCTGAGCATCAACAAAGTTCATTTTTAAGGTTTTATTTTTATACTAACATCTAAGAGGTCTAGGATTTATTTTAGTGACTAGTAACTAATTCACCCCTCCCCTCTCAGTTACTACAATTATATCTCTAACAATTGGTATCAAAAATTTTGGTGCTTACAAATAAGGTTTCAAGGACCTAAGCTAAATACCAAGATGTCTTATAGAAGAAATACCCCTAGGTTGAACCGAGATAACTTTGTAGTATGGCAAGATCTTATGAGGTTACATCTAGCAACTATTAGTGATTTAGGTTGTACGTATCTTGATGCTGAATACAAAAATCTCATTGGAACATTATCAATTGAAGATATTGCTGAAAAGAAAAATTATTAACATCATGATGATTGAGCATCCATTCTTAATTATGCTCATTTTGATGAAGTCAATGGATGTGTTATAGGTCATGATATGTGGATTAAATTGAAAGAAATCTATGGAGGAGATGATAATGCAAGAAGAGATAAAGCTAAAAGTCTTAGAGGACAATTTGATTAGATGAAGATGAGGGAAGATGAAAACATTGCAAAATATGTCGAGAGAATCAAAGCAAGTGTGAGTGCAATCAAAGCATCTAGAAGAGACATTGATGACAAAATTTTTGTAAGCAAGGTACTCACAACCCTTCTTCCTATCTATTCAATTAGAGTATGTTGGAATTACAAGTACTAAAGGTAAACTTCTAGGATGGGTGATTCAGGAGTTTAAAATTCAACCCATAAAACTTTCACCATTCATACATCTCATGCATTCAAAATGTTAACTAAAATAGAATATGCATCAATCATGTAAACATGTAATCAAACACACACATAATAGTGAATATGATTACCTAGAAACCTTCCAAGTGAGAAGGTAAAACTAGGATGAGGATGACACCCACAAATCTTTACTCGTATAGCAATAAAGTGTAGCCAATTAAGGTTACAATGGTTTGACCATTAATCATGGTCTACCCTATGAAAGGCCTACCTTGTTAAAGGCTTACAAAGACTTTTAAGTCCCACCTTATTAGAGGATTTCAACACCCTATTAGAAGTGTTCCTGGTTAATGAAATTTAAAAGTCATTAACTTGGAATTCCACCCTATGAAAGGATGTAATACAGTCTATTAGGACTACTTCACCTAAGAGATTTAACTAAAATCACCTATTAGAATGTCTCAGCATAGATCTTATGATTGGCACTTGCTTTCTTGATAACAGATCAATGCTACATGATCTATGATTTGATCCTTCATGATATGATATATAAATGTTATATCCTTCTCTATCCTCTGTTTTTCACATAATGATTCTACAATACACTCTTGCTACTAAGTCACCTTGAATTCTCTACAAACTATCTTGTTCATTCATTAAATTTGATCATTCACCCCTTGTTATATTGTTAAAAAATTTAGAGCTTTTTCCTCCTTAAGAAGACTCTGGTGGCTTAGGGTTAGGTATAAATCTATGGCTGAGATTCATCCATATTGCCACTTAAAACTTCCTATTTTTTGATTGGCTTCATGGAATTACATAGGAAATTGAAATATAGATTCATCCTTATCTACAAAAGATTAAAATCTATCCTTAAGTTGGCTTGAAAATGGTTTACATAGTTGTTTGTGCCATTACAAACAAATATGTCAAAACTATGTCACTCAACATATGAAGTCACTAACACTTGACATGAATTGTATTTATGCTTCTGACTGAGCACCTGAACTGTTCGACATCAACTATTTACTCGTCACTTGAATCACTCATCATAGTCTATCTACTCAACACCTAAGTGACTTGACACATCAGTGGCTTAGCACTCATTGCAACTCTGTAGAGTCTAATATTTACATGTTGTGTTGGGCGTGTATTACTAGTTTGGCATGAACTAAGTAAATGATTTAACTATGTTGATACTCACTTATCAAAACCAATATGAGATCAATAATCTTCCCCTTTGACATGAGTGTCAAAAACACTTAGATATACATAATCAATCTTAGTTTCTTCGAGCATAACATATCCATAACTCAACTTATATACAAAACTTCAAAATTTTCAAAATTTTGCAATAAACTATATACCTCAAAATTGATAACTCCCCCTAAGTTAATGTGTCTATTTTGTATCTAAAATTTATGCTCCTCTCTGGCTTCACTATGTTGTATCTAATACTCTTTCATTTGATCTATTGTTATGCTCTGTCATAGCTAATAACTATAAGTATTTACTACCTTTTCCTTCCAAAAATAATTCTTTCAAAAATGTATGAAGTGATATACATTTATTACTTCTTCCTTTCTCTACTCTTTTCTTTCTCTCTTCTCTTTTCTTGCTCCCCCTTTGTTCATATACTCCCCCTATGGATATTCTCCCTTTTATTTTATCCTCTTTTTTTGCTCCCCATATTCTCCCCATTTTGTATCTCTCCCCCTTTTAGTATTCTCCCCCTTTTTGACACTTATGTCAAATGGGCTATACATGTATAGTGTGTTTGTCCAAAAAGGATTTATGGACTTCCATTATGATTTTAAGAGTTGCATCCTAGTTGTCACATGCAACATCCAATGACTTGAGTTGGGTAGCTAGCTCAACTACAAGGTGTACTAGGTCATCTAGAGTAGAAAGATTGGGGTATTTCTTCAATAGAGTTTTTGCATATACTAGTTCTTTGTGGAGTATTTCCATGTGTGGGGTGAGGGATACCTGAATGTTTGTTAATTTTTCTCTAATGTTAGCCTCTTCTATTCTTAACATAGCTATTTGACTTTGTGATTGAAGTAATGTATATATATGCTTCTCACTCTAAGCTAGGTTAGAATATGATGTCTAGTCTCTTGGGTGAAGAGTGTGGGGTCACACAATTTGGTGTATAGTGAGAATATATTCTTAAGTACCTTCTTCACATCCTCAACCTTTGTTGCTAGTGCAACTTGATTGAGTGCTATGTCACTAGATATCTTTTCATTTACCTTGCTCTAGAATTTCTTTTTAGACCATTCAAGAAGTTTGGCATTAGTATCCAAGTCTTCATTATTTATCTTTTCCACTATGTCTGACAATTGTTCTAGTAGTGGCTTGGTTTCTTCAGGATTTGGTAGGCTGATTGCATCTAAAAATATGTCTTTAATGTCTTGAAGAGATTCCTTCTACCTATATTCTCTCTTGAGAATTTCTTGATGCTTCCTTTTCTCTAAGGCTTGTTGCAACATGTTTATTTTCTCTATTGTCATTGTGTCATAGTCATATTTAGGAATCACTATCTCTTCATCTAGAGTAATATCTCCATAGTGAATTACCTTTTCAATTTTTGACGAGTTTGAGCTTTCCATTGAGATCTGCAATAGTATAGCTTCTGTACTTGACTTTTGAAGAACTTTTGTAGGAGAAGTGTTAGATATTGGTAGAGTTACCATTGCCTGGATGACTTCCTACTCCTTTACCTTTGGTTTTTGCTCATCTTCTTTAGGCTTTTTCTAATCCATGACAATGATATGACTAGCATCTTATGCTTGTGCTTCAAGTTTAGATGAATTTATTTGTCTTTTTTGCTCTATTGTTGTCCCTTTTTCTTCTTCTACAATCTTCCTCTGCTCAACTATATCTATTTTCACAAATATATCAACCTTAGTAGATGTGTCTACTATTGTTTGAGTTCAAGGTTGTACTTGAGTAACTAAAGGGATGGAAAAAGGTAGTTTTGTGGATTCACCTCATCCTTTGTGACCTCAATTACTACCTTTTGAACTTTTTCTACACTAACCAAAATTGGATTATTGGAAAATTGTGCTTGGAGTGTAGATTGGTCTATAAGTTTCTTTAGATCATCTACAGCCAATGGATTGATGTTCTAAGCTGATGCATCATAGACATCTTTTACAATTATGGTTTCTACAGTTGTACTTGTTTCATGAGGGGGACTCGCACTTGACATTTATGTGTCATGCACACTCTATTCCTTGCTATTAATTAGCTATTGTTGTGCTTTCATCTTTCTTTTTAGTCTCCTTAATTTTATTTTCTTCTTCTCCCTTATAATCTTCTTTTTCATCTTGTTCTTTATCATCTTCTTCTTTGTCATCATTCTTATCCTCAAAGGGCTCCTTTATTCCTTGTTTCATAGTTGTAAATCCACAAATTAATTTCCACATTTGGGTTGACTTGTCCACAACATCTTCAATGTTATTTTGTAGAATGCTGAAGGCTCTATATTTTGGTGCAAACCTTCCTCCATATTTCTTATTTTCTTTTACAATTTGTCCTTTAGTTAGTTGTGACATTACCTAGGCTAAAGTTGATTCTCTAATCCATTTTTCCAAATTTAAACAATAATGCCACTTGTGTTCCACAATGTCATATAGGCCCTTAGGTATAGTGTTATCAAATTCTAGTGGAGTATTTTTGAATTTAGACATCATAGCATAAAATGCCTCTTGTACTAGATTATTTTCCTCTCTTCCAAGTTTCTCAAAATCAATATTCTTTAATCCAAATAAATTTGCATTATTCTTGACATTTCCACATTAGTTTTCAATATCAAAAAGTGGTTTGTGACTTACCACTTTGAATTGCCTTATGTCATATGAGTCAGTTCTTTCTTCATCTAAATCTAGCTGTACAATATATTTTCTTCTTTTCTTCTTCTATACTTGGCTTCCTTTTTCTGTTTGTTTAGACTTCTCCTTTGCCTTCTATGTTGTGGCAAGTGTACTAGCTCTAGTGATAGGTGCACTTGGCTTGGATGGGCTAGGTTTTGCAATTTGCTTTGCCTTAGTCACAAGAAGTGCCTTAGCCTTTCTATTCTTTTTCTTGGCTTGTGTGGGTGCTTCCTCACCTTCTTCTTCCTTAATACCTTCTATTTCTTCTTTTTCCTTATCCTCTCCCATGCCTTCAGTCAATCTAAGAGGTCCTTGTGCTTTTTCTTGCTCTTCTTTTTCATCCTCTTCTTCCTCAACTACACCTTCACCAAATTTAGCCTTTAGCTTCCTAATTAGCCTATCCTTCTTCTTAAGCATGGAAATAGTCTTTAATTCCATTTCAACCTTTGATTTCATTAGATCATAGTTCCCAAAGATTTTAGTAGTTTTTCCAATTTCTTCTACTCAGAGTATAGTGATTGTTGTTGATGCTTCATCAACATTAATCGTATATCCTAAGAATCTTAACCATCTAACCCTTGGTATGGAAACTTGGACATATGTATAATCAGCATCAACAAGAAATAATATATCATTGTAATGTTTCTCAACCAAAGAAATTGGTATCCTCATTCTTTCTTTCATGGATTTCTTAAAATCTTCAAAATAGCTAGTCATCAATGTCTCAAAATTTTAACCCATCTACTCAATAAATTCATTGATCTGCATTGCTATTGATCTATTTTATTTATAGCCTACTATGCCAAAGGAGGAAAAATTATTTTTTACATAGAAGAATGTACAAAAATTATTGCACCAAACTTTCTTTGTGCACCTTTGGTTTTCCTTAAAGCTCCAAGGTTCTCCATCAATTGTTGTAGCTGAAGTTTTGCTAGATTTAATAATTTTATAACCAACATCCACTACAATATAGGGTACATTTTTCAATCTACTAGATTGATAGAATTTTTTTGAGATTACCCTAATACTAAAGTATAGTAGAGGATCAGTGATAGTATTAATTGCCATGCCTCTTTTGTTCCATTTTGCCCTTGTGTCTTTCTCTATTACTTCCTTGGAATCAATTTGTAGAGACTTGGGCCAATCTTGGGTTGGGAAACTAGTAACCCTATGGATTATTCATCTAGTAATCTTTATTATTCCACCTTCTAACCATAAGGATCCATCATGTATTTGGTTTAACACAATTCTAATTGATTCAGTCTTGAAAACACTAGGAAATTCTAGGGCATGGGTCAAACACTTTCTCTCAACTATTTTATATTCTTCTTTCAGAACAAAATTATTACATAATCTATCATAAGCTTCTTTTATTTCTAAGTCCTAAATGCTACCAATTTTATGATTATAACATTTCTTTACATCCTAAACCATAATGACTTTTGGCAGGATCATTGAAAATGCACCAAAGGGATCTTGTTTATATGCTATGTCAAGGATGGCTTTAGAATTTGGCTATTTGATTTCATTTCTAACTAGTTGACCATTCAAAATCTCTTTCCCTTTTACATTCTTTGAGCTATATGCCATTCTATTATACTAGGTTTTATGGTAATGTAAACTATGTAACTCAGCTTGAGATAAATACCTTGAAAATCTAACAAACTAGTGTGAAATCATCGCTACAATCTCTAAAAATGCCTTGAATGTGTTTCTAAATCACCTTTTCTCTTTTCTTCCTCTTGTAAAAATTTTAAATGGTAAATAATGAGAAAATTTTGATCAAATACCCTTCAAAAACCTTACATTTAATGTTTAGCACTTGTATAGCTGTAAACTTAGCATCAACATGATTTTAGATTCACTCAGCACCTATAGATATTACCATTAGTAAGGAGCTACTACAGACTCAGCATCAACTGACTAGTTTTCTATCTCAGCATCAACTAGCACTCCACTTGGCATACATAAGAAACATTACACGCTCGAAAACAACTTAGAGATTTAAAATTTTAACTTTAATTTTTCATAACATCATGCACCTTTATTCATGAAAATGTATTCTTTTTAGTGCTATCTTCTTTTGGAACTGATGTATGATATAAAATTTGAATAGTAGTCTCACATACCTCTTGGCTACCTAGTTTGATGAGGTGTGACCACTTGAACTATTAGGTGAAGTGATCCCTTCTCCATTTGATGTACTACATCCATCTCTTTTTTTCCATGTCTTGTTCATCTCACCTCTAATGTGTTCAACACTTCCCTTCCCTTTTCCTTTGTTGAATTCACAATTGGGTACCTTTGACCTAGTTGGACAATGTTACTTATGTGACCAGTCTTCAAATAGCTAAAACATGTGGTTTGACTTAATCATCTTTTGGAGTTGTCTTTGAATTGTGTCATAATGAAATTTTTAGGGATATGCCCATACTCTTTGCAATGATGACAGGTTTTTCTTGTGTTATAATCCCAATTATAAAAAATTCCATGGCTTCTTTCCTTTGCTAACTTATTTTATGACCACATTGATTTGGATCTACATTCAAAGGCTCTATGTCCATATTTCTGACAATTGTAGCAGTAACCTTCAAATCTTGGTGCACGAATGGTCTTTGTTTTGCATTCATGTGCCCGATGACCTTGTTTGTTGCACTTATGATAGTGAGTCATGCTATTAGGCCTAACATTCTGATTTTCATTCTTGCTCCTGCACATATTAGCAATATGTCCTTTCTTACCACAAAAATAACAAGTAAGTTTGAAGTTCTTACCTTTTATGTTTGTTTCTTTAGCAACTTTTAATGATTCCCCTTCTTCAGTGCTTGTGTAGCCTAATCCTAATGTATCATTGTTGGATCTAGGGGATCTCAATAATTGTTC
Source organism: Cupressus sempervirens (assembly GCA_028749045.1). Taxonomy (NCBI): domain Eukaryota; kingdom Viridiplantae; phylum Streptophyta; class Pinopsida; order Cupressales; family Cupressaceae; genus Cupressus; species Cupressus sempervirens. Next base: position 546,670,962 of record CM053792.1, read on the forward strand.
AAACTATTTGATGGCTTCATTTGGCTTATTAAAGCTTTCAACAATTTTTTTCCCTCTTTTCAAGTCATTTTGTAGTTGTTTGTTCTATAGATTCAATGTAGTTATCTCAATGTCTTGACATTTAGTTCATGATGAGAATTCATCATTTGGCATAGAGTATCTAGTTGCATGTTGAAGATTCTAGTTAGCTCTATTCACTTCTCTTCCAATCTGTTAGCCATAATTCTTTTGTTTTCTTTAATTCATGGATTTATCTTCCATGGCTTTCTTCTATTGTTCAGTTACCTCACATAGCATCATTACTTGAGATTCTTTCTCTAGCTTCAGATATATGATTTCCTCAACTTGTACTCTATTCTTTTCCATTAGATCTATGAATTCTACATCAAATTCATTGGAGTCACTATTGGCAAATAGCTTGGTAGTGTCAATTTATTTGTGTTGTAGGTCATTTTTGCAATGGAAATTTCTTTCCTTCTCTTTAAGGATTTCCTTAATTCTTCTTTGGCTTCATCAAGTTGAGTAGAATGAGTTGTATCTTAATTCTTTGATCCTCAATAGTCTTTCCCAATTTGAAAACTTCCATTTTAAGATCTTTTCTTCTAAGCTGCAAAGCTTCTCTTTCAGAGAACTCATCTTTGTTACCAATTATTGGTATTACAAGTACAAAAGGTAAACTTCTTAGGGGGGGGATAACTCAGGAGTTTAAACTTCAACCCATAAACATTTCATGATTCACACATCTCTTGCATTTAAAATGTAAACTAAAATAGCATATTCATCAATCATGTAAAAATGTAATCAAACACACACATAACACTAGATATGAAAATTACCCAAAAACCCTTCAAGTGAGAAGGTAAAATTGAGGTGGGGATGAAATCCACAAATCTTTATTCCTACAGTAATAAAGTTTATCCAATTAAGGTTATAATGGTTTCTCCATTAATCATGGTCTACCTTGTGAAAGGTCTACCCTATTAGAGGCTTACAAAGACTATTAAGTCCCACCTTGTTAGAGGATTCCAAAACCTTATTAGAAGTGTGCCTGGTTAAAGGACTTTAGGTCATTCACTTGGAAGGCCACCCTATTAAAGGATTTGATACAGTCTTTTAGACTACTCCACCTAAGAGATTTAGCTAAAATCACCTATTAGAATGTCTCATCATAGATCTTGTGATTGACACTTGATTGCTTGGTAATAGATCAACTTTTCACAATCTCTAATTTGATCCTTCATGATCTAATATATCAATGATGTATCCTTCTCTATCCTATATTCTTCATAGAATGATTCTACAATACACTTGCTACTAAGTCACCTTGAATGATCTACAAACTATCTTATTCACTCATTTAATTCGATCATTCACCCCTTGTTATATTGTTAAAAATTTTAGGGCATCCTCCTCCTTAAGAGGTATGGATCTATAGCTGAAATTCATCCATATTGCCACTTAAACCTTCCTATTTCCTAATTCACTACATGTAATTACATATGGAATTCAAATATAGATTCATCCTTGTCTCCTAAAGATCAAAATTTATCCTTAAGCCAGCTTGAAAATGGTTTACATAGTTGTTTGTGCCATTACAAAAAAATATGTTAAAACTTTGTCACTTAGCATATGGATTCACTAATACTCAACATGCATTGTATTTTTTGCTTCTAACTTAGCACCTGAACTACTCAGCATCAACTATTTACTCAACACTTGAATCACTTGGCATGGTTTATCTACCCGACACCTGAGTGACTTGGCACTCATTGCAACTCAACATTGTCTAATATTTACATGTTGTGCTTTCCATGCATTACTATTTTGGCATGAACTAATTAAATGATTTAAGTGTGTTGACACTCACTTGTCAGAAACAATTTGAGATCAATAGAGTGTTTTCTATTCAAGAGATGAGATGTGATCCAAATAATAAAATAAATTTGGATGCTCTAGTTGGAAGATTGATAGTTTCTGAGTTGGATAACTATGTCAACTATGTTCTTAATTCCAAAGGTATCAAGTTTGTATTTGAAGCTAAACTCTCACTCAAGATAAAGAGTAAGAAATCAAAGGCCAAACAATCAGGAAGTGAAGAGGAAGAAGAAAATTTTAACAATAATCTTGAAGTTGTTGAAGCCCTACTTGTAAGGAAATACTCCAAAGGAAGAGGAAAGTACAAAGGTAAGATTCCTCTAATCTGATTTTCTTGTGAAGAAGTTGGCCACATTGCTACAAGGTACCCAAATAGAGAAAACAAGAATGAAAAGAAAAATAATAAGTACAAAGGAAAGAAGGAAATCAAAAACTACAAGGAATACAAGGAAAAAGGTAAGAAATCTTGTTTTATGGCTAAATATTCTAATAATAGTGAAGATGAAATGGTGTATATTATTGTAAAATATGAATCTGATGATGAAGGAGATAAGATGTCACTTATCTCTTATGTTAGCAAAAATGATACATGGATTATTGAAAGTGGCTATTCACATCATATGATTGGAGATTTTAAAAAAAATTGACCACATGAAACATTATCATGGTGGTAGTGTGAGATTTGGAAACAATGAACCTTATTTCATAAAAGAAAAAGGATGTATCTCATTAACCAATGAACTTAGATGTGACAATGCTTACTAGTTTGGAGGACTAAAGTACAATCTACTAAGTGTGGCACAGTTGAATAATATTGGATTCAAGGTAGAATTTATGAATAGGAATGCCAAACTACTAGATGGAAAAGGAAATTTGGTTGGATCTAGCAAACAAACAAAAGATAACCTATTCTATCTATATCTCAGTGAAAGTTCATGCTTTGTTCCTCAAGTAGAATAAATCTAGATATGGCACAAAAGACTATGCCATGTAAACTTTGATAATCTTTTTAAGATAAGAAAACATAGAAGATTAAGAGGTATTCCTAGCTTGCGGAAACCTGATATGGGTCTATGCAAAAAATTGTCAAATTGGTAAGATGGGAAAGACTAGTTTCAAAAGTAAGAAGTATCATTCCAAAGAATTCTTAGAGCTTTTGTAGATAGACTAATGTGGACCTATTAAAATAAAGAGTCATAGTGAAAAAAATTTATTTATTCTTTTTGTTGATGATTATTCTAGAATGATGACTATAATGTATCTAAAAGAAAAACTTAGAAGCTTTTCAAAAATCCAAGTGGTATCTAGCAAGAGTAGAAAAAGAAATTGGAAAGAAGTTGAAATGTTTGAGATTAGATAGAGGTTTTGAATTCATCTCTAATGAATTCAATTAATTTTGCATTGAAAATGGAATTAAAAAACAAGTATTGGCCCCTAGTACACCTTAGCAAAACGGTATAACTGAAAAAAAAAAATAGACCCATCATCGATTGTGCAATAACACTAATGATAGAAAATAATGTTGCAAGCAAATACTAGAAGGAAGCAATCAGAACTATAGTACATACATTGAACAAAGTATAACTAAAGAAATAGTCAAATCAAACTCCTTATGAACTATGGTATGGCTACAAACCTAATGTAAGTTACTTGAAAGTATTTGGTAGCAAATGTTATATCTTGAAAGAATCTAGGAGAGGTAAATTTGATGTCAAAGGTGATGAAAGAATATTCCTATGATACTCCTATAGAATTAAAGCATACTTGAGTGTTTAAATTTGTCTACTCATAAAATCATAGAAAGTGCAATTGTGAGAATTGATGAGTTTGCAAAAAAGAGTGAAGAAGAAAGCAACAAAGAGCTTGAGGATTATAGAAGATTATTTTACTACAAACTTGATACAATATCAAATCTATCTAGAAGAAAGGATTCTTCACTTCCCGAGTCCCCAAAATCTCCAATAGTTACCAAGTTGTAGACAGTGCAACCCAAGTCATAGACAATGGGACCCAAGCTTAATATTGGATTTCATGATGAAATGAATGAAATACACTCCAAATACTAAGAACCCATGTTAGCAAGATATGTTATAATGCATCATGCACTTGATTAGATCATTGGAGAAAAATTAGATGCAAAAATGACAAGAAAAAAATTGAAAGTTACATGTTTCATTGCTGAATTTAAACATAGAAATATTAAAGATGCATTGGATAATGAAAGTTGCATTGAAGAAATGAATGAAGAAATAGAACAAATAGAGAAAAACAAAACTTGGACTATTGTTCCTAGACCCAAGGATAAAAATGTAATTTTCACAAAGTAGGTATTCAAAAATAAGTTAAATGAAGATGGAGAAGTTTGCATAAATAAAACAAGGTTAGTATGTAAAGGATATTCTCAAGAAGGTATTGATTATGGAGAAGCTTTATCTCCTGTTGCAAGATTAGAAGGTGTTTGAACTTTACTAGCATATGCAACTCATAGAGGATTTAAAGTTTATCAAATAGATGTAAAATCTACATTCTTGAATGGAATTCTTGATGATGAAATCTACATTGACCAACCTAAAGGATTTGTAGATCCTAGCGAAATGGACATGATCTACAAATTAAAAAATGTATTATATGGTCTCAAGAAAGCTACCAAAGCTTGGTATGAAATAATTCATAACTAATTTTTTAAAGATAAAATGATAACAATAATCTTTATATCAAAGAAACACCAGACAAAAGGATTGTCTTAGCATAAATATTTTTTGATGATACTTTATTCAAGGGAAATGATGACTTGTACAAAGCATTTTTAGAAGAAATGAGTAAAGAATTTGAGATGTCTATGTTTAGAGAGATAAAATTATTTATTGGATTATAGATCTAGCAGAAGAAAGATGGTATCTACATTACTTAATCTAAATATATCAAGGAGATACTAAAGAAATTTGGAAGGGAAGATTCAAGAGCATTTTTAGAAGAAGTGAATAAAGAATTTGAGATGTCTATGTTTAGAGAGATAAAATTATTTATTGGATTGTAGATATAGCAGAAGAAAAATGGTACCTACATTACTCAATCTCAATATATCAAGGAGATACTAAAGAAATTTGGAAGGGAAGATTCAAGACCAGTTGGAACCCCTATGTCTACTAGACAAACTTTCCAAAAATTATGATTCCAATGAGGTAGATTTAAAGACCACATAAAGATCATTAATTTAAAAATTGCAGTATGTAGTACATACAAGGCTTGATATTATATTAGTAGTTGGTTTGGTGACAAGATTCTTAGCAAATCCCAAAGAAAATCACATTACGACAATGAAGAGAATCATGAGATATCTGAAAGGTACTAAAGACTATGGTTTATGGTACAAAATAGGAGGTGATATTTAGACTTAAAAGTATTCACTAATATTGATTAGGTAAGAAGTATTAATGATAGAAAAAGCACTAGTGCTAGAGTATTATTTCTTGGTAAAAGACTAGTGTCTTGTACAAGCAAGAAATAGAGTTATATTTCTCATTCCACATAAAAGGTAGAATATATGGTAGGAGTAGTCAATTATTCTAATATTGTTTGGTTTAGACAACTATTGGTAGGTATGAAGATAAAGATCAAGGATCCATTAGTCATATACTATGATAACACTAGTGCAATCAATATATCAAAGAGTTCAGTGATGCATACCAAAACAAAACACATTACTATAAATTATCATTTCTTGAGAGAATCGATACAATATAAAGAAGTAAGATTAGAATATGTGAATACAAAGGAACAAATTGTAGACATATTCACCAAACCATTACCTAAGGATGCATTTATGTATCTAAGAGTTAAGTTAGGGTTCATTCCCCTATCTAAAGCTCACTGAATAAAGTTTAGTGATGCATTAACCAGAGCATGTTGAAGATCAATTAGTTGGTGCAATATTGACAAGGGCATATTACAAATGAATATGTACTTGAGGTACATGGATATTCATTGATAATTTTCTTTGGCATAAGATGTCGAAGAGGGAGAAGCTTTCTGTCATATCTCATAGAAATTTTGTAAATAGAAAGAGAAAGAGATATCAAAGACAAAGAATGAACTTGGTTGCAACAAATAGAAGTTTTCTAACAGAGGGAGAAAGTAAAGGAAGAAGGAATTCACACTAATAGAAGGAGTTCTTATGGATGAGAATCTAAATGAAACTTAGGATATGTTCCTTACCTTGTTTCTTACTCTAAAAATTTCATTACACTATGACATGTTGTGTTTCCATGAATGCCAAAGAGGGAGATTATTGAAATAATTGATTAATTGTGTATTATTTTTGATGTTACAAAAAATGTCATATCATTATCAGTTAGTGTATACCAAGCTCACTCAAGCATTGAAGATAGTTTTCTATGTCTACAAAGCATTCCAAAGTTTGCCAAGTTCAAAAGACAATATCTACCAAGTTCAATTAGGTGTCAAAGGAAAGTTTGCAGAAGTCGAGTGTTAAATGATCTTGCTCAATTAATAAAGGAAATGCTGGATGGAACTAGTGAAAATTGAGCTAACTCAATTACCAAGTGAACTTTTCAATTATATAGAGTTTATTGAATTTACTTGGTTAACATAGGAGATTCATTTTTGATTTAGTGTCTACCAAGAATAGTTGGCTAATGAGGGATTTTCTTGTGTTGGCATATTGAGTTCAATTGAGTTTTTTTGTTGGTTCTAACTGAATGAGGAGATGAATATTAATTATTCTAAGTTATATTCTAGCCAAATTGAAAATATGAAATAGATAAATATAAGTTCAAGTTGAGATTTAGAAAGTGGAATGCATGGAAGACAATTGAAAATGCTAAGAGGAAGTGAATTAGAAGGAGAAGATGAATATTCTTGTGGTGATGAAAAGATATATTTAACCAAGAAGTATCAAGTATACAAGCTAGAATTGAGATCTAAAATTAAATCATCTTATTGTTACTCTCTAACCATTGTAGTAGTGATCTAAATCTCTTAACAAAGTTGGCTTAGTAGCTATTTTTAAATCCTCTAACAACGTGACATTTCTATTGAATTGTCCAAAGACCTCTAACAAGGCCACTCCTAATAGGGTGATTGAATCCTCTAATAGTTCACATCTAACAATGTGTTTTGTAACCTTTAATAGGTTTGGCTCTGAACATGACTAACTTTAGAAGAGTGAAAATCAGTAACTAGCTACAAGTGGTGGTTTTTCCCAAATTGAGTTTCCACATTAAATATTGGTGTTAAATGATTTCATGCTATTTCTTTTATGTGTTTGCAACTATGTTAAAGTAATAGTAACCACAGATAAAACCTTAAGATTTTCATGTTAAGTATTTGTCGAGCATTTTATGTGTTTATTGAGTTACATATTTTTCTATGTGTTTACTGAGCATCAACAGAGTTCATTTTTTAGAGTTTATTTTTGTACTAACATCTAAGGGATCTAAGATTTATTTTAGTGGTAAGTGATTCACCCCTCTATTTTTAGTTACTCCTCTTATATTTCCAACAAGATATACTGATATATATATATATATATATATATATATATATATATATATATATATTCCTTGTAAGAGAATGGACCCTGTTAGGAGTCTATAAACACATTTAATACATAAGAATCTATGTTAGGAGACTTTGAATCCCTATTAGGAGATTTCAACCCTATTAGGACCCATAAGACATAAGGATCCACTATCTAAACAACTTCTAGGTCAAGACCATTGAACTCACTATCCAAGTGATCTCTCAACTATTCATTATAGAATAATTCTTCATACTATGCTTTATCCCATTTCCTCTATCCTATCAACTAGACCAATCACTATCAGACCTTGTAGACCAGCTCATGAACCTCAAATCCAAGTATCAAATTTTAGATCACTAAATAAAACCTTGGCAATAAACTTCTCTCCAACTTCTCTCTTCTTTTCTTAACTTCACATATGAATTGTTTCTCTTTTATTTTGCTCTTCATGCTTCTTGAAATTGTCCATACAATCATACATAGTCAAAGGAAAATGTCCTTCCTTTATATTGAATCCATCAAACAATTCCCTGAGTCAGCTAGTACACCTTGTAAATTAATTATTATAGGACCTCATTAAGAACAAATTATACTTAGTGATAACATTAATCAATCACTTGGTAACTTGAATAACTTTCTATACATGAAATATTATGATGAGAAAGCTTAGCCATGTCATCAACAACATGTCTTCTACATGCCTTTAACCCTACTTCTCAGAATAACAATTCTACTAAGATATATAACAAGTTATCCAAAACATGCTTCTGTAAAATCTATGTCAGAACAGTCTTCACCAAAACTTGCATAACTTCTTCTTGACTTAATAAATTTTTCTTCCAAGGTTAGCTACATATGCTAGACACTTAGTAGTATCTTCATTTAACCTCTCTAGTGGAAATACTAATGATCTATTTGTACCAACTTGATACTTCTATTATTCTTCTATCAAATACCATAGAAAACTACAATGTTGACATCAATGAAAAACTCATTCATGAATGTAACATATTCTCATAATAATAATCTAATCATGTTTCTACAATACCCCCATAGAAGTATCATCACCATTCATACTTACAACAATCTCCCCCTTTGACATTGATGGCAACATAGATGAAAAACATCTAGTTCCAAAAATACCAACTATAAAACAATATTATCCTTTCTTTTCAAATCCTCTTCATCAATCATTCTCCCCCATTGATATGTCTCAGTATACTTTATATTAAACTTTTCTTCATGCTATAATCTCTTCCTCTAATGTAGTCAATATCAAACTATTTTTCATGTTGTAATCTCACATGCATTGACATCAATGTTAAAAAAGTTTCATCAACCATCTATCTCTGCAACAACTATCTCTAACTTGCTCAAGTGTCCATAGACATTGTTCAAAACAACATCCATCAAGAGTCATAGATGACTTTTTACATCACAGATACTTCCTCATACAGGAAGCATCATCGTTAAGTATAGAAAAACAATAGTTCTTTGCAACACTAGACTGATACATTCTTGTATCATCTACTCTGATGTAGGGAGGGGCATAACCCCTAGCATACCTCACAAATACTCAAAAGTCTCTTTGGGAAGAGGGTTAGTGAAAATATCTTTAATCTACTCTTTGGTGCTTACATACTCCAATTTTATTTCCTTTTCTACAACTTTATCTCTCAACATGTGATATTTGATAGAAATGTGCTTACTTTTAGAATGCAATACTGGATTCTTTGACATATTCAATATACTTGTGTTATCACAATGTAAGACAATAGGCTCACTAAATTCCATCCTTATATCCTTCAACATCTTCTTCATCCAAATAACTTGATTACAATTGTTTACTACTGCAACATTTTTTTTTTTTGTTGTACTCTATAAGATGTAGTCCTAGTTCTTGTTTAACCAAGAAAAAAATCTTCCTCCAAGAAAAAATGCTCCACCTTTGGTGTTCTTTCTGTCATCCATATTGCTCGCCCAATCAACATCATTATAAGCATACAAAGTGAAATCATTAGATCTTTCATACCACAATTTGAATTTTGGAGTTCCCTTCATATATCTAAATATGGTTTTAATTGCTCCATAATGTGCTTCTCTAGGATCATCTTAAAATCTTGAAACAATTCTAACTACATTTTCTTTATCTGACCTTATGTGAGTTAGATATTGCAATCCTCTGATCATTTATTTGTACTTCTTATGCTCAAAAGTAGGTGTCTCATCCTTTGTAGATAACATGTGTCCAGTTACCATAGCTGTTCCAACTAGTTTACATTTTTTCAAGCTAAACCTTTTTTAATAGATCTTTCAAATACTTAGTCTGAGAAATAAAGATCCCTTTATCCTACACAATTTGTAATCCCAAGAAGTATTTCATCCCTCCTATCATTCTCATTTCAAATTCCTTCTTCATTTCTTCTATAAACTTTTCACTTTCATCACCATCTCCTCTAAATATGATATCATCAACAAATATTACCAAAATCATCAATCCATCATCTATTTCTTTCAAATATAGATTATTGTCTACCATACCTTTGCTAAATCCAAGTTTTGTCAAATTCTTGTCCAACCTTGCATACTAGGTCCTAGTTGCTTTCTTTAAGAAATAGAATTATTTCTTTAATTTGCATACCATGTTCATGTCATCTATTCAAAGAAAACCAGCTTCAGGCTATTCTCTGTATACCTCTTCTTCAAGTTCTCCATTCAAAATTGCTAACTTGACATCCATTTGATATACTTTAAAATTTCTAATGTATTGCACATGTTAAAAATAACCTTGTTTCTTCAATTCTTGCTACAGGAGCATAGGTTTTGTCATATTCTATTCCTTCTTTCTATGAGTAACCTTTAAATACCAATCTTGCTTTGTTCCTTACAACTTTTCTTTGTTCATTCATCTTGTTCCTTAATACCCATTTCGTTACAATCAGATTCTTGTCTACTAGTCTAGGGACCAATTCCCATGTCTCATTCTTTACTATTTGATACAATTATTCTTTCATAGCTTGCTTTAAATAGTGATCATTACATGCCTCATCTTCATTCTTTGGTTCTACTCAAAATATCAGACATAGTTCTTCATTGATTTTGCTTTACATTATCACACATTTATCTCTATTACCGCTGATCTTCTCTAGTGAATGATTCTTTTTCACATTCTTACCATATGTAGTAGTTGTTATCTCAACTCTTAAATTTGTTCTATGTTCTAAATTTCATTCTTACCTTGGCTCACCTTCACTCTAAAAATCATTTTTAGTCTCAAAGAATAGTTCATCATTCCTTGGTTTAGTAACAACATTCTCATCATCACAATTGTAATCAACTATTCTTTCTTGTATCCTAAATTTCACATCAACTCTTACATTTGCACTCTCAACAATAGTCCTAGTTCTTAGATTATAGCATCTATAAGCTCTAACTTTTAATGAATAACCAAGAAACATAACTTCATCACCTCTAGCATCAAATTTACCAACATCATCATCTCTTTTGATGTAACATTTACTACCAAAAATTCTAAAGTACTTTACTATAGGTGAATGACCAAACCATAGTTCATAAGGGATCTTGTTTGTGTCTTTCCTGACTTGCACTCTATTCATAGTGTAGACTATTGTATTCATATCTTTTCTCCAAAACATGTTGGATACATTATTCTTAGCTAACATAGCTCTTGTTGCTTCTATTATTGACCTGTTTGTTCTTTCTACAATGCCATTTTGTTTAGGGGTTCTAGGAGCTAAAAATTATCTTTTGATTCAATTAGCTCCACAAAAGATATTAAACTAATTTGAAATAAGCTTTCCTCCTCTATCTAATTTTAAACATTTAATCTTCATACATGATTCATCATCAACTCTATTCTTTAATATCTTGAACTTGTCAAATACCCCAAATTTTTATTTAAGAAATGCAACCCACATCATTCTAGAAAAGTTGTCAAAAATAATCATGAAATACCTTTCACCATAGAATCTTTTAGTCTTTGTAGGACCACTAAGATCTGTGTATACAATCTTCAGCTTTTTTGTAGTAGTAAACTTCTTTTTGGGAAAAGAATCTTTGTTGTGTTGTGCCAACACACACTCGCAAATTGTGTTAGTAGGCTTTACAATCTTTTTCAAATCTCTAACTACAAACATATTACTAGGTTTCACAATGTTGTCAAAGTTTATATGACAAAATCTCTTATACCATAACTAAATGTCATCTATCTTTTCAACCAAACATGTCATATTAGTTGGATTTATCTAAAATACATTACCTCTAGATCTGGTTCCTTTTCCAATTATCTTTCCATCATCATCCCCAATCATGAATGTATTCTTTGTGAATTGTAACTAATAACCTTTATCCACTAGTTTTCCAATACTCAAAATATTGTGCTTGAAAACATCAAAAAAAAATATACATCCTTAATGTTAGTCTTACCATCAAGAGTTATAGATCTAGTACCTTTAACATGTCAAGCTACTTCATTTACAACTCTAAAAATGTCTCCATAATAATTTTTGAAGTCAACAAACTTATTCATATCACCAGTCATATGATGTGAACAACCACTTTTAATTATCCAATTAGATTTCTTTTCAACCTGTGATACCAAAACCATTTTCTCAAGACTTTCTTCTTTAAGAGCTACAAATCCTATTTCATCATTACTAGTACTTACTACTTGATCATTAGAATCATCTTCTTTATTGGCATATAGACAAATTTTGATCTCTTCTAGGTTTGAACTTTTCTTTATAATTTTTCTCTCTTTTAGGACACTTAGATGCATAATGAGAAAATTCATTACAACTCCAACATTTAAAGATTTTCTTACCATATTTTACTCTTCTTACGAGAATGGTTGCTCCTATCATTTTATCCTCATTAAATCTATTATTACTAAAAAAATATCCTCTAGCACTTGTGCTCCTTGATAGATTATGTAATATTTAGGCAGTAAAAGTTTTCTCTATTCTAGAGAATTCTCTAGACTATCTAACATCATTCTCAACTACTTCAATTCTCCCAAGTAGTGTTTCCTTGGTAAAATATTTGGTACAAGAGATCAACAATTGTATCATTTTGACTGCTTGCTTAAATGTTGGTGTTAAACTCTTTAATATCTTCTAGATCACCTCATCATCTTCCTTGGTTCTTCCTTGAGATCTGATACTTGTAGTAATTTTTGATATTTTGACTACATATGTTCTTATAGATTCATCTTCCATCATTTTAGCATCTTAAAATGCACAAATCTAACTTTGTAGCCTCAATTTATTAGAGTGCTCATCACCTTCAAAACTATTTTCCAAAGATTTCTAAATCTTATGAGAAGAATAATTTTTTTTTACCTAGTTGTACTCAATTTTAGAAAGTGCAGACAATAGTGCTTCTCTAGCTCTTATGTTACACATGAAAAGTTATCTCTCATCCTCGATACAAGATTCCTGTGCACTTTTAGTAATAATTGTCTTAAATCTGATTTTGTCAAGATCCAATATCCTAGAACCATACACAATAGATGTGTCTTCATCTTTTCCTTCTACCTATCATAATTTGTTTCATCAAACTTCATACTATCTTTTCTAAATATGTTTTCCATGGATCTCTCAAAGTTGTTAAACTTTATCTTCAAGGACCTAAAGCTCTAATACCAATTGCTAGAAATAATAGTCCATTGAGATAACTGAGAGGGGGGTGAATTAGTTATCCATTTAAAACATTGATCAACCTTAATTAAAATTAACCATTCAACCAAAGTAAATAGTAACAATAACAAGATGCACATACACAGTTACATCAAATTTTTTAACTACGAAAACCCTTAATTAGAGGGAAAGCCCTGGTGGGAATGTTTCTCACAAATATATACGGATATATATTCCTTAGAGGATGGACCCTATTAGGAGTCTATAAACACATTCAATACATAAGGATCCCTATTAGGAGACTTTGAATCCCTGTTAGGAGATTCAAACACTGTTAGGAGTTGTGCCAACTTTGTTAGGAGTTGTAGAAGACATAAGGATGCACTATCCAAATAGCTTCAAGGGAAAGACCAATAAACTCACTATCCAACTAATCTCTCAATTATTCCTTATAGAATAATTGTATCTTAGATCCAAGTATCAAACTTTGGATCACTAAACAAAACATTTACAATGAAGTTCTCTCCAACTTCACTCTGCTCTACTTATCTTTGCATATCAACTCTTTTTCTTTTATTCCACTCTTTGTGATTCTTGAAATAGTCCATAAAATCATATGCAATCAAAGGAAAATGTCCTTCCTTTATGCCAAATCCATAAAAAATAAATCTTGAGTTGACTATTACACCTTCTCAATTAATTATTATAGGACCTCATTAAGAACACGTTACACTTAGTGATAACATTAATTAGTTGCCTAGTAAATTTAATAAATTTCAATACATGTAATATTACAATAAGTGAGCTTAGAAATGTCATCACCAACATGTCTCTACATGCCTTTAATTACCTTTCTTCTCAAAATAACAATTATGCTAAGAGGTATAACACATTTACCAAAGCATGCTTCTATAACCTCTATCTCAGAACAATATTCACCAAAAATTTCATAACTTCTTCTCAACTTAATATATTTTTCTTCAAAGGTAATTTTAATATGCTAGGCACTTAGTAGTATCTCCCTTTAATCTTTCTAGTGTAAGTACCCAATGACCTATCTGTACCAACTTGATCTTTCAACTATTCTTCTATCAAATATCATAGAGAAATACTATGTTGACATCGATGACAAACACAATCATGAATATAACATATCATAATAATAATGATCTTATCATATTTATACAATACTCCCCCATAGAAGTATCATCAACATTCATGCTTTCAATAATGGTTATTAAATTGTATACAATATCTAAGAATTTAATACAAAAATAGAAAGCTAGTTGTTCATCCTAGATCTTGTCTCTTCTTTCATCTCCATCCTATTTTCTAAGATTTAATATGAAAAGTGTATTAAATTTAAGTTGTAATTCATTTTGAATTACATTTCAATTTACTTTTTCTAATAAAATAATGTGTTATATAAATACTTAATGTAAATTGGAATATCTTATATCGTACAAAAATTCATATAAATCAATCATTTAATGTTTTGTTGTTGATGTTTTAAAATGACAACCTACACTTGATTCATGGAGTTCTAGGGTTTGATAAGATGGTTGTTTATCATCTCTCTAGCAGTCCTAGAATTAGAAGAATTGAGGTAATCATCTATTATATTAGAACTCATGTTGAGAATTTGAAGTTTAAATAAATAAGGAGTGAATTACTAGGTACACCTACCTGAATTTTGTAGAGTTAAAAGTGGACAAGATATTAGGTTCTTGTTAGATGGTCCTTTTAATTTATGTCTCAGAGTGCCCATTATGGTCTCTAGATAATTCCTAGGTATTATGATCTTTTTAAGAGGTTTATAAAATTCTATCAAATCAGAAACTAATAGAATGGTAAAACTACTAGGGATACAAATTAATGAACCTCCTATTCCTCCTAAAAATAATATCATCACAAAAACTTGACTTATAATTGGGAGAGAAAAGGAGAGAGAAGATCTTGCAAAACAAATGGAAAAATTTGAGAATTAAGTCAAAGCTATAGAGAGAAGAATGAAGATCCATTTCCTTAAATTTTCTTCTAGTCTAACAACTTGGAAAAACCATATTACACAAGCTACACCCTCTGTTCCAAGTTGTAGACCTCTTATAAATAGCCAATTTTTTTCTCAGTTAATACCAATTTCCTCTTCTACTACTAATATCCATATAGTTGCAACTTAATGCATCAATATTCCCATGCAGACCCAAGTGGTTGGGTCAAGTACTTCAAATATCTTAGGTTTTCAAAAAAAGCCTATTTACATGGAAAGCTACAAACAAATGAAATTTGTAGGAATCCCTGGTTTCCCCCATCCCATTTTGTTTGAATTGAGATATAAGGTTATGAAAATTTCATGAAACAATGCTATAACTAGTGAAGAGCATCTTAGAAACTTCACTAATCTGTTAAATGATTATGAAGTGTGTTGGACTAACCACCAGACTTCCACATAGGGATTCATGACATGGTTTAACCACCTCCCATGTTCTATAAGTCTAGTGGTTGTATCAAGCATTAACAGGTCAATCTTTTGGTGTAACAACAACTATAGCTTGTAACGATTGGTATCAGAGCTTACTTATTTAGAAGAAGCTTAACAACTCGAATAAGATCCCTATGGATATGGAACAATTAAAGAAGAATTTTGAAGAAGCTCTTGAATATATTGATCACATTACTGATGAAATAAATGGCCTTAAATATAGATACAAAGATGTAAAATCTTACATTGGTGAACTAAAAGACAAGATAGATGATTTGAAGCAAAAAGGACATAGTGAGAAAACTAGTGATGATCATATCAAAGATCTATAGAAATAAAATGAGATCCTAAAACATGAGTTAAAGATAGTTAAACTTAAGCTAAGTCTTAAGAAAAATGGAGGAAAGAATGACTCTAAAATTAAAGATGAAAATACATATCTAAGATCCTAGTTAAGCAAGGTAACATCTGAATTGGAATGTATCAAGTTAGAGCATGCAAAATTAGAAAAATACAACACTACTGTGAAAGGTGAATTGGTAAAAACTAAACAGAAACTTCAGATATTATATACCAATAGTGAAAAGATTGAAGAACAAATATTTATACAAAGACCAAGTTATGACAAAATTGGACTTGGATTTTTCCTTGGGCAATATGCCAAGAAATATATTGAGAGAAAAGAACCTGATACTCTTGAAGTCAAGAAGCATCTGAGCAAAAAAAATGATACATCTAAAGACAAAGAGAATGTTACTCACTCTGAGAAATCTAAAGAATCTAATCAAGATAAGGATAATAGAAGTAAGGAATCTCATGCATGTGTGATGAACTTGAAGATGATTGCAAAGGTAAGTATTTCAAACCTATTTCTAATTTTTATTGTCATAATTGTCATGGATATGGGTAGTATGTAGTAGATTGTAAGAAACCTAAATTTTATAGTAGTAATGCAAATAGTAGAATGTTTAGGAACACTAACCATGTAGGAAACAAAAGAAGATCTCACAACAATGAAAGTGGAGAAAGAAGGCAAATTGTTTGTTAGAGATGCAACAATCTTAGACACATTACAAGGAATTGTAGAGCACCTGATGATTAGCAAAAAGAAAAAAGAAAAAATGTACCTATATGCCAATTATGTAATAATTTTAGACACACAACAAAGTTCTACAGAGTGGATAGAAGAGACTTGAAAAGGAATCAGAATTACAAAAGGAACAATAGAAGAAATGATAATAGTCTCAAGGAAGAGATGAAGGAGTAGACAAAATAATTCAAGGAAACATTTGTAAAGGAAAAGGATCTTGGAAGCTCTCATACAGCTCTAGAAGATGTGCCTAACAAGACAATGAAGTCACTTATTGTCTATGACTCATCCCGTTAAGCATTAGAATATCTGACGGAGGGGGTGAATCAATTATTCAAGGTCCAAATGTCCAAATCAAACTTTTCATCAAGTAAAGTGTGCCTATCTAACTATTTATTCATCCAAGCTTAAACATTTATATTCAACAAGTTACTGTAAATTAGCATGCAAGCATAACACATGAAAAGATCAACACATAACATAGTGATTTACATGGAAACCCAATTTGGGAAAACCAACAGTAACATGCTACTCTATTTTCACTCTTTTGAAGTGATGCCTTGTGAAAGGCCTACCCTAGTAAAGGCTACAACACATTGTTAAATGTGACCTAGTTAAAGGATTTAAACACCCTATTAGAAGTGGGCCTAGTTAGAAGACTTTAGAACATTCACTTAGAATATCACCCTATTAAAGGATTTACAAATGCCTATTAAACCAACTTAAGTCCATAGGATTTTCTTTTCCCCTAACTGATACAATTGCTAAAGAGTAAGAATAAGGGGGTTTTGACCTAATTACAACATACAACTTAACTTGTAGATTTCAAATCACTTCTTTAGCTCATAACATTGCTTGGCTTTTAGTCTCTACAATTTTGACAACTTGCCCTCCTTTCAAGCTTTGTCTCCTTGAGTCTCCATGCTCAATGTACCAGTGCAAAATTAGAAAAATACAACACTATTGTGAAAGGTGAGTTGGTAAAAAATAAAAAGAAACTTCAAAAAGTATATACCAATAGTGAAGAGATTGAAGAACAAATATCTATGCAAAGACCAAGTTATGAAAAAATTGGACTTGGATTTTTCCTTGGGCAATCTCCCAAGAAATATATTGAGAGAAAAGAACCTGGTACTCTTGAAGTCAAGAAGGATTTGAGCAAAACAAATGATACATCTAAAGAAAAAGAGAATGTTACTCACTCTGAGAAATCTAAAGAATCTGATCAAGATAAGGATAACAGAAGTAAGGAATCTCATGCATGTATGATGAACTTGAAGATGATTGCAAAGGTAAGTATTTCAAACCTATTTCTAATTTTTATTGTCATAATTGTCATGGATATGGGCAGTATGTAGTAAATTGTAAGAAACCTAAATTTTATAGTAGTAATGCAAATAGTAGAATGTTTAGGAACATTAACCATGTAGGAAACAAAAGAAGATCTCACAGCAATGAAAGTGGAGAAAGAAGACAAATTGTTTGTTAGAGATGCAACAATCTTGGACACATTGCAATGAATTGTAGAGCAACTAATGATTAGAAAAATGAAAAAAGAAGAAATGTACCTATATGCCAATTATGTAATAATTTTAGACACACAACAAAGTTCTACAAAGTGGATAGAAGAGACTTGAAAAGGAATCAAAATTATAGAAGGAACAATAGAAGAAATGATAATAGTCTTAAGGAAGAAATGAAGGAGTAGATAGAAGAATTCAAGGAAACATTTGTGAAGGCAAAGGATCCTAGAAGTTCTCATACAACTCTAGAAGATGTACCTAATATGACAATGAAGTCACTTATTGTCTATGACTCATCCTGTTAGAAATGCATTAGAATATCTAACGAGGGGGGTTGGGGTGGGGGGGGGGGGGGGTTGAATCAGTTATTCAAGGACCAAATGTCCAAATCAAAATTTTCATCAAGTAAAGTGTGCCTATCTAATTATTTATTCATCCAAGCTTAAACAGTCCTATTCAACAAGTTACTATAAATTAGCATGCAAGCATAACACATGAAAAAATCAACACATAACATAGTGATTTACGTGGAAACCCAATTTGAGAAAACCAGCAATAACATGCTACTCTATTTTCACTCTTCTGAAGTGATGCCCTATGAAAGGCCTACCCTATTAAAGACTACAACACATTGTCAAATGTGACCTAGTTAAAGGATTTAAACACCCTATTAGAAGTGGGCCTAGTTAGAAGACTTTAGAACATTCATTTGGAATATCACCTTGTTAAAGGATTTACAAATGGCTATTAAACCAACTTAAGTCCATAGGATTTTCTTTTACCCTAACTGATATAATTGCTAGAGAGTAAAAAAAGGGGGTTTTGACTTGATTACAACATACAACTTAACTTGTATATTTTAGATCACTTCTCTAGCTCATAACATTGCTTGGCTTTCAATCTTTGCAACTCTGACAGCTTGCCCTCCTTTCAAGCTTTGTCTCCTTGAGTCTCCATGCTCAATGTACTAGTGAAATCCTCTCTTTCTAACCACTTATCAAAGTAGAGTCTGTGTGCTCTATTCTTCCTTCTCCTAGATGTCTTCTCCTTGACACCCTTCTACCACTTTGCAACTTGACACTCTAGTAGCTCTTGCTTCTTGGCCTATGACTCCTTAAATAGAAGTCTAGAATTTCTTTTTTCACTCGATTCTTCCCTCCTTTGATTTCAATTTTAATTAATTAGGTAGGATTCATTGAATCTAACCCAAATTTTATTTCTTCTAAAAACATCATGAAGAATCCTCTTGAATTCACTCAAAAATAGTTTACATAGAACTCTGTGCCACCAGCTCATCATCCTTATCCTCCAACTAGTTCACAAAATTCAAGGTAAGAACTTTGTTGGCTTAGATCTAGTGAAATTTTGACTTTTCAATAATGCAACAACTTGACACTATTGAAATTCTAATGACCGACACATACTATGTTACTTAGCATCAACTATGTTTTACTGATGCTCAACACCTATTGTGGATTCACTCAACATCCACTAAGTTTTTTTGTTTGCTTGGCTCCTTCTATATCACTCGACACTTGAACTTCACTCGTTGCCTAAAGTTTACCCAACACACACTAGAGTTTGCATTTGCTTGACTCCAACTAAAAATTTACTCGGTTTAAACTAGCTTATTCGGCACTTACTAATGAACTTAGTTTAAGCTTTGCAGTCAACCTTGTTCCATCTTATATTTCTAGTGTTTCTAAGTGTGACCAACCTCTATATCTTCAAGTATATTATCAATACATCATTAACCATTGTCTTAGTTGATCCTTGCATTTCATACAAAATCATAACTCAACCTTTCCCTTAGGTGTTTTTTTTTACATCTTGATGATTAAATCCTCTTCATCAATCAACTAAGTGATATTACTTGGATCTTATAAGCAATTTTCATTCCTACAAATAGTAGGTTTGACATCAATGATAAAACAATGATTGAAAACATTTTTTCACCCTCTTTAATAGCCAATCTTCTTCTTATAATGATATTTTTCAATCAGATTTCCAAAAATCTCCCTCTTTGGCATTGATGGAAAAGAAAACTAATCAACCATTAAACCACACTATTCAACCAAGTTATCATAATGCTCACTAGGTTAGAATAGTAAGTCAAATGCCAAAAAGAAAACTAGATTGGATTACATAATTTCTTCCTCTCTTATTCTACTATCTTGATTACTTTACTTCTACTTCTACTTCTCCTTCTTAGCTATTGTATCCTTTTTCTTTCCTTTCTATCCTTCTTACAGTCTCTCCCTCTGTATGCATTTCTCATCTTCTATTGGATTACACAATTTCTTTCTCTATCCATATTTTTTGATTAGCTTCTTAATCTTTTCCTTTAACTATTGATCAGTTTTCGATATTTCTCCCTCAATCTCCATTCTTTTTCATTCTAACCTTATTGAATTTTATTGATCTATTGATCAATTTCTCATTGTATCTCCCTCTTTGACAACAATGTCAAAGACATGTTATCTCAGTATCTTAACATGGAAGTGTAGCATTTGTAGGTTTTTTCAATTTCTCCCTCTATCACCTTGCTTGTGACTAATTTGAAACTTCAGCACTTTAATTACTTCATGAATAATCTTAAAGTAAGTATCCTCTACATCAATGTGTAATATTTAAATAATCAATTCATTTGATGTAGGGTTGTCTTTTTTGTTACTTAAGTAGCCTTGGCTAGGGGTATCACCACTAACATACCTCTAAGATACTTGGACACATCTTTAGGTAGTGCTTTTGTGAAAATATCAGCAATTTGTTCCTTTGAGCTAACATATTCCTTTTTCACTTGTTTGTCTTCCACCAATTCTCTTACATAGTGATACTTGATTGAAATATGCTTGGTTTTGGCATGCATTACATGATTCTTTGATATGTTGATAGCACTTGTATTATCACAATAAAGTATCACAGGTTCATCTACCTCTTCTTTCATGCCTTGCAACAAATGTTTGATCCATACAATATTAGTGCAATTGATAGTAGCTACAACATATTCAACTTTTGTTGTAGACTGTGAGGTACAACTTTTCTTTTTGTTGGTCCACGTAATAAATCTTCTTCCCAAGAAAAGTGCTCCTCCACTGGTACTTTTTCTGTCATCAATATTACCTCCCCAATCTACATCAGTGTAGGCTCTTAATTCAAACTTTTCACTACTCTTGTAGTACAGACCAAAGTCATTAGTTCCTTTTAGGTACCTCAGTATTATCTTTATTTCCATTATGTGATTTTTCCTTAGGTTTGTAGAAAATCTTGTCACTATTACAATAGCTAATTGTAGTGCCTGCCCCTAAGTCGCATTTCTGTCATCCTTGCCAAACTCTTTTAGGCCAATTTATGTTTGATGATTAGTATTATTATTTTAGAGATTATCAGATGTTGTTGTACACTCAGTTTATTATATGATGAGATTACTTGGTACTCTATATTTCATGCATGTATGATGATTATTCAATATTTTCAGTTATCGATGATGATTAGTTAGATGGTTTATTATCACACGTGCTTTCTTATGGATACTTACCCCATACTGCATGTGTATGGTGTGCGTGTTTGTTTTCTTTATGTATGGTGTTTCTGATGTGGTTAAGGAAAGGAGTCGTAGTCACCTGCTAGTCGGGATCTACACGATACACCACTTCTTGCCATTGTCTGTTTAGCTTAGAATATTGTGTTCGTACATGCATGAATTTTATGCAGGTTGCAGGTACCGGGTATCGACTTTCCTGAATTGCCAGGATGAGCGTACCCTATCGCATTATCTCAATGGTAAGAGAGGGGAGATAAACTCTTAAGTCCAAATCCTAAACCCTTTAGCCAATTGTCCTAATTGATAATTAGGACAAGTATCTGAGTTAAGTACCCTCCGAATGCATCAAATGATGTTATTTCGTGATTATAACCCTTTTTGTTTGATTTAGTATGGTTCTTCTATGATGGGTTTTTATATGTTGCTTTATGAGTCCTTGATGTATTTTCTATTAATTAAGTTTAATTAAAAGGATTAATTAATGATTTAATTTAATAAAAAATTATTATGATATTTTAATATTTAATTATATTTAATTAATTGAGAAATTAATTAAATAAAAAGAATTAGATTTGGAGATAAAAGTTTAAGGATAATTTAGAACATTATAATATTTATTTAATTTAATAATAATATATTTAGAGTTCATTTTTAAATAAATGCTAAATATTATTATTAATTGAATTAATAAATATTTTATTAATTAAGTTATTAAAATGAATTAAGAAGTGGAAAAGATATTAAATTATTAAAAAGATTCTACATTGCATGATGCATGCATAAGTTTAAAATAAAAGAAATTTATTAAAAAGATTAATTAATGATTTAATTTAATAGAGAATTATTTTGATATCTTTAATATTTAATTAATTGAGAAATTAATTAAATAAAAGAACTAAATTTGGAGATTAAAGTTCAAAGATAAATTTAGAACAGGATAATATTTATTTAATTTAATAATAATATATTTAGAGTTCATTTTTAAATAAATGCTAAATATTATTGTTAATTAAATTAATTAAATATGTTATCAATTAAGTTCTAAAATAAATTAAAAGTTGAAAGATATTAAATTATTAAGAATTCTAGATCGCATGATCTAAGCATGAGTTTAAATATGAGAATTAAATTAAAAGATTAAATAATAGAAATTAATAATGTTATTTTAATTTCATGAAGTGCACATGAGATTAAAGTAATAAATTAATCTAAAATAGAAGTCAAGTAGAATATTAAATAAAGTTATTTAATAAATCAACTTAATGCACATGAAAGATGAATGCAAAATAAAATAAAAGATAAGAAAGGTTAATTGGAGTTAACTCAGTTGTGCAAAGAGTCTTCTCGGGTGAACGCACAATTAAGTGCCCCGATTTGAGGAGAAAATTTACTTATCACAAACGTTGGGGGTTCATTCTTGAAAAGGGGCAATTGGAGACAACATTTTTAGAGACGAATTTGGACGCGGATTTTGGGAGGCAAATCTTCTCACAATTCTTGGGTGTTTGTGTGTTAGCATCAGATTCAGGTAGGGTCTTGTGTTTTGATCATTGCTTGAATTATGCAATTTGATATTTCTGTCTACTTCGTGATTGTAAAAACTTGTCTTCTCAAATTTCATTGTATGAATGTGTCAATTCTTCATTCTGGATCTTTTTGCTATTCGATTTCATCTGTAAATCTAGATTGGAGAACCATTTTAGAAAACCTCGTTCGTAGGTAAAAAGGGAAATTGGGATCAAATTGGGATCTGTGTTTAATTAATAGACTTAAAGAATTTAAATTTGGCAGGAGTTTGAATCTTTGGAAATGAAAATTGTAGTTGAAAATTCGAATGGTTAATATTATTTTCTCTATCAGATTATATTTGTGAATGTTTATAAAAAAAAAAAAAAAATTAAAAATTTAGAATTAATTAATTATAAAATATATGTAATAATAAAACATATATTACTGAACTTAAATGAGAAGGGTTGTCTTTTAATAAACATTAATTATTTTATATATATTGTTAAATAAATCTAATTTAAAATAAACTTAATTTTATACATTTATAAAATAAAAAATAAAAAAATTTAAAAAAAATTATTAATTAAATATTTTGGGTGGGGCGGGGCCACCACTTCCCACGCCCCACACGCTCCCCCACGACTGCCGCAATAGTTGGTACTGCTGCCTGCGACAGCAATAACACCTGCAGCCGCAGGTGGACGACAGGCCTTTAAAAACGCCAATGTTTTATTTTTTTTTAAAAAAATATTACGATTTAAAAATTTTATAAATCGTTTTAAAAAAAAAAAAAAAACGTTTTAAATAGAATTACTTTATTTAATATTGTTATTAGATAATTTAAAATTATTAAATTTTAAATTATATTGAAATTTTATTATTATTTATTAATAATTTTATAAATAAATAAATTATTAATAAATATAATATGATTTCTTATGTATCATTAATTAATCTTAGTTATAGTTTGACTTAATTAAGATTAATTAAATCAAATATTTGTGTAAGCAAGTTTAATATTATAACATCAATTTTAATGGAAGCTCAGATTATTATAATCAACAAGGATTATTAATAATTTAATTATTACCTTAGATTGTTTTAGGACTTTGACTTAAGATCAATTAAGGGTAATTAGGTGTTTCATTTGGAGTTAGGAACGGGTTAATTTGTAAAGGTGAACTATGGGTTCTATCTGTTTAAAACATACGTTCAACTGGAAATGGAAACCTCACATTTACTCAATAGTATATTATCAATCAAATTGAACTATAAAACTTTTTATTTGAAAATAAACACTGAAAACTGAAACCTTATTGTTTAACTCAACTGTATATTTCAAATCAAAACCAATTGTGAGACTATGATGTTTTCTATATATTGTTTATGTTTGAGTGTTATGGGGTTGGTTTAGCGTTGACCAGTTTAGGTTGTCCCTAGAGGCTCGGGGTTGTGAATGTGATGTTATGATGATTTGTTCTCGATCTTTTCAAACCAACCAAGGTAATGTGATAGTATGCTCTATGATGGATGTATTTACTGTTTGTTATTGCTTTCCAATTTCCTTGTGTGAAGCTGAGGTGTATGTATTTGAGATACTTGACTTAACCATTTTTGAGTCTCGATCAGTTATACTTGGTTTGCTTTTCGGTCGCTTGAGAGGACTGAAGTGTTTGTTATGTTCTTGATGATGTCATGTTTTGACTTGACCATTTTGGAGTCTTCGATCAATATTGTAATTTACTATTGGGATACTTTCTCGTTGCTCATTGGAGAACCATTGGATTTTGTGATTTATCATTGATGCCTTCAGTTGCTGATAGAGAATTGTCGTGATCATATGATTATTATTGGATGCTTATCTGTTGCTCATGAAGAACTGATGTAATTTTGTGGCTTATCTTTTATGATGTTTTTCAGTTGCTTGTATAGGACTGAGGTGATTTTATTATGATTCATGATTTGTGATTTCATGAGCCTAGGGTAGGTTATCTATGTGTAGAGTCAGGAAGTGGCTTGCAACGGGGATCGGGACCCTAAGAGGCTACCTGGAGTAACCCATTGTAAGTTGTTTTAATAAGTGAAAACAAAGTTGTTTTAATAAGTGAAAACATTTACACTAAATAAGGGAAAATGAACCTAATAAGATAATTGTATGTTCTCTCCCATGCCTTGAGTGCTAGTACAGACTAGGATGGGGTAGAGAGAACGCTTGGTTACGACCTTGCATTCCATAGTATGCCTCGTCAGTATGAGAGGATACTAATGGCCGGAGGGATCAGTAGGGACCCAGGATTCCTAAGGGATTGCTCGGGTAACTTCTACGTGACTTTTGCGATGACACTTTCCCGCTTGCATATTAGGTTTCCTACGTGTCTTTGTGGTGCCTCTGGGTCTAGATGTCTATCTATGTTGGAACCCTTGAGTTAGTATACTTTTAGGATTTCCCAGACTTAGAGAGTACTTGTGTTTTGTGTTTTGATACCTTGTTTGGGACTTGAGACTATCTCCTCAGCGCGGTGTGAGTGGACCATTTAGGTTCCACGCAGTCGGGTGGTAGTGCTTTTACTCTTACCATTGAGATCCATTCCGTGGTCACCGTGGCTGGAGATTTCGTGATTGGCTTTTACCTTCACTATGTTCTTGGATTATTATGATGGATGGTTAGATTTTATGATAGATGTTTTATCATTATGGATGTATGGATGTATCATGTATGGTGAATAGTTTCATATATTTTTACTGTACCTTGTATCATGGATTTGAGGATGTTGTATCTTGATCTTTACATATGCATATTCTTTTAAAACTTTCATACTCTGTGACATGTACAGTGGATGATGGAGCATTCCGAATTAATTTGCCAAGGAGCATTCGGAACAAATGTATATTATGGACATTGGAGTTTCTAATTATTCTTTATTATGTATGTATTAGTTGTTAGACTTAGAATTTAATTAAATTTAAATGTGACTCAACGTCTTGGGATCTTTAAGAATTGTAACTTGCAATGTATGGTTGTCGATGATTACATGTTATTGCTTCCACTACTATGTGTTTGATGTGTATGCTATTCATTCTTACTTTTAAAAAAAAAAAAAAAAATGTTTAGCAAACTTAGTGAAACTTTAGGTTAATTCTTTTGGATCCCTTGGCGGGGTGTTACACTAATGTAATTCTTGGTCTACTATGTACAACATACTACAACTTTCTAATCATTGATCTATACATTGTTTGATTTACTTTAGCTGACTCATTATTCTTTGATAACTTATGTCCTATCACCATTGGTGTGCTAACTAGTTTTGAGTCTTCTAATCCAGATGTCTTGAGTATCTCCTTGATGTATTTTGATTGGGTCACAAATATGCCATACTTCAATTGGTGTACATGCAATCCAACAAAGAATTTGATTTCTCCAAACATTGAGATTTCAAACTCATGTTTCATTTGATCAGCAAAATCTTTGCATAGAACATCTTTTACTCCAAATATTATATTGTCAACAAAGATTTTAGATATTAAAATGTCTTTACCCTTTTCTACCTTGATATATAGTTTGTTGTTGTCATCTATTCTCTCAAATCCTATCTTCACAAGATATTTGTGTAGTCTCTCATACCATGCTCTAGGTGCTTGCTTCAAACCATAAAGTGTCTTATGTAGTTTAAAAACCTTATCCTTGTCATTGTCATCAACAAATCCCTCCAGTTGTTCTATGTAGACTTCCTCTTCTATCATACCATTTAGAAAAGTAGACTTCACGTCCATTTGGTAGACCTTGAAACCTTTGTAAGTAGCATATGCAAGCAGTTTTCTTACTCCTTTCATTCTTAAAATAGGAGAAAATGTTTCCCCATAATCCAGTCCTTTTTCTTGTGCATAGCCTTTTCAAAATAATTTGGCTTTATTTCTAGTTATCTCTTCATTATCATCAAGTTTTTTCCTAAACACCCATTTGGTACCAATTAGATTTTTATGGGTTGGTCTAGGAACTAGGGTCTAGGTTTTGTTCTTCTCAATCTGGTCTATCTCTTCTTCCATAGCTTTATACCAATCATCATCTTGTACTACATCTTTCATTATTTTGGGCTCAATTTTTATAAACAAGCGTGATTCATTCATTAGTCTACTCCTTGTGATTAGTCTAGCATCCTTATTACTAATGATTTGATCTGCAGGGTGATGTCTCCTTACATACTTGGCTAGTCTTGGTTCTATCCTTCTTTCCATATTTGTTTCTTTAGCTTTAGAGTCATTTTTCTCTTCTCCATCTAGTATTCCATTATCTCTTTCATGTGTACTATTTTCAATATTCACTAGTTGTGACTCGGCTGATACTGAAGTTTGTTGTTGATTCCCAACTTGATTGGCAACATTATTTTCAATAGTCATTCCTTCATAGAAGTATACAAAAGATCTATAATCTTATAGTTGTTTGGATTCATCAACTTGAACTTCTAAATGCTCATCAAAATTTATATTTTCACTCTCCACAATCTTGTTAGTGTTAGTATTCAAACACTTATATGCCTTACTTCTAGTGGAGTATCTAAAGAATACACCTTCATCACTCTCTGAATCAAACTTTCCATTTCTAGTATCTTTAAGAATATAGCATTTGAAACCAAATATTTTAAAAAATTTTACATTAGGTGAATGGACATACCATAGTTCAAAAGGTGTTGCAGTTATTCCTTTCTTGACTTAGACTCTATTCAAGGTGTAAACAATAATACTTATAGCTTCTCTCTAGTACTTTAGAGAAACATTTTTCTGCATCATCAATGTTCTTGCATAGTCTATCACTGATGTATTTCTTCATTTTGCAATAAAATTATGTGGTGGAGTTCTTGGTGCTGATGTTTTCCTTTTGATACCTTTGTCATTGTAGAATATCTCAAATTCTTTTGATGTAAACTCTCCTCCTGTGTCTAATCTTAGGCACTTCAGATTTTTTTCTATTTTCTTCTCAACTCTGGCCAAATACCACTTGACCATTTGAAATACATAAGATTTTATACTTCAAAAACATAGTAGTCATCATCCTAGAATAGTCATCTACAAACAACATTATGTATCTATCTCCTAGGTAGCTCGGTACTTTTATTGGTCCACATAAGTCTATATGGACTAACTCTAGTACTTCTTTGGAAGTTTATGTTTTTCTTTTGAAACTAGACTTAGTCATCCTCCCTAATTGACATTGTTCGTATATTGTATTTTTAGGTTTCTTCAATTTAGGAAAACCTCTGACTTTCTTCCTTTTGCTAATGCTAACCAGATTGTCAAAGTTGACATGTCACAATCTTTTATGCCATAACCACACATCATCAAATTTAAAAATACATGTTGCATCTTCCATATCTAAGTAAAACAAATTTACTCTAGTTTTTTCACCTTTTCCTATCAAATTTCCATCAATGTCATAGATTTTGGCAATTTCATTTCCAAATTCTTCTTTGCAACCTACATTGCCTAACTGTGATACACTCAACAAATTGTAGTTCAATCCTTAACATAGTAGGTATTATCACATGAAATTTTCTCTATAAGTTTAATTGAGCCTTGTCCTTTGATTTGACATGGAGCATCATTACCAAATCTAACACTATTTCCATTATACTGAGTAAAGGTAATAAACTTACTTTTATCTCCTATCATGTGATGTGAGCACCCACTATCTATGATCCACTTGTCATTCTTCTTCACACAAGTTACCAATGCTATTGCCTCATCTTAAACTTCATCTAATTCATCCTTCATGGCTACATAAACTACTTCATCATCATTCTCATTAGAATCCTCTTTAACAATGTAGCATATTTTTCCTTTGTCCTTGTAATCTCTATTATCATCTTGTCTCTTGTTCTTGCACTTGTTATCTTTGTAGTTCTTCTTATGTGTACACCTTGCAGCAATATGACCTACTTCATTGCAATTAAAACAAATCATAGGTAGCTTACCTTTGAATTTACCTTTGCCTCTATGGAATCTTCTAGCTAGTAGTGCTTCCAACTATTCCACATCTTCTTCATCTATGTTGCTATCACTAGATGCATGTTTTCCTTTTCTACTCTTGTTCTTTGATTTCACCTCCTCAGTGTCTTTCAATATTAGCTTGGCCTTGAAAGAACATTCAAGGTTCTTAGGTCTATAGTTATCTAAGTTGGACAATTCAAATGCAGTAAGTCTTCCCACTATTCCTTAAAAAGTTAGTGTGTTCCCTTATACTCACCTTATCTCTTGGATGGCTAAAACTATAATAACATAGATAGGGAGTAGGGTTCTCAAGTATTTGTTGTTAACAATCTATTTTTTCAATTGACCACCTAGACTTCTTATTGTACTTACCACTTCTTTCATTTTAGAGCCATATTGAGCAACATTCTCTCCTTCCTCCATTTTCATGTCATCAAAATTTCCTCTGAGGCTTTTTCTCTTTACTCTCTAAACATTCTGATCTCCTCCATAGATATCTGATAAGGCTTTGCACATCTTGAATGTACTATCACAACCTTTGATCTCATCAAATTTAGCATAACTGAGTGCAAAGGAAATCTCCAACATTGCCTGATTCTGCTCCTTCCCTTTGTTCAAATCATCTATAGAGAGGGGTCCAGCTGGATCTACGTGTTCCACTCCAATTGAGGTTTTTGCATAATCACCTATTGATCCAAGGTGCAATTTCATCGGGCTCTTCCATGCAAAGAAGTTGTCTTTGTTGAGCTTGGGAACTTCTCTCTTGGACATCTTCATCTTCCTATTTCTAGTACCTTGAAACTAAATCAGCAGATGGCTCTGATACCAATTGTTAGAAATGCTTTAGAATAATTGAGAGGGTGGGTTGAATCATTTATTCAAGGTCCAAATTTCCTAATCAAACTTTTCATCAAGTAAAGTGTGCCCATCTAACTATTTATTCATCCAAGCTTAAACGTTCCTATTCAGCAAGTTACTATAAATCAACATGCAATAACACATGAAATGATCAACACATAACACAATGATTTACATGAAAACACAATTTGGGAAAAACCACTAGTAATATGCTACTCTACTTTCACTCTTCTAAAGTGATGCCCTATGAAAGGCCTACCCTGTTAAAAGCTACAACACACTATTAGATCTGATTAGAGTATTTTAGAACATTCACTTGGAATGTCACCCTATTAAAGGATTTACAAATGGCTATTGAACTAACCTAAATCCATAAGATTTTCTTTTACTCTAACTAATACAATTGCTAGAGAGTAACAATAAGGGGGTTTCAACTTGATTATAGCATACAACTTAACTTGTAGATTTCAAATCGCTTCTTTAGCTCATAACATTGCTTGGCTTTAGGTCTCTATTGTTTTGATAGCTTTCCCTCCTTTCAAGCCTTGTCTCCTTGAGTCTTCGTGCCTAATGTACCAATGCAATTCTCTCTTTTTGACCACTTATTGAAGCAGAGTCTCTATGCTCTATTCTTCCTTCTCCTAGATGTCTTCTCCTTGACACCCTTCTACCACTTTACAATTTGGCACTCTATTTGCTCTTGTGTCTTGGCCTATGATTCCTTAAATAGAAGTTTTGAATTTATTTTCCTACTCAATTCTTCCCTCCTTTGATTTCAGTTTGAATGGATTAGGTAGGATTCATTGAATCTAACCCACATTTTGTTTCTTTTAGAAACATCATGAATAATCGGCTTGAATTTACTCAAAAATGGTTTACATAGAATTTTGTGCCACCAGCTCATCATCCTTATCCTCCAACTAGTTCATAAAATTTGAGGTAACAACTTTGTCAGCTCAGATCTGCCAAAACTTTGACTTTTCAATAATGCAATAGCTCAACACTATTGAAATTCTAATGCTCAACACATACTATGTTACTTGGCATCAACTATGTTTACTTGATGCTCAACACCTATTGTGGATTCACTCATCATCCACTAACTTTTTCTATTTTCTTAGCTCCTTCTATATCACTCAGCATTTGAATTTCACTCAACACTTGAAGTTTACTAAACATACACTAGATTTTGCATTTCCTTGGCTCCAACTAAAAATTTACTTAGCTTAAACTAGCTTATTTGGCACTTACTAATGAACTTAGTTTAAGCTTTGCAATCAACCTTGTTCCATCTTATACTTCTAGTGTTTCTAAGTGTGACCAATCTATGTATCTTCAAGTATGCTATCAATACATCATTTAACCATTGTCTTAGCTGATCCTTGCACTTCATTACAAAACTATAACTCAACTTTTCCCTTAGGTTCTTTTGTTACATCTTGTTGATTAAATCCTCTTCATCAATCAACTAAGTGATAGTACTTAGATCTTATAAGAAATTGTCATTCTTACAAATAGTAGGTTTGACATCAATGACAAAACAATAATTGAAAACATTCTTTATCAACAATCTCCCTCTTTGACATCCAATCTTCTTCTTACAATGATCTTTTTCAATCAGATTTCTAACACATCCTACCAAAATTAAGCATTCTCAGTGAAATAGAGCATTAGTTATTGATAACTAATGGCAAAAAAAAATTCATAGGTTGCACGATTAATAATAT
The DNA here is from genome assembly GCA_028749045.1 of Cupressus sempervirens. Classification (NCBI taxonomy): domain Eukaryota; kingdom Viridiplantae; phylum Streptophyta; class Pinopsida; order Cupressales; family Cupressaceae; genus Cupressus; species Cupressus sempervirens. The sequence goes on from CM053792.1 coordinate 546,702,751, forward strand.
GTACTAGACATTGAGAGAAGTCTATAGTGAACTGCACATTGCTTAATATGATCAAGATAAGGATATATAAGAAGGATAAGCTCTTTGTTATATACAAACAATGATATTGATAGAATAATGAAATGTTTCCAAGCTGAAATGAAGCAAAGGTGTAGGAAACCTCCTTTGCTAGTGGAGAAATATAAGGATGAACTGTGTTTCATAGTTGAAATAGATTTCACTTATATGGAGGTTGTAGTTCCTTGAGTTAAGTTTATTGAACCTATGGTTTATGAAATGAGTGAGGAATTGATTGAAGGGTATGCATAGATAATCCTTCACTCAAAAGTTGATTCTAAATGTCCTAGATGGGGGACATATATTAAGAAGACGAGAGAAGTTAAAACAAGTCAAATAATCGAGGACTCCAAGAAGAAGGTGGAAAAGGTGATTGATTCTATTCTGAAGGAATCAAAAATGACAAGAAGGGAATTTGATTAAGTGAAAAGCATAGCCATCAAAATGAAAGCCAGTGGTCAATTTGAGCTATTGACCCTTAAACCTATTGTAGTGACCAGACCTACTAAAGAGGTCACAGTTGCCGAGACAAGTGTGCAAGCACCTATTGTGCCATATGTAGCAGTTGCACAATACTAACTTCCAAAGAATCTAGTGAAGCCTAAGGAAGGGCCAACACCTAGGAAGTCTACAAGGCTTGAAAAGAAAAAAATTGCTCCTAAGAAGAGAGTAAAATAAACTACAAGTGGTCCAAGAAAGAAGAGAAGAACCTTGCAAATTAGTTCTTCTGAATCTAAAGAAGTAACTGGTGCCAGACCAGTAGAGCCAATTTATCAAGAAGCTGAGACCTTAGCCAGATGAAAGGCATGGAAACCCAAGGTAGATAATCTTAACATGAAAATTATTAATGACAATAATTTTTTGTAATTAAACAAATACTATGATTTCTACAATAATATGGATAGAAGATAGCTAGAGAATGCTATAGTTAGGAATATGATTCTTAAAGATAAAAGGTTTGATAGTATAAGAGGTTAGATACCTAAAGATTTGTATAATATACTAAGGAATAGAAAAAGAAGAGTGATAGAGGAAGATGAGAAAATAAGAATTAATATGGTGAAAAAGTTAAGCACTATAAATTATGAGGAAGAGTTAATAGAAATTGTGAAAGGAATAGCACCATCATTAAGGAACAAAAAGAGATCCATTCTCCTCATGGAAGGAAATTATGAAGAATTAAACATGGAAACTAAAAATTCTATAGTCGCATTCATGTCTACTATACCAAAGATGAGTGTGCAGTCAGAAAAAGGTAATGCCTATGTTAGAAAAGACTGCATAGCCAAAGAAGGAAAGCTCTATGCCCAAGGAGTCTGAGGAGTGTGTGCAGACAAAGGAAGCAAGTCTTACTGTAGGTAGTCCACCTCATAGTTTTGAGAAACCAATTGGAAAACCAATTTCTAGTGACTCACCACATATCACCATTGGTAGTGAATCTATGCAATTGGATAAAACCAATGTGATAGCTATAACTAAGGACCCATTTAAAGATTTTGGTGCCAGGATTATGGCAATATTGTGGATTACATCAACTCATTTTTTGAAGAAGAAGATAAAAAGCCAAAGGAAGAAGATGAAGCTTCTAAAAATAAAATTGAATCTAGCATTCAAGTAGTTACTTCAAGTGTTCCCTTAGCAACAACAATAGAAATACCCTCTACACCACCTACTCAAGCAGTAGTGGTCACAACACTAGTAGTTCAGTCAGATGAAGAAGATGATGAGAGAAATCTCATATCTTATTTGAGTAAATTTCTTGAGAAGAAGAAATTAGTCAAGTCTATTAAAATGAATTTAACTTTAGTTTTGGATAGGTTGGAAGAGATAGTAAGTGTTGTTGACACCTCCAGATATTGAATAGTGAGCATCAATTTTGTGTAAATTTTTTAATAATGAGCTCACTACACTTACTAATGTAGCTACAATTCAAGTTCAAATGAAGGATGATGTTAAAATCCTTAATACCATGTGTACTAATATAATGAATGATATAGAAACCTTTTATATATGCATTAAGGAATTAAGATAGTGTATAGAAGAAAGAAAACATGCTTATGCTAAGTGCAACTTGGCATACATCCATCCTCAAAGTTTTGATGATCAAATCAAAGAAAAGGTAACTAAGCTTCAGACACTAATAACTTTCTGAAATAGAATCAAAAGCTAGATACCATTGAGCATACAATGTAGACATTTCATGATAGTATAAGGGAAACTCAAGTAGAGAAAAAGAAATTTCTGAAGGGATTCAGTCTTTTGAGAGATCACTTATTGCCACAGGTAAAATTGCTAGAATTCAATTAGAGGAATGCTTGGTAGTAGAGTTCTCATATCAAAAATTTGTGGCTACAGATTTGAAACAATAGAGTTAGCTACATATGCCTTATGTGTGCTAATCAATGTATCTGATCCATTGAAAGATAGTTAGAAGAAACACTTTGCAAAGAGCAACTTTAGTGATTGCTTTTCTAAGTTTTGATGCATCTACTAGGTTTTAATAGATTTTTTTTTTTTGGAACCTTTGTCATTGATGTCAAAGAGGGAGAAATATGGAAAATTTTAATTGTAAGGAGGAGAAATAAGGAAAAGTGTAATTGATAGTTATATTTCAAAGTATAGTATTAAGTTTTTCTTCAAGGTAACTTTGTAATTAGAGTTATAAGGAATGTGATCCTTTCAAAACATGAATACAATGTTTGTTCTATGTTATGGTTATTTTTATAGCATGTTTGGGACTTAGCCAATTTTCCCAAAATGTTGCCATCGATGCCAAAGGGAGAGGTTGTTGACAATATGACCAATCAATCAGATAAGGTGAGCTATGTGGTTGTCATTTATGTTGACATATTTGTTTTTCAGTTTAGTCATGATCATTTATGAAGGAAATTTGTCTAAGTATTAGACAATGTTATACTAGCATGACAAATTTGATGATAGTAGAATATTCCCTTGGAATATTCTCTTGCATAGTTCACCAGAGATGCATGATGTCATACTAATGATGTATACTAGTGTGCATGTCCATATGACCAACTAAGTTTAAGTTATGAAGAAAATAGTAATGTAGTGATGATATAATGCAGAATAAAGCATGTCAGTAGAATGTGTTAAATGACTTGAATAATTATTTAATTATTAATTCTTGATGAGACGACTCTAAGAATGATATGTGAGCCTACTAAGGAAGAATTTAACAATATGTTTGGTATAAGTAAATAACTCTATTTTTGAAGTTAGTACATAATGTGATGTTGTGAAATGCATGGTAACTAGTAATTGTGAAGTAATATGAATGTTGTGAAATATAAGCAACAAGTGAATGTGATGTTATGATTTATGATTTGAAGCAATGTTATGCAATACATGATACAAATTGATATGTGAACAGTCACTCTTGTATGAATAATTAACAATCAAAATATTTGCAAAGTACAAAAAGTGATCTAATATTGTATGTATACTTATACTCTTGAACAACTTATTATATAGTTACATGTTAGGGCAGTGGGCTCTTCTTGCACAGATTTGTATATGATCTACCAACTCCTATCAGGGTTGAGGATTCTAACAAGGCCTAGTCTCCCAATAGGGGCTCGAGACACTATACAATTTTCATAGACTCCTAAGAGGGTCAATATCCTTAACCAGATTCTTTATATAGTGAATCATCTTGTGGATTCCATCCCACCAAGGTTTTCCCTTGGCTAAGGTCTCCCTAGGTAAAAAAATATGGTGTTATGAGCTCTCTCTATTTATGGTGTTTATTTTGTTTAGCACTATTGGTTTTCTTTCTTATACATGTGGAATTGTAATTAATAATATTTAGTTTGGCTAAAAAGATTCATAATATTGATTCACCCCCCTCTCTCAATATTATGTATTTCTAACAAGTGGTATCAGAGCTTGGTGACAAGTTCAAATCTCCTCAAGTAACGTTGAGGGGGGAATTGTTGGACTAACTACTAGCCTTCCCCTTTGGGATTTGTGACATGGTTTAACCACCTCTTGTAATGCCCCGCCCAGAGATCCTTGGAAAAAAGGATGAAATACAAGCCAAATTTTTTTTTTTTTACAAGTATGAATGCACGTGACAACATCATACAAGGATCACAAAGATCGCAACAGAAGACTTCACCACAATCTTGGCAACCAATAGATCTCGGAATGCCATAACCAATTGACACACGTGAACAAAAGCCAACAACCACCACAAACAAGATGAGGGCTCAAGAAATGACCACTCATTAACAAAACACCAAGCTGGGGTAAAATGCAGAATCCTAAAATTTGGCTAAGCCCGAAATCTTGAAGCCCTAAAAATTGGCTAAGTCTGGATTTTTGAAGCCCTGAAATTTCCTAGAATGCTTAACTTGTCTCTGAGAGGTCTGAAACCTATCTCAAAATATTTTTCGCATATATTAAAATATATCTTAAGTATAAGGAATTAAATATATGTCACCTTATACTTTAATGATATATTTTAAACCCCTAGGAAATCTGTTTTGAACTAGGAAGGTGTAAAAACCAAAAGGATGTCCAAAACCAACTTTCAAACTTTCATTTGACAAGCCTAGATAGCCCCTGCTTCTCACACAAGAAAGTACACTAATCTGGAGTTTCGTTGAGATCTTGCACCGCTACGCATGAGAAAGTGCACAGCTTCGTGCGAGGACTTCTAAGCATCGTGCAAGGGCTTTCATTCTCATGCGAGGACTTACATTCTCATGCAAGGATTCCCTTTGCACTGTGTGAGGACTTTCATTCTCACGTGAGGAAGTGTATTCTCTCATGCAAGGAAATACATTCTCGCATGAGGAACTATTGTTCCATGCAAGAAAACAAATCAGTGCGACAACAAAATACAAACGAAAAGCTTAAAAACAAGGAAACCTCCACACCGGGGAGTATCGGATCCATGTAAATCAAGAATGAACACTTGAGAGCATTAATAGCAAGGAAAGAGGAACATCTAACCATCTAAACCATAACAGTAATGAACATATTGAAAACAACATCGCAGTAAACATAAGTAACATCACAATGTATAGAAATAACATTGCAATAACTGAACAACCAAACTAAGTACATGGTTTGTCCCAACTGTCAATAGCATCATAAGACCATCATGGGTCCTAGCCATCCCTCGTGCATAACATCCCAAGCCACTGACCAAATTGTCAGTACTGTCATAATAGAGACATCACTACTAAAACATGCAAGAATATATGCATAAAGAATCTAACATGCTAGTAGAAAAACATAAGATAATCCTATAATAGATAACATCACCTATCACATGCTAAACATCAATAAGCAATATATATGCTACTACAACAATTTACATCATCTAATCATATGCTAAACATTATAATATGGGAATGCGTCAAGTAAACTAATATCATCTAAACATGATATCCAAGCATTCCAATGAAAGCATAAATCACAAGAAAGCATACTCTGAAACCTGAAGTACCAAATGAAAACATCCAACAATAGTCACACTAGGAAAAAAGACCATCTCTGTACATCAGTCCCTAGTAGTGGTGAAGCTAGCTAAAGCTCCCAACCATGTGGAATCCATAGGTCCACACCCACCATGCTAATGGAGATAATGATCCAACCACAAACACACATAAAGCACAACATCCAAGGCTAACACTAACGCTAGACAATATGATGGTTGTAACCAAGAACCTAAGACAGTGCAAGGAGTACAGGTCCTGGTTAGACACTCAATAGGCTACTAAGTAGGGGCTGACATCATGGAGATTCACTTGGTATCGACAAGCCCAAGCTCAGATTGTGCATTTCAACTCCTCAATAGAGGGCCCCACACACACATTTTATTATCTTAAATTTTATTACCAATCACACATTTTCTTTAATTACCACTTATTTAAAACTTCCTATCCTCCGCCAACCCTATGGGACTAAGGTCACTAGGCTATGATATAGAAGCCCCCTCCATATGCTACCCTACCCTACCCATGCTCATCCTACAACAAGTGCCCGTGGGCATGCATACTCCCATCCCAACCCTAATGATCATAACTTCCAGAACTACCATGGAAGATTGGGCCTCGCAAGTCACCTGACAAATGTACATGCACATACTTGTGTGTGGCACACCACCATCACAAAGATCAAAACACAAGGATAAGATGAGAATATAATGCAAAGAAAACACCCAACTGAAAGCAACAAGGGAAGGATAGATTCTACACGAATCTCGAGCTAATAAAATCATAAATCATGAAATCACTCAACCGGCCTCAATTCGAGAGTATGGATTTTACATGAATCCCAATGATGTAATAAGACCAAACATCATGAACTCACTCAACTAGCCTCAATCCAAGAGTATGGACTCTACATGAATTCTAGAAATCACGAAACAAAAGCAAAGGTCTAAATGAAACAATAACACTAGGTATAAAATCACTCAACCGAACACAATGTCAGGAGTATAGATGCAACATGCATCCCAATGCAACATAAAAGTGCAATAGGGGTCTGACTGATATCCAAAAAGATCATCTAGGTCCATGACCCACATTGTGCCAAGAAAACTCGAGAAAATAGGGTGGCACCGAAAATAAGGTAAAAACTCCAAATTTTGGAAAAACTATAAAAATAAAACCCATTTGACCTTTGGGCACAAAAACTCCAAAAATCCAAAAATAAATGGAATCAGACACCATATGCAAAAATGGTCAGCATAATGGCATAAAATTCCAAACCCTCATCCCGAAAAAAGGGAAATGTTCATACCTGCCCAATCGGGTAGAACTAACATACAAAAACAGAGGGGAGCACTAGTTCTCAGCCTCCAAACAAATGGCTACCAAAAATAGAAGGAGAAAAAAAGTAGAAACAATAAAATAGGAAAGCCCTACCTCACAACCAAAAGAGCAAAATGGGAATCTGAACCATAAAATAAATATCCCGCAGTAGTAGCTGAAAATTATGGCAATCTAAGGTTTTTTAGAGTTGGATCCGACGAGCCCAACCTCGTGACAATCCCATGCCCGTGGCTCTCACAATGAACAAAACAATAAATCCTCATGAAGAGGATTTTGGGTTTTACTCTCCAACTTTCAAATTCAAAAGTGAGAAGTGAGGAATTTGAATTCCTTTTTGGATATTTATTCACTTTTCGAGTGAATAATTGATTAGGGAAAATAACCAACCAACATAGTTAAACCCCGAATTGATCCAAATGAAAATAGGCTATTCCTATAAATAGGAATTCATCTATGGCAAAGCTGGCAGAAATAAAATAAATCAATTAAAAATCTTGAAAACTCAAAAACACATAAATCTCCTTAACAACTTTCACGACAATGCAAACCTCTAAATGCACAGACACGCTTACTGGTCTAATCACATAATGCAAATGAGTTTAGATTTAATAATCATTGAAAAGTTTAATTTAAACATTTAATTAAAGATATGTCGACCATATAAGGATGACATTGGTAAAATATGAAAGGCTGAATCACTAACTCCATGTGCCACTGCCAAGGATATAAATCCTACACACTAAACAACATGATCAAGTGCAATTGCATAAAATAACATAGCCAAAGAAATAAATGTATTAAATCACCTAATTTCACCATTTATTTAATTATATTAAAATAATCTATTTACATCACCCACATTCACATAAAGCATAACAACGCAAGAATGAAGTAAATAACCATAGCATTAAATCCATCACCTAACATAATCAAAGGTATGTCCAAATACTAGATTACTAGATATCATCATAAAAACACACTGTCATCTCAAAATGGCATCATCATGCAATATGATTAACTGAACAACATAGTAGTCTAATATCTATGATACTAAAATCAAGGTATAACATCTAACCCTCGGGTCGTCTCAAATATAAAGCATCGCATGAGTAAAAATATCTCTCTAATTAGAAATATAACATGGTAAATGTTTGCAACAAATAACCAAATAATCTAACATGAACAATCCATTCTAATTACTTAAGCATTCAATAATGATTGTTTAAACAACAATAAAAAGGCACTTAAAACACATAAGCAAACACAGTCATAAACATGACAACTCGCTACTATAGGAACCTGGTCCAGTGTAGCATGGTAATAGTACACAGTGCAATCTTTGCACACATCTCAAGGTAATCACAAAACAACCTCATGATACCACATCGATCTTGGTAAGCACTGGCACAAACCTTGATGAACCACAAATCAAATCATAATCTCATAGATCATCCAAAAGCATAAACAGAGCAACTGATAAAAAAACCATAAATCCAAACATCTCTACAATGTAGACCACTTAGGGTCACAATTATGATCCCATCACAACAAAAGATCAACAAGGTTGCATCCATTAGGATGACTTACAAAAGTCAAATGCGAGAGGCACTACACCTCTCATGTTCTATAAGTCTAGTGGTTGTATCAAGCATTAATAGGTCAATCTTTTGGTGCAATGACAACTCTAGCTTGTAAAAAAGTAGAGCATGAACATTTAGTTATAAAGTTGTTTGTGCATTCATGCATTGAGGATTCAAGAGATTCATTCAAAAGATTTCCTGATGATAGTATTTTCTCATGGGATGACCTAGAAAAGATATTCAAAGAAAAATATGGTGACAATACTAATGCAAGCTTCATGTTGAATGAGTTCTATAATATTAAGAAAAATTAGAATGAATCAACATTTGATTTTAATGTGAGATTCTAGAAAGGAATTTATAAATTATTTCAAGTTATGAGACTAGGTGACAATGTGTGTCTCACTATCTATTTTAATGCCTTTGATATCAAAATGGTATATATTCTAAGAGATAAAGATCCCAGAACATTAAAGGATTCTTTCAAGACAATTGTCAACATTGAAAACAATAGAACAACATCTAATAAGATTGGGAGGAGAGATGATCCAAAGTTGTTCAACCCTATGGGAAATAGGAAAGAAGGTGATAATGTTGGATACAATTGTTAATTGTGTATTGTTTTTGATGTTACACAAATGTCATATCAGTCATCAAATAGAGTCTATCAAGCTTAGATGGTTAGCAAAGCAATCTATAGTGACTATCGAGCGTTCCTGAACATTACACAGAAAGTTAGCTTTTACCGAGATCACTCGATAAATGAAGGAAGGTTACATAGTAAGTTAGCTCCTACCGAGCTCACTCGAGCATCAAAGAATTTTGTAGTAGAAAGTTAATGTTAACCGAGCTCCTAAGGTTAACAAAGGGAAAGTCAATGTCTACTGAGTTCACTCGGTCATCGAAGAAAAAAGTTAGCTTTTACCAAACTCACTTGGTAAATGAAGGAAGGTGAGTGTTTACCGAGTTAACTCGGTCTCCGAAAGAAGTTGCAAAGTTTGTAGTGTTTACCAAGCTTCACTTGGTTAACACTGAGGAAACCATTCTGGAGTAGTGGTCACTGAGCTGGGTTGGGCAGCGAAGGATTTTATTGTTCTAAAGAATTAAGTTTAACTATTTTGTGCAGCCGACTGATTTAATATTTTTTAGTTGTTGTAACTTGTAATTGAGTTGACTTGACAATCTGTAAGGTATATATGAAATGTTAGGTTGTGAATTCATAAGGTGTAAGAATGTGGATGCATAAGAGTGTGAATGTATGGATATGGAATGAGAAAATATTGAATATATGAGTGAATGTTGAATAAGGATTAGATATGCTTATAGAGTTGCAAAGTTGTATTCGATCAATGAGGATCTAGTGAAGTAGAACAAAGATCTGTATTCAGCAAAGATAAGTTGCATATATCTCAGATCACTTCATTGTTGCTTTCTAATCATTGTAACAGTGATTCAAAATCTCTTAACAGAGTTGGTTTGATAGCCATTTTGTAAATCCTCTAACTAGGTGACAATTCGGTTGAATTGTTTTAAAGACCTCTGACAAGGCCACTTCTAACAAGGTGATTAAATCCTCTAACAGGGTCACACCTAATAGTGTGTTTTGTAACCATTAACAGAGTTGGCTTCTAACAGGGCTCACTTCAGAAGAGTGAAAATTGGTAACTAGTTACTTGGTGGTTTTTCCCAAATTGGGTTTCCACATTAAATCTAGTGTCTCTTGTGTTCATGTTATTTCTTTACGCATGCATGTTAATCACTTTAAATGCTCAATAAGTTAATAGAACATCTATCAAGTTTTAGCATTCATTTGTGTGGTTATTGAGTATCAGCAGTAACTATATTTTAAGACATCTAAGGATCTATGGATTTATTTTTGTGGTAACTAATTCACCCCTCCCCTCTCAATTACTCCATCTCTATTTCCAACAATTGGTATTAGAGCTTTTCGTGCCTGCAAGAAAGATTTCAAGGATCTAAGCTAAAGATCAGGATGTCTTACAAGAGGGAAATTTCAAGGCTTAACAAAAATAACTTCTCAGCATGGGAAGGGTTGATGAGACTCCATCTAGCTTCTATTGGAGACACAAAACTAAAATACCTTGATGAAAAATATGCAGAACTAGTTGGTACACTATTTGTCAATGATATTGCTGAAAAAAAGACTCACAACATTATGATGATAGATATAGCATCTACTCTGAGTTATGAAGAATTTGATGATATCAAGGACTATAAATCTACTTTTGAAATGTGAAAAAAGCTAAAAGAGATCTATGGAGGAGATGATAATGTTAGAAGAGCCAAAGCAAAAAGTCTAAGAGGACAATTTGATCAAATGAGAATGAGAGAGGATGAAAAAATTTCCAAATATGTTGAAAGAGTTAAAGCATGTGTCAACACAATCAAAGCTTCAGGAGGAGATATCAGTGAAGAGATAGTCATAAGTAAAGTTCTTAGAACATTACTACCAATCTATGCAATTAGAGTTTCTACAATTTAAGAAAGAAGATGTGAAGCAAATTATAAGATAAATCTAGAGGCTATAGTTGGAAGATTGACTACATTTGAACTGGACAACTTTGATAACTATGTTCCAGCTTCCAAGAACATTGAATCAGCATTTGAAGCCAAGCTTTCACTCAAGGAGAAAGGCAAAAAGAAAAAGGAATCTCAGTTAGAAAATGAAGATGAATCAGACCAAAGTTCAGACAGTGATCTTGAAGTAATTGAAGCCCTTTTAGCAAGGAAGTATTCTAGAGGTAGAGGAAAATAAAAAGGTAAATTACCTTTAATCTATTTTTCATGTGAAGAAGTTGGTCATATTGTTGCTAGGTCTCCAAACAAGCAGAATAAAGATGAAAAGAAAGATAAAAAATGGAATGGCAAGAAAGACTTCAGATCATTCAAGGATAAAGGTAAGAAAACATGTTTTATGGCTAAAGATTCTAATGATTCTAATGATGAAGAAGAAGATGAAATTTTCTACATTGTTGTGAAAGATGAATCTGATAATGATGAGGAAATGGCACTCATTTCTCATATGAGCAAAACTGATACATGGATCATAGATAGTGGTTGTTCTCATCACATGACTGGTGACAAAACTAAGTTTGAATACTTTGAAGACTATGATGGTGGCAGTGTAAGATTTGGTAACAATGAACCTTGTTGTACAAAAGGAAGAGGAAGAATCTCTCTAACCAAGGAACTTATATGTGATAATGCCTATTGGTTAGAAGGACTAAAGCATAATTTTTTAAGTGTGACAAAACTACTAAATAATGGATTCAAAGTAGAATTCATGCATGGTAAAGCAAGACTGATAGATGGCAAAGGAAAGCTGATTGGATCAGGTACTCAAACTAAAGGTAACTTGTTCTATCTTGAACTAGGTGAATGTTCATGTTTCATTGCTCAAATTGAACAAAGTTGGTTATGGCATAAAATGTTGTGTCATGTAAATTTTGATAATTTGGTAAAAATAAGCAAATTCAAGAAAGTAAGAGGCATTCCTAACATTAAAAAACCTGAGGTCGATCTATGCAAAAATTTTCAGATTGAAAAGATGGGAAAGACTAGTTTTAAAAGTAAAAAATATCAGTCTGAAGATATATTAGAAATTGTGCATACTAATTTATGTGGACCCATTGGAATTGAAAGCTATACTAGAGAAAAGTTCTTCATTCTTTTTGTTGATGATTACTCAAGAATGATCATGACAGTCATGTATCTAAGAAACAAATTAGAAGCATTTGAAAAGTTCAAATGGTATTTGGCCAGAGTAGAAAAAGAAACAGGGAAAAGATTAAAATGCTTGAGGTCAAACAGAGGTGGAGAATTCATTTCACATGAGTTTAATAACTTTTGCATTGAAAGAGGAATCAAAAGATAAGTATCAACCCCTGGAACACCCTAGCAAAATGGAATAGCTGAAAGAAGAAATAGATCCATCATAGATTGTGCAAGAACTTTAATGATTATAAATAGAATTGCTATCAAATACTGGAAGGAAGCTATCAGCACTACAGTTTATACCTTGAACTGAGTACAGCTAAAGAAAGACTCATTCAAAACTCCCTATGAGTTATGGTATGGTTATAAACCTAATGTAAGTTACCTTAAAGTATTTGGAAGTAAATGTTACATTTTGAAAGAATCTAGAAAAGGAAAATTTGATATGAAAGGTGATGAAGGTATATTCTTTGGATACTCATACAAAAGTAAGACATTTAGATGTTTGAACTTGTCTACTCACAAAGTCATAGAAAGTGCACATGTGAAAGTTGATGAGTTTGTAGAAAGGACTGAAGAAGAAAGCAAAAGGGAACTAGAAGATTATAAAAGGTTTGTCTTCAGTGAACCTAATACAATACCAGTTACATCAGAGAATCAAGAATCTTCTACTCTCGAGTCATCTGCAACCGAGTTATAGGAAGTTCAAACTGAGTAAGTGTCTACCGAGCAAGTATCTACTGAGTCTGAAGGACCCGAGCAAATGTCTACCAAGCCAGAACAGATAGAACCTAAAGTTGAAATGCAAGAAGATAATAATGAAATTCATTCAAAAGGCAAGGAACCTGTATTAGCTAAGTATGTCAGGAGACATCATTTAGCAAATCAGATCATTGGAGATAAATCTGAAGGAACCATGACAAGAAATAAGTTTAAATGTACTTGTTTACTTGCTAATTTTGAACCTAGAAATATCAAAGATGCATTGGAAAATGATAGTTGGATTGAGGCTATGAATGAAGAGATAGTGTAGATAGAGAAAAATAAGACATGGACTCTTGTACCCAGACCTAAAGACAAAAATGTGATTGGAACTAAGTGGGTATTCAAAAACAAGTTGGATGAAGATGGTAAGGTATCAAGAAACAAAGCTAGACTAGTATACAAAGGATATGCTCAAGAAGAAGGAATAGACTATGGAGAAACTTTTGCTCCTATTGCAAGATTGGAAGGAGTCAGAACCTTACTAGCATATGCTACTCACAAAGGATTCAAAGTTTATCAGATGGATGTGAAGTCAACATTCCTCAATGGTATACTGGATGAAGAGGTTTACATTGAACAACATGAAGGTTTTGTTGATCCAGATAAGAAGAACATGGTTTATAAATTACACAAGGCATTATACGGTTTAAAATAAGCCCCTAGAGCATGGTATGAAAGATTGCATAACTATCTTATTCAAATTGGTTTTCAAAGAACTAATGATAACGGTAGCTTGTATATTAAGGAAGGACCAAATAATAAGATTGTCTTGTCAGAAATATTTGTAGATGATACTATTTTCACAAGGAATGATGATCTGTGCAAAGAATTCTCAGAACAAATGAACAAGGAATTTGAAATGTCTATGTTTGGTAAGATCAAATTCTTTGTTGGTTTTCAAATTCAATAGAATAAAAATGGTATCTACATCACTCAATCAAAATACATCAAGGAGATATTGAAAAAGTTTGGAATGAAAGATTGTAAACCAGTTGGGACTCCTATGTGTACTGAATTAAAACTTACCAAGGAAGATGAATCAAAAGAAGTAGATCAAACATTGTATAGATCTATGATTGGAAAGTCGCAGTATGTAGTTCATAATAGGCAGATATTGCCCTTGCAGTTGGTATTGTAGCAAGATTTTCAGCAAAACCAAGAGAAAATCACATGATGGCAATCAAAAGAATAATGAGATATTTGAAAGGAACTGAAGAGTATGGTTTATGGTATAAGTTTGGAGGAAATTTGGATTTGAAAGTGTTTACTGATGCTGATCGGCCAGGAAACCTTGATGACATTAAAAGTACAAGTGGAGGTGCATTCTTTCTTGGAAAGAGGTTGGTTTCTTGGACAAGAAAAAAGAAGAATTGTACATCTCAATCTACAGCAGAGACAGAGTATGTTGCTATAGAAATAAATTGTTCTAATATTGTTTGGTTTAAACAGTTCTTGGAAGGCATGAAGATGAAAATCAAAGAACCAATTGCTATGTTCTGTGATAATACAAGTGCAGTCAACATATCTAAGAATCCAATGATGAATTCCAAAACCAAGCACATTGCAATAAAATATCATTTTATCAAAGAATTGGTGCAAGATAAGGAGATTAGATTGGAATATGTTCATATAAAGGAACAAACTGCTGACATATTCACAAAACCATTACCTAAGGATGCATTCTTGTATCTAAGAGGTAAGTTAGGGGTCACTCCCCTATCTGAAGTTCACTAAAATAAAGTTTTAGTGATGCATCAACTCATACCAGATTAAAGATCTATTAGTTGATGCAGCATAACCAGGAAATATTGCATATGAATCAGTACTAAAGGTACACTAAAATTCATTTGAGTTGAGTTGTCTTTGGCATGTGTTGTCAAAGAGGAAGATTTTACTGTCATATCTCTCTGAAATTTGTTCAAAATATAAAGAGTTTGCTATGTAATTCCTTCATAGAGGGAGATTACTATAAAAGAGAGAGTTTTCTATCTTAGAGGGAGAATTGTTATGTTGACATGTTGTGTTTCCATATAAGAGAAAGACTTGTTTTCAAATTTCATTTCTGCTATGACATGTTGTGTTGCCATCAATGCCAAAGAGGGAGATTGTTGGATACAATTGTTAATTGTGTATTGTCTTTAATGTTACACAAATGTCATATCAGTCATCAAACAGAGTCTATCGAGCTCAGATGGTTAGCAAGGCAATCTATAGTGACTACCGAGTGTTCCTAAACATTACACAAAAAGTTAGATTTTACTGAGATCACTCGGTAAATGAAGGAAGGTTACATAGTAAGTTAGCTCTTACCGAGCTCACTTGGGCATCAAAGAATTTTGTAGAAGAAAGTTAATGTTAATCGAGCTCCCAAGGTTAACAAAGGGAAAGTCAATGTCTACCAAGTTCACTTGGTCATCGAAGAAAAAAGTTAGCTTTTACTGAGCTCACTTAGTAAATGAAGGAAGGTTAGTGTTTACCGAGTTAACTCAGTCTCCGAAGGAGGTTGCAAGGTTTGTAGTGTTTACCAAGATTCACTTGGTTAACACTAAGGAAACCATTCTGGAGTAGTGATCACTGAGCTAGGTCGGGCAGCAAAAGATTTTATTGTTCTAAAGAATTAAGTTTAACTATTTCGTGCAGCCGACTGATTTAATGTTTTTCAATTGTTGTAACTTGTAATTGAGCTGACTTGATAATCTATAAGGCATATATGAAAGGTCAAGTTGTGAATTCATAAGTTGTAAGAATATGGATGCATAAGAGTGTGAATGTATGGATATGGAATGAGCAAATACTAAATATATGAGCGAATGTTGAAGAAGGATTAGATATGCTTATGGAGCTGCAAAGTTGTATTCAATCAGTGAGGATCTAGTAAGCAGAACAGAGATCTATATTTAGCAAAGATAAGTTTCATATATCTCAAATCACTTCATTGTTGCTTTCTAATCATTGTAACAGTGATTCAAAATCTCTTAACAGAGTTGGTTTGACAACCATTTTTTAAATCCTCTAACTAGGTGACAATTCAGTTGAATTGTTTTAAAGTCCTCTGACAAGGCCACTTCTAATAGGGTGATTAAATCCTCTAACAGGGTCACACCTAACAATGTGTTTTGTAACCTTTAACAGGGTTGGCTCCTAACAGGGCTCACTTCAGAAGAGTGAAAATTGGTAACTAGTTACTTGGTGGTTTTTCCCAAATTGGGTTTCCATGTTAAATCTAGTGTCTCTTGTGTTCATGTTGTTTCTTTATGCATGCATGTTAATCACTTTAAATTCTCAATAAGTTAACAGAATATCTATCAAGTTTTAGCATTCATTTGTGTGGTTACCGAGTATCAGCAACAACTATAATTTTAATACATCTAAGGATCTGTGGATTTATTTTTGTGGCAACTGATTCACCCCTCCCCTCTCAGTTACTCCATCTCTATTTCCAACAGATAAGACTTTTACCACCAAGAAGCCTAAGGATGACAAAATGGATCAGATCTTAAATCTACTTAAGAATTTGAATCCTCCATCAGGCCATACCAATAAGCCTAATATTGGTGAAAAGCCATAGTTCAACAATAACTAAACTCTATCCATATGATACACAATGAAAGGATGGAAAGACCATCCCTAACCCTACATAAGGACCAAAGGAGAAAAACACACCGAATCCATTGTAGAGGAATTCTATAAATATGGTGGAAGAAATGTCTTGGTGTGTTATTTTCCAATCTACTCATTCCTTAACTATTATGTAGTTATCTAATCATTTTATACACATTAGTAAACAAAAAGTAGAGAGGGAGAGGAAAAAAAGATCCATGATGATGTCACATGAAACATGATTCATTTATGTGACAATGATGGAGAATATGATATAGAAGATTCTAAAATTGATGTTAGTAATTAGAGAAATATGTAATAGTTACATCATCAACAAGTTTTCTCAAATGATGAATATCAAGATGTTGATAAAATATGTAACATGATTGTACTTGCAGAACACATAAATTGAGACAAACTTCCCAATATGAAATTGATAGAATAACTACTAAGATGGTGGCTCAAGTTCATAGTACTTACAACTTGAGGAATATACCAATGAACAATACTTCTAAAAAAACATCTGGTATTTTCATTAAGGACATCACCCATAAGATTAATGATGAAGAAAAGAAAGACGATCCAATGGTTGTCAAGGTTAAGGTTAGTAAGGCCAAGAAATGGGAACCTTATAAGAAGGTGCAATTTTAAGGTGAAGAGGTAATCAAGATGAATACACAAGAAAGTAAATTAAACCTTGATGTTGTCAGACAAGTGGAGAAGCATGTCACAAGTATAAGATAATAGAGGTAATCCATGAAAACCTCTTATTTATGATATTGTTGACATGATTTCCATGTTATCACAAATTACTATAAAGTCCCTTTATATAAAATGTTTAGGATAGAGGAGCATAAAAGTAAAGCCCTTTCTTAGTTAGGGGTAATTAGAATAATAATATTGTTGAAAATGAGTAATAAGTAGGGCAAGAAGTGCCACTTGTAGTAAAAGAGAAGGAAGGCATAGGAGTCATGTCCAAAATAGTTCAAGTGTATTTGGATAATTATTCTACAACCTATAGAGAAAATGTTGACCCTTTCTTCCTTGGGGAAATCATAAATGGCAAGACCTTGAAGAACTACACGATTGAGTCAAGAGCCTCAAATATGATCATGCCAGGTAAGATCATGGAATCCCTTAGCTTGAAGGTAGATACAAAATAGGGTAAGTGTAGAGCTATGGATGCTAGAGAAGTCCCTATTATAGGTACCATCAATGCATTCCCATTCAAGTTAGTTTCTTATCCTAATGTTGACTTGACTATGACTATCCTAGTAGCTGATATTCCTCCCTAATATAGAATGCTACTCTATGGAGAATAGAGTGTTGCAATGGGAGGAGTCTAGTTAGCTAAATACCTTAGTAATAAAGGATTGGAAATCCTTCTACATTGACTCCATGACTATATAGAATCATGTATTTTCTTAAGTATAACATATTGACTTCATTTATTTTTCAACCCAAGAGTGTGAGCTTGAGAGGGTGGTTGCAAAGTATATGCTCTGATTCCTCTTTAAGTCATTAAAACTATAACAAGAAATAAATATTGAAGGAAACTAAGCTAGGAACTAAAATGACATTTTCCTTAAAGCCTAGAGTGATGCTACAAATAGTAAATCTATTTAAACACCTCTACTATAGGAATAGTTCAATGATTTTGTTATCAATGGTTGCATGAACAATATAAGTCTACTTTGTAAGGAAAGAAACTAAGAAAGGAAATCTATTCTAACAAAGTAATTAACTCGCCAAGTGGGCCCCTTTGGATGAGTGAATTTAAAACAATCAAGTCTGAAGGTGGGAACTTGAACTCTATATTCTATTCATTCATAATAAGCAATTACATTTGAAAACAAGATTATGCTCTACTAAACAGAACAATCTATTATATTTCCTTCTTATCAGAACCTAGAAAAGATCAAAGTCTAAAATCTCCTTTCCAGGTTACAATAGAAATTATTTAAAGGAAAGCTCAACAACTTCCTACTCCTAGGATCACTCCATTAATAAGGATCAATTATAGATCATAAAGTCTACAACAGAAACACTTATAATTGTGTTTTAACTCCCCTAGGAATATAGCAAGTTGAGGAAGCTATCTTCATGTACCACCATACTAGAATTTGCACCATGACCTACTAATGTGGTAATTCATCAATCATTTGGCCAACTTTGACTTTAGCACTGAAATGTTATCTTCAATATGCATGGCAACACTTGTAAAGTATTAAATGTAACAACTTTTGCATGCATGCATTTAGTTCATCATCAATGTTAGAAGAGATAATGATCAGATTATCACTCTTACAAATCCTATGGCTACAAGAAGGAACCTACCTAGACATAGCATAGATGAGGAAATATTTATTAGTATGTAATATCCTTCATTAAACTATGAAAACCATATATTTAAGCAAAGACAACATCACTGATTAATTTATGCTTGAATCTTCATGTCTTAACATTTAGATAGTATATTCATAAAACATAATTTATTTTGTTAAACCATAAAGTATTAAACTATTTCTTGCAAGATAACTACTAAAAGCAAGATAAAAAGTTCTCAAAATAAAGGCCTTTTAAAGGTTCATCATTTCGCAAACTGAACTATTGTTGGTCTCCAAAAATCATGAATTTCAAGATCCTAGCCCACACTCTCCAATGATTAGGTTTCCTTTCACCTAGCTCATTCTTCACATAGTCGAAGTAACCATAATTTTCCTTGAGTCTCTTCTAGCAAACTTCAGTAGTCACGTCATGATCTTTTGCATGGTCATTTACTACTAGTAGTGACTACAAGAGAATTTGGGTTTAATACCTTAATGGTAACCAATGTTTAAATTGATTTCTCCCCAAGTTGATATACCAAGGAATCCTTGTTATAGCAAGAGTCAAATTTTGTGGAGAGTGGCATTCTCTTATTTTTAAATCATGTGGCAATCAAGCCCATCATTTCCTTGAGGCAACAATTATTGTCTCAATAGTTTGAGATAAATGTTGTTCCCAATCTACAAAAGACTACTCTCTAACTACACTCACCTTACCAAGTCCTACAAGATTTCCCAAAATAGAAATCCAATCCAGATATACATTCATCTCAAATATTGGATGTCTAGCCTCATGAAAAAGGGTGTTGTCATCTCACTTTCCCTATAGGGTGCAGCTTGATATTTTATGCTTATTTCATTTTGCATCCATGACATTGATGCCATTAACTACACATCACCCACATAAAAAACTAGGTTCCATCTATGGTCATTAGGCACTACCAGATTATGGAGATAGAATTTAAGTAATAAGTTTTTCAAGGCCATATGAATAGATCGAAATGCATCATAAAATTCATGTGGAATAGAGAAAAAGGGGTTAAGTCCTTCCACAATTCTAGTTAACTTATAATTAGCAAATTATTCTTTAAGAAAAAAATCATATACTAGTGATAGCAACCTAGATTCCATTAGCTAAGGAATTAATCTTATAATCTGCTAAATTCTTCTCTTCATAACTTCATTCTAATGATAACTTTTTTTCAATTGGAAGCTCTACTCATTAATAATATTCTTTGATTCCTTTTTCTCCAAGTTCCATTGAGCTCTTTCCCATAATAGTTGTTGAAACAAATTAATTCCTGCAAATAAAGGTTTGGATAAATCTAGTGGTGGCAATGGGTCATGATGAAAGAGGTCTATCCATTTAGGCACCAATTGATGGGTTTTTTCAACACTTTGTGGTGTGAAACACCCACTTTTTCTTATGACAATAGTTGTTTCCTCTATTTCCTTCATGCTAGATTCTATAGTTGTTGTAGCTAATGTGTCCAACCCTTCTTGATCAAGTTTTTCTAACACTTCATTAAAAATTTTAGGCCTAAAGTCTAGATAATTTTTTGAAGTGAGTTCTAAAAAATTTTCACTAATGTCTTCCATAGAAGTGTTTTATTCAAATTCCTTAGACATTTCAACCCCATCAGCTTCCTTATTGCTATTGATAACCACATAATTGATACTACACATAGCTTCAGGTGGCAAATTCTGAGTTTTACTCTCAATTTCACTGACTTTAGTTTGTGGCAGTTTTCCCCCCTGAGAGGACTCTTTTTTCCACTTTTAGACACTTCTGGGATAATTTTAGGAATAGAGGCCTCCAAAACCATACCTTCAGAGAGTCTTTCACTTCACCTCATGTGGGGTGCTCATAGGCATGCGAATTTTTTTATTCCTACCTGCTTACATGTGCTTTTACCATGGGCACTATAGGAGGTTATTGTAGGTCTTCCTCCTATTGAGGGTGCAAGGGTGCATTAGGGTTACTCTCCTCATCTAATTACCCTATATTTTTTGCTTCAAGTTCACAAATTTTACTTTTGTCCTTTTTAATAGAAGACCTATTTTTAATAGGTAATGGGGCTTTAGGAACACTAGTAGTTTCTACCTATTTGCTTTTATTCTTTCTAGCAATGGAGTGTTTAGCCTTATGAATCTATTTCTTAGTTGGCTTAAGACTAGAGGAAGAGGCTTTAGGAGTATTTTTGAATCTAGGGACAACTTTACAGACTTGTGTGGACATACTTTCTCTTCATCCTAAATCTTGGCTTCTAGGGCCGACCAACCTAGGTTATACCTCCTTCATCTACAAGAATTCCTCCCATGACCTAATTGCTTGTTTTTTAAATTCTCTTTCTACAATTAGCTTTATCAAACCATGGTGAGACACTAAGTGATCACTTCCTAACTAGACTAGATAACCTTGCTTCTTAATAATATTGAGCACGAAGTTGGGGAGGTTTACCTATCTATAATCATGTCATAAGTGAGCCAATAGCTTGAAATGGAAACCATGAAATTATTTGTAATTTCCCTCACACATGAAATACTAGATGATAAATATAGTAGGTTAAGTAAAATCCATAGGCAATGATATCCTCAAAGTTCCTTGTTTCTTATCAATGTCCAATGGTGAGTCTTGGTGTATGCTAAATTGTGCCCTAGCTATCTTCAATTCAAACTCTTTCTCCCAATTTTCACCCTCTTGGGGTAATCTAGTAAGGTTTTTAGTTCCTTTCAAAACTCAATTGTCATACCTTTAACCACTACAACTCCATCTCTTAAGGTGGTCATAAATTGCAGATCTACTTCTTCATTAAATCCATCCAAAATAAGGAAATAATCTAGCCATCCCCTTCTTCTAAATATTTCACAAATGGTTACACCCCTCAAATAAGCTCGATGATCAACATGCTCATATATTTGTATACCCCTACCCATGGCCACTTACAACTGATTTGTAGAAAAAAATTGATGTTGAATGGTTACAATGTTGGCTCTAGTTTTCTAGAAAAATGGCACGTACAATTTAAAGTTAAATGCACCATATCTCACAATATATCCTTTGCATCAAATTTCATGATTTTTGTGTCTATACATGCTTGTCACCCGAACACATGAATCATCATTAAAAGTTAAATAACCTTTTTAAATTTCCTTAATTGCATAATGATGCAATCATAGAAGGACAAGTCACCAACATATGATATTGAATATGTACTTATTCCAGTCATCTCAATGCACTTTCAAGGTACATGCAATTTGGAAAGAAAATGTTTTTAAAAAGACAATCTAAAAAATAAATAAACAATATGTCATGTCACGCCCCAACCATCATAGCACTACTAAAATTTTGTTTCTTTTGGACTATGATAGTTAGACTCTAGATGACACATTATTACCTCCTATGGACATTGATATTTTGATCCTTAGACTATTTGATTTCATGTTATGTTATTGGGACATTGATACCTATATCATTATGCTATATGATGATTCCTTATGATGTTATTAGGACACTAATATTCTAATTATTTTTCATGATGTTATTTAGATATGCTTACTTACCTTCTTGATGATCCATATGTCATGATTAAGGCTTATGTTATATTCAAGTCAATGTTTGATTTTTGAATTGCGGTTTCCATATTGAGAGTAACATTAAGAATTCATATATCATTTATAGGAATAAACTAAAATTGTATACTTATATTATATTTGATGCATTTCTTAATGTTGATTAATTCCATAATTTTCTTTAAGAATAAATGATCATAATGTTTTACTATCTAGACTAGAAAATTGCTACAAATGTAAAGTGTGTAATGTGATATGAATTGAAATACATATTTCATATTAGTTATGTTCTTCATGGATGATAGAATCTATGTGATTTATATTTATGTTGTCATTTTATCACCTTATTTTTGGACTACTAATATTTTCAATAAGTGTGTAGGAAAGAAGCACATGGATTTATGGAGAACCTTGCTAGGTGTTTGAAAAACCAAGGTTAACCCTAAGGAGGTTATAACCTTTTTACCCTTGTATTTTATTTGTAAAACCAATTTGTGTGTATTATTGTGATTTTATAAAAGTAAAATTGTTCTTTTAATGGCTTGTCAAGTGTGTTGTGTGTGTTGTGGTGTCACTTGACACATGTTCTCTTTTGTAGCATGCTTAGTGGGATGGTAGGTGGTTGAGTGAACCATGGATTGGTTTGGTAGGAATTAGTTTTTCCTAGGTGTATTTATGGGTCCAAGAGGGATGTTTTTCATGCTAGGTCGAATGCACACCTTTTGTGAATTTCTAGGAGGTTTACACCATCCCTAGGGGTAGTTTGAGGCCTTATTTTAATGCCCATATGATATACCTTGGGGGTAGGGCCATTTTTAAGTAGTATAAGCTTCCCTAGGCATTGAAAAGAACACCCAAAATTGTGGATTCCCAAGTTGGCCGAATTTGGAAACTTAAGCATGAAAAAAAAAACATTCTAGGGGGGAGAATTTTGGGAGATCTAAAAATCTAAGTGAGGGTAATTTTGGGATAGGGAAAAAAAACAAGGAGAAGAAGATAGCTTAGGAGGAGCATTGCTAGTAAAAGAGAGGGAGCTCAAATTAGCTTGGAAACCAAGTTGGTATGAAAGCTTGCTGTCAAGTATGTTATTTTTATTATTTTATTCATGTGAGTTTTCTATAATGTTTCAGTTTTGGTGTATGGGTGTACTGTGATTTACTTTGTGTTGTGAATTTATGTGTTCTTGTTGCAGTTTTCTATTTGGGGTGTGACAAGGTGAGTCTCATCCTTTGGGAGGCAAAGAGAGCCTTGTGAGGGTAAGGGGTGCATAGGGAATGTGTTGGGTGAGAGTCTCTCCTTGTGTAGGAGAGGGATACAATATGGGTGTTATGGGTCCCATATGCCACCTTGTTGGAGTTATAAGTGTTGTAAGGATTCCATGTGAGGGCATCTATGTGTTTTTCAGTTGCCTTGTGAAGGCATGTTTATAAAATGTATAGCTTAGTGAAGGCATAGTTACATGTGGAGTCTCCCCAGCATTAATTTTCCACCCTTACCCCTTGAGATGGATCTACATGTGATCCTAAGTGGTCTACCTTGGTTGGCAATTTTTGTGGTTTTATATGTGAACTATAAAATGTGTGAACAGTTTTGTAATGTGAGCATTATGCTATAAATAGTTGTTAGTAATGTGTGTCCACCTAGTAAAGGTTCTCCCAGCTCAGGGGTGGCCTTGAAAAGGCCTAAGGTTGGGAGGAGAGTACCATGGGCTTGTTGGTGTGTATTTTATTGCAAGTTGTTGTCTATGGATTTGAAGACTTGAAGAGAAGAAGGATGTTGTCTTATTTTCATGTACGGCAAAAGCATACTTCCATGTGAATTCTTATTGTATTAGGGAGAGTCACCCTTGGGTAACCTCCAGTCTTGTGTTATATGATAGCTTGTATCGTGAAAATTATATAAGTGGACTATATTTGTTAATATGTTGCTACATTTAGTGATTAAGTGATTAAAGAAATTTAAATGTCATGCACTATTCTATAGTAGATAGAAATGAGTAAAGTTGTTATATTTTGTTTCTAAAACTATTCTAAAAGAAAATGTATGTATCTCCATTGAATTTGCTACATTTGGTTATTAAGATAGCCTGTTATAATTTCAAATAATATTTTGGTTGGAAGGAATTAAAGTGGTTAGTGAAGTTAATTAGTTAAATGTATTATAGTAATGTACATCAATATTGTAGATAAAGGAACAAAGAAATATATATATATATATATATATAGGTACATTAAATAGTTTCTTTGACTATAATATCAGGTGCACTACATAATACCAAATTGTAAAAAAAGCATGAATAAAAGAAAATGTATGCAAAGTTATACCCAAGGTACCTAACAAGTATTGTAGGAAAGATGTTCTAAAATGATCATCAAAATTGACAAAGTGATGGGATGGAATGGTAAGATGGAAGAAAGAGAAAAGTGGAAGTGGAATGGATGTGAGGAAGGTACTTCTAAAAGAAGTGTTTATTATGAAGGTCTCAAGAACTAGCAGGAGTTGAGTAGAAGACCTAGACTCAGTGGCTATAGAAATTACTATATCCTTATTATGCTGGAATTGCTACAAGAATTGTTCATGACTGGCTAGTTTATGGTAAAGCTTGAGGTGATGCCCATTAACAAGTAATTTGAAGTGAACAAGATCAATGGTACATAACTAAACTATACCATTTGGAAATAGGGAAACAATCTCATAGGGTCCTAGCCAACATATTTAGAACTTTCCTAGATTGTGATGGTATCTTGAGTCATAAAGGAGTGCCCAATTGCCTACAAAAAACATTTTCTATTTGATAAACTTATCATGCCACTATTTCCTTTGGTGTTGAATGAGCTCAGTATTGTTTAATGTATATTTCCTCTATTCATCAGGATTGTTTAAATTTATGATTCAATCTTGTTAAGCAATATTGAGCTCTATCCTGAGCTCCAAGGAAGTCTTAAATATTTTGTATTAGAATTCAATAGACATTATGGCTGACTTACCATAAATAAGTCCAAATGGAGTAAAACTAGTTGTGGACTTCCATGTGGTTTTGTAAGCCTAAAGGGCTTTAGGAAAGTGTGTTACCCAATCCTTCCTAAGAAGTGCTACAGTCTTAGTGAGAATAGGTTCTAGCTCCCTATTAGTAACTTCAACTTGAACATTAGCCTAAGGATGGTAATATGACGACTTACCATGCCTAATAGTATACTCCTTCATATGAGTAATTCTCATATTTGATGTAAACTGAGTCCCTTGATCAGATGCCAATTGCGTATGAACACCAAACCATGCAAAAGTGGATTCATATAAAAACTTTTCCACGTTGATATCCCTTGGATGTTTCATGGGTTTAGCTTCCACCCATTTGGTGACATGGTCAGTGCACATTGGAATGTAGGATTTTCCTTGTGAAGTAGGCTCAATGGGGCCTACAAATTTAATCCCCCATTTGTCAAAGGGTGTGACAACTACTTGAGGCTGTAGGGGCATTTCATCTGACTTAATGGGTCTTCCCATTCATTGACACTTATTACATTTCTTTGTATATCTAGTTGCATGCTTATACAAGCTTGGCCAATAATACCTTGTAGTTAAGATTTTGAAGGTTGTTTGTTTGGCTATAAAGTGACCTCCACAAGGTTCATCATGAAAAGCCTTCAAGACATCATATGTTTCATCTTCTCTTAGATATATATGCATGACTTGATTATGATTGGTATAAAACATAAATCCAACAATTCATGAATAATTAAAGCTCTTCTTTGCTAGTAGTTTTCTGGCTTGGGTAGAGAGGTGTACAAGCATTTTTCTTGCAGTGAGGTAGTTAGCAATATCTCTATACCAAGGGTTTTGTGTGGCCAATAGAAAAAGGTGCTCATCTAAAAATTTATCATCAATGGCTACAACATCATTTAGGGAAATGCAACCAAGAGAGAAAGTTGGCAACTACATTGGCCTTACTAGGTTTATCAACTATGGTGATGTTAGATTCTTTCTTGAGAAATAGCCATCGAGCCAATCTTCCTAAAATTGCAAGTTTTTTCACCAAATATTTGATAGCAGAATGGTCAGTGTAAACAAATGTCTTATTTCTAGTGATGTAATGCCTAAGTTTGTTGAGAGCATAAATGATTGCAAGTAATTCCTTTTCAGTGACTGTTGAATTGAATTCTACACCTTATAAATTCTTATTGATGAAATAAATAGCATGTTTAACATAGTATATTTTCTATCCCAAGTAATTTTTAGCACAACATCAATAGTATAGTCTGAGGCATCTATATGAATGTAAAAAGGTAAGCCCCAATTGGGTCCTCTCAAAATAGGCACTATGGTAATAACTTCCTTAAGTTGCACGACGAATGTTTCATAGTCAGAATCCCAAACAAATTTAGAGTCCTTTTTGGGAAAGTTGTAGAGAGGTGCTAAAAGTTGACTAATTTTTTTAATAAATCTTCTATAATATCCAGCATGTCCCAAAAAACTTTGCTCATCCTTTTCTTTTTTGTTGTTGACGAGGTACTGATAACTTCAATCTTTACCAGATCTACTTGGATTCCTCTTGATGAAATGAAATGGCCTAGGACTACCCCTTCCTCCATCATCATAAAATATTTCTCACTATTAAAATATAGGTTATAGTCTTAACATATCATAAGCACTATTTCTAAATTTTGTTTTGCTTCTTAAAAAGTAATGTACCATAAATGATGAAATCATCCATATAGATCTCCATACAATCAGCATCAATATCTTGAAAAATACTAATAACAACTTGTTGAAATATGGTTGAGGCATTACACAAGCCAATAGGTAATACTAAATAGGAAAACATTCCTCATAGGTAGGTAAAAGTTATTTTTTTCTTGTTCCTCTAGAGCTATTTGAATTTGATTGTAACCAAAAAACCATCTATAAAAGAAAAATACTTTTTAACAACTAGATTATCAAGGACTTGGTCTATAAATGGTAATAGAAAATGGTCCTTCTTAGTGGCTAATTAAGCTCCCTATAGTCTACACAAACTCACCATTTTCCTCCCTTGTTGGGTACTATGACCAAGGATGAGACCCACTAACTATCAAAGATAAGGTACATAAAACCACCATTTAATAGTTTTTGTAATTCATTCTTAACAATATCTTCTAAAATAGGATTAACTCACCTTTGAGGCTATCTAACAAGTTTGAAGTTAAGGCTGATATAAATCTTGTGAGTGTAGAGCATAGGATCTAATCCTTTGATGTCCATGTAATCCCAAGAAAATTCATTGTGATTTTTCTACAGTAACTACAACATTTCTTCTTGTTGGGAGTATAATAAGGCATTATTTACATTCAGTTCCTTGCCAAGACCAATTTCCATCTTAATAACCTTATCTTCCATGAATAATGGAGCAATAGGAGTGTTGGTGTTTTGAAACATCACAATTTCAAATTGCCCTGATGAGAATAATATACATCTAGGGGTAGATACTTTCCATTTTCAACATACCCTTTTATACACTGAGCCAATTATAAGGCTAGACCCTTCTTCTACTTCAAGCTCTACAAAACCTAGGCGGGTGGACATAAGATTCACTTATATGGTACCAGTGCTAAAACATACAATTGAATCTAACAAACCAGATAAAAACCCTAATCTTCTAACACTTATGCAAAGATCTTAGACATGGAATAGCTAATAACATGGCTAAAGAAATTCCTAAGCTAAGTGAGGTTATCACATTTCAGTTCTTCAACATTAAAGTAAAAATACTTGATTAATGATGTTGATTTTAAGGAAAGAACATGACAAGAATAACATAACACTTTGATCCTATAACTGATTAGTGTCCTATCTATTGGTCAATCTCACAAAAACCTAACACACACCCCTGAAAGTCATTGACATATCCCATACATTAGGACTTCTTGATCTATCTATTCACCTTGTGAATCAAACATCTACATCTTTCTAAATCTGATACTTGACCTATCCCTTCTTTAGATCTACAATACTGGATGATGAATCAAGCATTTACATAACTCCTTGAGTCATAAGCAAAATGAATCAACATATACAACCAAAATAGTGTAACTAACTTTCACCCACTTTGTTTACAAAACAAAAAATATCACAAAAAACATGAATGGGAGACAAGATATCAGAATGAAGACTAACTTGCTGCTTCATCTTCATTCATTTCTTTCAAAAAATACAATAAGATGCATGAAATTGAAATGTAAAACTACCTAACATTTTAGAACTATGTGTATTCTTATTTCTTGTTGTCCATTACAAGGGAAACCATTGAAAAATGTGGTATCATAGTCATGAAAACATATCAAGAAATGGAACCCTAGTCTCATAGTGAAAACTGCTAGCCCTTACAATGGATGATAAAAAGAGAGATATATAAGAATAATGGAATCACAGATCTGATCTAGAAATGACATGTGTCCATTTCAATTTGCATTCCTTTCTATTGTAAAACCTCTCTCATCTTTCTACCCATGAAATCTAATTTGGTCTACATTATTGTTTTGTAGAAAACCCAAAATTTCTCTTGCTTGATGATGAAAAACCCTTATGTTACTAAAATATCTGAAATGCATCATAAGATACATACAAAACCTCCATTTAACTAATTTGAATATGACAAAACTTGCCCATAACAATGTTTTTACTACCTTTCACATTCACTTAGTTTACCATTTCATTGGGAATCAGATCTAAACTACCTCAATTGAATTAAACTAAAAATTTAGTATCTAAGAAAAATCCTTGCATAACTTGAACTAGTGACCTCCTATGCAAAAAAAAAAAAAAACTCCAAAAATAGAAAGTTTGTTCTCCCCCAATTCTAGCAATATATAATTGTGCCATACTTTATTACCAAAAACACCCAAAATTTTAATTTGAAAATTGAACTCCTACTATGGCTTTAGATTGCACTTGATTTTTAAAAAAATTAAAATATTCCAAAGTTTGAACTATAGAATAAAACAAATTTTATTTAAAACTAACCTTACATTTATTTTTGAGGGAAAATTTTTTTTTAAAATTATTTTATGTTGTTTGAATTTTTCTCCAATTTTCCATCTAGGAAAAAATGCTTTGACTAGCCTTGACACATGTCATCCTCTAATTGACTAAATTTTGCTTCATCACCTAACACCTACCACATGTCTGCCATTTCATCAGTCACTATGTCACATGATGAGTCACCATTTTTCCATGTCATCATAACATAGAGACATCACAACATGAGGCATTCTTAGACATGTCAGCACCCTATTGGTATCACCACATCACTATCTTACTAGTCCTCTATTCTAAAATGTATCTACCACATCATCATGCCACATCACTAGCACATCATTTGGTTACCATGTCACATGGCTATCATTTGAGCATCTTTGTTCTTGCAAAATAGTGACAATCATTTGATGTGCTACATGCTGACATCCTATGCCTCAAACTTTGGACTACCATATCACTGCCTTGTTGAAATATGTGCCATGTGTCATCTGGTTTGTATGTCATATGGTTATAATTTGACCATCTTTGATCTTTTGACATAGTGACAATCATTTGATGTACCACATCTTTCCATCTTGTGCCTCAAATTTAAGACTGCCACATCACTACCTTGTTGAAATCTATGCCACCTACTGCATCACAATTTGTTAGATATCAACATCATCACTTGGATTTTCATGCAATGTTCAAAATTATGTTACATTATTTCCAGTCGGTCGTCCATGGTGGGGTCCTCATTCATGAGCTTGTGGCTTTCAAAAGGCTTATGTCTTCTCAGACAGTTACTATGCTAGTGCTTGGACTTTTAAACTCATAAAGTGTCTCCTACAACATCAATGTGGGATCAAGTTTTTATTTCTTTTGTGCTCTTTGAAGTCGGGTGGGCTTATTCTCTATTTTGACAATTTGTGTGAGTTGCTTCTACCTTGGGATGCCCTTTCTCTCTATGTTGTGGAGTTCTTGTTCCTCTCCATCATCTCTTTCTTACATGTCCAAGCAACAACATTACGTATTAATTCTTTTTTATTTCTTTAACTTTGCATGTGGGTTTGAAGCCAAAATGAGGTGTTCTTGAAATGTCTTAGAACATATGCTAACATTTTCCCTTTCATATTTCAATCGCAATCAACCATGATCTCTCTAAATTCTTTTAAACAACATTCTACACAAAACCAAACTATCAAAATAGAGTGTTTAGAAATTTTGGAGTTATCATGAGGAGTAGTAGTGTTCATCTATATTGAAACCCAACTAGTCCCTATGTTGCCATAGAGAAAAAAAAATGATGCCATGAAAGGTAAAGCCATCAATTCCAAGATGGATACAAAGTGGATGGTTTGATTCCTACAATATCCACTCCTCACTCTATCATCCACCAATCTACCTATTAATTTTTGTGTCATTGGATCTTGCCTTGGGACGACACTATTCCAATGAATATTTACATTGTGGTTTTCCTAGAACCAAAACTAAATACTAAAGAAACATGGTGGTATTAACTATTTTTTATGCTTTTTTCATGGATGAACAATTGATGAGGGGCTAAGAGAAATTTCTTTTCAAGTTGTGGTTTGTTTGACATGCTAACATTCCAGCTCCACATACTATCCTTTATTGTTTCAATTCTACCTATTTACTCCATTCTTAGTGTGGATATCTCCTAACTGGTTTTTTTTTTTTAAGATCAAGTCTCCTTACAACCCTATGCTAGATTTGTCCCTCTATTCATGTGGATGGGAAGTAAAAGACTAGGAGAGAACATTTTCCAAGCTAGGAACAACCAATGAGAAATGTCAAACACATAGTGACTACTTCTTGACAATGTCTACCTCCAAAATTGTTGATATCCATTTGAACTTTGTGAGATGTGCTCCTCAAATGTGGATGCATCTATGTCCTTGTAACATAAGAATGCTCCAGCCACCAAAGTGCCACAAGTATATTAAAACTGAATATGGTCTTGGTAAGTTCCTTTAAAATTGCTCATTCAAATTATTTAAAGAGGGAGTGGAGATTTAAACTATTTCTTCAGTTCTTGGCATTGTTTTGTATGATTTTTATACCATTCCTCCCTCTCTTTTGTAGGCTACCACAACTATGATTCATTGATGCAACATTTACTTATATTCTTCTTTTTATATTCAAAAATTTGTGAAGAGTCCCTTACTTTCAAGGAAATGTAAAAGCTATATGTACATTGCAATATTTACAATAAATTAAAATATTATAACATTACCCTTTTCTAAAAACTCTTCTAATCCTAGGTCCATATCTCTACAATCAAATGAAATTAGTTAGGCCCCAAAGTGGGTGTGACTAAATTTTGTTTTGCTTCCAAACAACTGATCTGTCAAATTGATCTAATGAACACCTGATTCTAACTAAGAATTATTTGACCACTGAACCATCCATTAAAACTCATTTTACCTCTTTTTTTTGACTTCCAATTTCATGCCAAAGGGTCCTCTGACTGGCTTTAAAAAGTAACCAAAAATTTTGATTAGGCTTTGAAATTAGACCTACTAATCTTATGTTCAGCATACTCTTACCATAACAAATCTCATCTAATGATGAATTCTTAGTCAAAAGATATTAACTGTCAAAGTTTCCTTCTTGGAACTGCATGCAAGAAAACATGTCAAAAAATCATAAAATACATGTCAATTTGGCTTTGAAAATAGGGAAGACTAACACTTAGGGGCATAAATAATGGGGTATTAGTTTATTTCCAGAAGCATAATATAAATTATTTCCATAAGCATAATATAAATCTATGATTAAGGCTCATGACAAATAACTGGGTGCATTTGGCAAGCGATCAAAGTGGGCTCCTCAAATTTGCAGATTGGGAACACTGGCATAAAATGATTCTTGCAAATGAAATGGACCTGGGAAAGTGTGCAGAAAGATTCATCAAGACTCATAAAATTTCACACTTAAAAGATTTTTTAGAGTAGAACACAACGAAAAAATCCATTCAATCTCACCTATCACAAATTCAAAAATATGACATTCCAAACATGGGTACCAACCAATCTGCACTTTATGACACCAGTAAAATTTTGCAAATTGGATATGGAATTGTGTTCAAAAATTGATCAAATAGATTCATCATAAACTCAAAATTGAAACATATCAATTACCTTACCTCTAGAATGTAGTGCAAAATGAATTTTATTAAAGTTATAACAAGTCAAACAGGGCCTCCCAAAATTCTGAACAATTTGCATCAACATGACAACAATAAATTTCCAACTTTGAGGGATTCAAAACCTAGCTAAAAATATCAAAATGACTCAAAATATGAATCGTAGGTTCTCTAGTATGGATAATAAACACTCCCAAAGTGGCAAGTCATGAAACATTACTGGGTGTGAGATATTCAAATGCAAACGCAACCTCCTATCATTGTTTGACATTGCAAAAATTTAGATTTGAACATTGCTCAAAATGAAACTTCATACAATGACTCAAAATAGAAATTTATCTTCATGGGATGAGTGGATATACTGAATATAAGGTGTTAGAAACATTAAACACCTCTTAGGCCTCAAATAGATAGTCAGATACAGATTCATCAAAGGCACTTATAGGGCTTGATTTTTTGAATGGTAATCAAAATATTGGCTTCAATTTTGAATCCAAATAGTGGCACTATCTGGGAATGCATGTACCTCATAGGAATGACAAGGATTTATATCTTTGGAATGAGAAAACTATACAAACAATGGCCTCAAGCCACCAAAACTCATCAAAACTTTTTACTTCTCTCATATATCTGATTCTCATCTACAATTTCATGAGGTAAGCTAAAAACATCTCATCTATTAGTTTCACCAATCATATTAGCATGATGAAATAACTCACATGGTAAAAAAAATGACTTCCTTCATTCTCATAGTGCATATATAAATCAGCATTAACTCCTACATCATGGTCACTATGAGAAAAAAAATCACCATGCTCATGTAAACTAGAATCATTCTAAAAGTTGTCATGTACATATGGTTATCGCATGATATCAACCAAAAACACAAACTATTCATATTCTACTTTGTTCAAAGAGTTGCATGTGTCAAAATTTTGCAACTCACCTAGTGTAATTGGATGTGAAGAGTATGTGAAATCTGATCACTATTTGACACTTGCAATCATGTTACTCATCAAATCAAATTTATCTTTCACTAAAACCTCTTCACATTCAAACAATTGATTAGTCACCAAGTACGAAAACTTATCCTAAAAGTGTTGAACTAAACTATGCTGATCACAATCATTTTCTTCATCTAAAAATTTGTCAGAATGAACCTTGGCCTTATCACTACAAGACTAATCAACATATAAAGAAAATCCATAATTCGATTGATAATTTTCACTATTTTTCCCTTCATCACATGAAATAACAAAACATATTGCAGAAAAATTAACATGAGGAGAATATGAAATAGCATCAAACTTCCCTTCACTAACATCCCTTGCATCTAACAAGTCATCATGTGCAAAGATATTTGAGATACTATCATAGATACTTCGAAAATCTAACAAAGATTGTTCAGATTCTATATCTCTTTCTATATCAAACTTTGGGGAAGTAACTTAACTGAATGAAGAAACGTTGTGAGGGAAAATATGAGCATCCTTAGAAGCACTTACATGCTTTTGAAAATTATGAGCCAACAAAGCTGAAATTTTATCAAGGCTCAAGAAGACTACCTCAAAAATCTTATCCTGACTATGACTATCATCTAGATGACAAGAAGAACTTAAAACAACAAAATCATTAGTATAACAATTTGGAATATTGAAATCATTACAACATTTATTCTTATCATGGCAAGAACTACCTCCACTACTATTATATAATTCCACAACTTTACATTCAATGTGACAAACTTTATTTTCACTTTCATATCCATCTTCCTCATTTTGATTGCAATTACCTAATTCATTTGCATATGGATCCTTCTCTTCACATTCAGAATATAAATTATCTATCTCTATGGATCATTATATTCATTACTACCTTAACTTTCAACACACTCATTATTATCATTAGAAGATATAATATGAACTCTATGATTGTCACTTCCCATCTCTTTAATAAATTTTTCAACTTGCAAAAACTTTTTTAATCTTATAGGTGTTGGCCAATTAACTAAATTAGGCATTAGAACATCTAGGAAAACTTTAGGTAGGAAAGATTCCTCAAATTTTGAATAAAAAGAGATCTCATTGATTACTGATTTAAGCTTTAGATAACATTTTTTGACATTTAAACCTTGAGTAATTCCTACTTTAATTCTTATGGTGCTGAAAATATTATTGTAGATTAGTCTATTCAACATAGCAATGTTGTTACCAACAATCTTCAAACTTTCAAAACTTGGAAAACTAATCTTAGATCTGAGATCTAACTCCATCAAAAATCAAAATTCCTACCTCTTCCTTCTAGAGCTCAAAATCACTGAATAGAGGCAACCATTTTCAACTTCCATGAAAGAGAAACATGAAAATCAAAATACCTCAAGTGTTGATGCAAGACTTGGATCTATTGATTTGACACAGGTGCATACTAAAAATCCTTCACACCATTGATAAAACTTTGTAGAACTGCCACCTCCTTGCAAGAGGATAAAGAATCCACTGTTGTGATTTACTTTTTAACACTTCACTTTCTTATAACAACATATACAAAAAACACTTTCAAACTTATCAAGAACTTAAACTTCCTCTTCAAGAAACTATCAAAAGCTTTAGATCTTCCCATATAATTGAAAGTCCTTAAAAATAGCAATGAAATTAACTAGGAAGAAACTGGTACAAAGATTTAGAATCAGCACTCACGCATGTGAGAAATAAAATAAAATTTATCACTTGACAAATCTAAACCAGACCTTAAGATATATGAGAAATGCAAATCATGAAACCACTCTTGTAGATTTAAAAACTTGAAAAGAAAAAAAAACCTTTTATTCATTATTGACTTTGATTTTAGAACAACACTTTGAAAACAAAATTTGGTTGAATTGATTGAAGATGAACACTCTTAACAACACAATTTACACAACCTCAAAGCTACAAATGCAAATGGATAAAACTTCACTGGGATGCATGATTTGGAGTAAGAAAATAGAAAGAACATTAGATACTTACTACTGTAACTTTTTTCATGCACTTCTTCTATTATATTGAATCTTCCTTTCTCAAATTATCAAGGTCTGTCTACCATATAGATTCAATACAGTCCCTAGTAGAGTTGCCATTTTTTTGGTGTTTTGAAACGTCACTATTTCAAATTACCCTGATGAGAATAAGATACATCTAGGGGCACCTACTTCCCATTTTCAACATACCATTTCAGACACTGGGCCAACTATAGGGATAGACCATTATTCTACTTCAAAATTTGCAAAACCTACATGGGTGGAACTCAAATTCACTTATATGGTATGAGTGCTAAAACATACAAATAAATCTAACAAAGTAGATACAAACCCTAAATCTTCTAACACTTATGCAAAGATCTCAGACATGGAATAGCTAATAATGTGGCCAAAAAAATTGCTAAGCTAAGTGAGGGTATCATGTTTTAGGTCTTCAACATTGAAGGAAAAATACTTGATTAATGATGTAGACTTTTAGCAAAGAAATGACATGAACAACATAACACTTTGATCATGTAATTGATCAGTGCCTTATCTATTGGGAAATCCAAAAAAAACCCAACACACACCCCTAAAAGTCATTGACATATCGCATACATTAGGACTTCTTGATCTATCTATTCACCTTGTGAATTAAGCATCTACATCTTTCTAAGTCTCATACTTGACCTATCCCTTAATGAGATCTACAATCCTATGATGATGAATCAAGCATTTACATAACTCCTTGAGTCATAAGAAAAATGGATCAACATATACAACCAATAGATTGCAACTAAGTTTCATACCCTTTGTTTACAAAACACAAAAGTTCACAAACAACATAAATGGGAGACAAGATATCAGAAAAAAGACTAACTTGTTGTTGCATCTTCATTCATTTCTTTGAAAAAAATACAATAAGATGCATGAAATTGAAATGTAAAATTGTCTAATAGATTAAAATTATCTATATTCTTATTTCTTTTTGTTCATTACAAGAGAAATTGTTAAATAATGTAGTATCACAGTGATGAAAATGTTATATCAAGAACTGGAACCTTGGTCTCATAGTGAAAATTGCCAGCCCTTACAATGGATAAGAAAAAGAGAGATATAGAAGAAGAATAGAATCCTAGATCTAATTTGGAAATGGCATGTGTCCACTTGGATATCCATTCCTTGCTTTTGTAAATCCTCTCTTATCTTTTTACCCATGAAATCTGATGCGATTTTCATCATTGTTTTGTAACAAACCTGAAATATCTCTTCCTCAATGATGAAAAACCCTTCTATTACTAAAATATTTGAAATGCATCATGAAATGGTGATAAAATCTCCATTTAACTGATTTGGATATGACAAAACTTTCCTATAACTACATTTTTACTACCTTTTACATTCACTCAGTTCACCATTTCACTGGGAATCAAATCTGAACTACCTCAACTAAATTAAACTAAATATTGGGTACTTGAAAAAAATCCTTTCATAATATTAACTAGTGATGTCATGTATGAAAATAAACTATAGAAAGGGAAAGTTCATTCTCTCCCAATTTTGGCGATATATAATAGTGTGATGCCTTCTTACCAAAAACATCCAAAACCTTAATTTGAAAATCAGGCTCCTGTTATGGCTTCAAACTACACATAATTTTTTAACAATTTAAAATATTTCAAATTTTGAACTATAGAATATATCAAATTTTATTTAAAATTGACCCTACACTTATTTTTGACAAAATATAAAAAAAAGTTATTATTTCATGTTGTTTGAAATTTCTTCCAATTTTCCATCTAGGTAATGGCGCTAGGTCCATCAAATGGTGATAAGTTTACCTTTCCAATATTTCTCTTGAGGTCATCATTAAGATAACTATGATTTCCCCCACCAGAATATTTCATTCTTAGATTAACATAGTCTTTATTAGATATATCACTTTCCATATTCACATTCCTCCAATCTTCCCAAAGTTTTTCTTGCATTTCTTAAAAGGTGGGCTCTGTTTCATTGCATGGTACTTCCATCCTAGAAAGTAAGATGGGTATCAAGGGTTGAGAGTAAGAGGGGTGAAATTTTTCCCTTCTTGAAATTGAGTCATCACTATGCCCATTTTGTTCTTCTATTCTATTTCCCTCAAATAATTTTTGTCGTATTTCCTGCATCAGCCTTTGGGTTTCGTTGATTTGCATTTGGTTTTTACTGAGCTCTCTTAAAAGATTCATTAGTTTTTCCATAGAATCCTGATGATATGCCATTCTACCAATAAGGTTATTTTTCCTTCTCCTTCAAGTATAAATTTGAATTCACTTTCATAGGTTGGCACAATCAAAGGCTCTGATACCATTGTAATGTTTTGTTTGTCTTGTGTGCCTATAGAAATTTCTCATTTGTCCTGTGTGCTTGATGGCTAGTTACCTATTGGTCTCATGTGCCTAATAGCTAGTTACCCATTGTTCCTATGTGCCTAGTAGCTAGTTACCTTTGGTCTTGTGTGCCTGATAGCTAGTTACCCATTGGTCTCATTTTCCTAATAGCCAGTTACCCATTGGTCCTATATGCCAGATAACCAGTTGCCCATTGGTCCTATGTGCCTGATAGACAAACCTGATGACCATATGACATGAAGGATGTATGGTTTTTTTGGGCCATATGGTATGAAGGTTGTATGTTGGTGTTAAGGAAAGGTCATGGGGTCAAGTTTGCAAGTCATATGGTTGTGCTAAGAGATGTACGAAGGGAGTCTATGGAGAGATGAGGTGGAGTATGGAATGAGGTAGAGTTGTCATCCATATGGTAGGAGGGAGGAAGCTAGTAGATGGTGGACGTATGGGAAATGCTCAGTCATGTAATACATAAACTTATAAATCTAAATTTATTAGATAACACCAAACAAGAATGAAGATTGGACACACATAACCTTCAATTAATATTTTCCACAAGATGGTGCTTTGATTTGCCACATCTGAGTGAAGTATTACATTGAAAATAATAGGGTAAGGGTTGAATCCCACTTAAACTAAAAAAGCCAAGTAGGGAAGATCTTTCACTTTTGAAATGATGAACAACAAAGAATCCCAATGGGAATTCATAGTACAAAGAAATACAATCAAAATTACATACTTAACAATTACCTGCTTGATTGGCTGAATTTTTCTTCATCACCGAACACTTGCCATGTGGTCACGCATGTTTTCCATGCCATCAATCACTATGTGGCATGATG
The DNA here is from genome assembly GCA_028749045.1 of Cupressus sempervirens. Classification (NCBI taxonomy): domain Eukaryota; kingdom Viridiplantae; phylum Streptophyta; class Pinopsida; order Cupressales; family Cupressaceae; genus Cupressus; species Cupressus sempervirens. The sequence continues at coordinate 546,741,577 of CM053792.1, forward strand.
ATTAATCAATTTTCCATGTCATCATGATATAGTGATGTCATAACACATGACATTTTTGAACATGTCAACACCCTATTGGCATCACCATGTCACTATCTTATTGGTCCTCCATTCTGCCACATGGTTGTCATAGCATCATGTGATGTCACTATCATTTCATCTGGTCACCATGTTGCATGTTATCATTCAAGCATCTTTGTCCTTGCGACATAGCAATAATCATCCGATGTGCCATGTATTACCATCCTATGCCTGAGATCTTGGACTACCACACCACTACTTTGTTAAAATTTGTGCCACGTGTTACATTACAATTCACCCAACTATCCACATCATTACTTAGATTTGCGTGCAAGGTTCAAAATTATATTATGCAATTTCTAGCTAGCCATCCACAGTTGGTTCCTCATTCATGAGCTTGTGGTTTCCAAAAAGCCTATCCTTTTAGACACTTACGATGCTAGTGCTTGGACTTTTAAACTTATAAAATGTCTCCTACAATGTCAATGTGGGATAAAGTTTTTATTTCTTTTGTGCTCTTTGAAGCTAGGTAGCCTTATTCTCTATTTTGTCTATTTATGTGAGTTGCTCCTGCCTTGGGATGCCCTTGCTCCCTGTATCATGGAATTATTGTTCCTCTCCATCATCCCTTTCTTACATGCACAAGCAACAACATTTTGGATTACTTGCTTTTTTGGCTTTAACTCTACATGTGGGTTTGAAGACAAAATGAGGTGTTCCCTAGCATGTCTTAGAACATTTGATAATATTTTCCCTTTCATCTTTCAATCACAATTGAAAATGATCTTCTCTAAATTCTTTTAAACAACATTATGCACATTATCACACCATCAAAATAGAGTGTTCAAAAAATTTGGAGGTATCATGAGGAGTAGTCATGTTTATCTATACTAAAACCCAACTAGTCCCTATGTTGTTGTAGAGAAAAACAAATGATGCCATGAAAGGTAAAGCCATCAATTCGAAGATTAAGAAAATGAAGATGGACTAACACCTACAATATCCACTCCTCACTCTATTGTCCTCCAATATGCCTGCTAATTCTTATGTCATTGGATCTTTCCTTGGGACAACACTATTCCAGTGAATATTTAAATCATGGTTTTCCTAGAACCAAAACTAAATACTAAAGAAACATGGTGGTATTAACTATTTTTCTTCTTTTTTAATGGATGAGTTGAAATTGACAAGGGGTTGAGAGAAATTTCTTTTCAAGCTATGACTTCTTTGACCTTCTAACACATTAGCTCCACATACTATCCTTTATTGTTTCAATTCTACCTATTTACTCCACTCCTATTCTAGATAGCTCCTAACTATTTTTTTTTAAAGATCAAGTCTCCTTACAACCCTATGCTAGATTTGTCCCTCTATTCATGTTGCTAGGAAGGAAATAAGACCAGGAGAGAACATTTTCCAAGCTGGCAACAACCAATCAACAATGTCAAACATATAGTGACTACTTCTTGATAACATCTCCCTTCAAAATTGTTCTTCTCCATTTGAATTGCATGAGATGTGATCCTTGAATGTGGATGCATCTATGTTTATGTAACATAAGAATTCTTTAGCCACCAAAGTGACACAAGTATATTAAAATTGAAGATGGTGTTTATCATATTATCCTTATTGTCACCAAACTTATTGCCACTAACTTAGTAGCAAGCTTTAATGCCTCGTCCTATGGACACTTATACTCATTCTAAGAAGACCCAATTACTTGTTCAACCTAACTCAAATCCAAACAATAGTAAATAATAGACTCAATAGCAAAGCTATGCTATCTCATTGAATGATAGTTTAAATCTTCACTCCCCCACCATCTTCAGATGCACCCAACCCCATGAACCATCTTAGAGAAACTTCTTTGAGGGTGAAAGGAAACAACTTCAATTTGTGGGCATCAATGGTATAGTCATATCTTCTACATAATATGTCAAACTCAAAGAGAAAGGTTTCAGGGTCTTTAGTGATCAAGCTATAAAACTTAGGAAGTGTAGTAGTAGGTATGTTTTTCAAATTTTGGTTACCTTGCTAAGGAGGAATAGGAAAGGGAAAATTTGGTTGAGGTTGAGGCTAAGCCATTCCTAGAGGAGGTACTATTAATGGTGCTTGATATATGACAAGAGCAAGTGGATTATCTTGGTATTCAGTTTCAATAAAGAGATCATCTAGATGCAAGGATTCATTAGAGGATGAGGGTATTTTCTCTTCGATAGCAATGAATGGACATTCAAATGGTTCTTTTTCATTCTCACTGTGTGGTATTTCAGGTTCAAGACTAAAAATGTCTTCCTAAATATTATAGGGACTAAATTCCCCAAAGGGGTCTCTTCTTCTATGCATGCAAAGTAATGAAAAATCTAATCTAACATAATGACTTTAGGCTTGAATTAGATTGACACCATCCTCGAAAATGGCACCAAAAATATTCAGTCAACTAAATACCTTAGTAATAAAGGATTGGACATCCTTCTATATTGACTTATGACTAAATAGAATCATGTAGTTTCCTAAGTATAACATACTGACTTCATTTATTTTTTAACCCAGGAACGTAAGCTTGAGAGAGTGGCTGCAAAGTATATACTCAAATTCCTCTTTAAGTTATTACAACTACAATAGGAAATAAATGCTAAAGGAAACTGAGTTAAGAAATGAAACAATGTTTTCCTTAAAGCCTAGAGTGATGTTGTGGATAGTAAATCTATTTAAATACTTATGCGATAGGAATAGTTCAATGATTCTATTATCAATGGCTATATGAATAGAAAAAGTCTACTTTGCAAGGAAAAAAACTAAGAAAGGAGATCTATTCTAACAAAATTGTCCACTCACCAAGAGGGTCCCCTTGGATGACTAAATAAAAAATAGTCAAGTCTGAAGGTGGAAACTTGAACCCTATATTCTATTCATTCATAATAAGCAATTATATTTGAAAACAAGATTCTACTCTACTGAATAAAATAGTCTTCTAAATTTCCTTCTAGTCTAAACTAGGAAAAGATCAAAGTCCAAAATCTTCTTTCAAGGTTATGGTGGAAATTATTTAAAGGAAAGCTCAACAACTTCCTACCCCTACGTTCACTCCATCAATGAGGATCAATTATAGATCATAAAATCTACAACAAAAACACTTATAACTTCATTTTAACTCCCCTAGGAATATAGTAGGTTGAGGAAGCTATCTTCATATGCCACCATAACAAAATTTGTGACATGACCTACTTATGCAATGATTAATCAATCATCTAATTAGCTTTGACTTCAGTGCTAAAATTTTGTCTTAAATATACACAATAGCAGCTACAAAGGATTAAATGTAACAAATTCTACACAAATGCACTTATTTCATCATCAATGTTAGAAGAGGTAATGTTCAAATTATCACTCTTGCAAATCCTATGGCTACAGGAAGAAACCTACCCAAACATAGAATAAATAAGGAAATATTCATTAGCATGTAATATCCTTCATTAAACCATAAAAACCATAGATTTAATAATATACAACATCATTGATCAATTTATACTTCAATCTTCATGTTTTAACATTTAGATAGCATATTCATAAAACATTAATTCTTTTTCTTAAACCATAAAGTCTTAAATTGTCTCTTGCAAGATAAATGCTTTAAAAAGATGAAAAAATTCCCAAAATAATTGCCTTTTAGAGGCTCATTAGGAAGTACCTACAATGTGATGTTTCCTTTGCCACATTTTACATAGGAGACAAAGCCATCAAGGTTAGTAGAGAGCCAAGGATTACCCATGTGATTAAAGATAATATTGACAATGATTCCACATGTTTTCTAGAAATAGAGCTAAATGTTTTCAAAGCTAAAAGTACCATTCTAGAAATTGAAAGAACAATCCAACTAATTTGACAAGAGGAAATGAGATGCATAGATTATTAGAATAATTGAACAATGTATTTTGATGGAGCTAGTTCCAAAGAGGGTAAGGGGCTAGAGTAGTTTTTATCTCTCTAGAGAAAAATATATTTAGATATTCATTTACCCTTAATTTTACTTGTACAAATAACACAACATAGTGTGAAGAAGTCTTATTTGGATTAAAATTAGTTGCAAATCATGATATTAAGAAATTGCATGTTATTGGTGATTCATAACTAGTTGTGTCTTTGATTAAGGGCACATATGCATCTAGGAATAAGAGGTTAAAATAGTATAAGATTGTTGTATGTGATCAAATTGAAGCATTTGATGCTTTTGGAATCTCTTGGATGCATAGAAGTAATAAAAAATGGTTGATCTGCTAGCTAATATAGCCATTAAGACAAATGATAATCATTTGTTGATGTTTCAAAAATTTAAATGCAAAATAGGTAGTCAATTCCTAACAACATAGAGAGTCGGAAGGTATTCAATGATGATAAAGATATTCTAAACTTTATTTTAAGTGAAAACAAATATTATGGATAGGAGTTGGATTTCAACACATTGATTGAGAATGTAGATGGGAAGGACACCATCTTTGGCCAAGAGATCTTATAGCTAAAGATAAATAAGGTCCCTAGAGGATTAGTGGTGTTAGAAAGTTTTTTTGATAATCAAGATAGAATTCACTTAGAGGTCAAAGACAAAAAGTCACGATAATTAGAAGAAATCAATCTAGGGACTAGTAAATCTCCTGAAAAGGTATATATAGGTAATGACTCTCTCTCTCTCTCTCTCTCTCTCTCTCTCTCTCTCTCTCTCTCTCTCTCTCTCTCTCTCTCTCTCACACACACACACACACACACACACACACACACACACACACACACACACACACACACACACACACACACACACACACACACACACACACACACACACACACAGTAGTTGATCTATTAAGGAAATTTAGGCATTTTTTTGCATGGTCATATGATGACCTTAAGGCTTATAGGGAAGACCCATTTCAACATGTTATACCACTAAAAGACCTATCAACTCCACATTAGACCCCAACATGAAAGAAGAGCTTATGAAGCTTAGGAATGGGGGAATTATTAATCCCATTAGATATTCTTCATGTTTGTCTAAGCTAGTGCTAGTTAGGAAGAAGAATGGTGACATTAGGTTGTGTGTAGACTTCAAAAATTTGATTGTTTCTTCCTTGTACTAGTGCATTTCAGGGTCATTTTAAACCTCAATTTTTGATAGCAATCCAATTTGGCTTGTCAAATTCATTTTTCAAAAAAATGATCCTGATAACATCAAAATTTTGACGACAGTGAAATTTATCATTAAATTTTTTATGTTGTCAGGGATATAAACAAAAAAAATAAATGTGAAACTTTATTTTTTCACATGGAAAAGTGTGAGCATGCAAGAGGAAGGCTTGAAGAAGAGTTTTACAATGTCGTTGAAGGTAAGTCATTTTTGAATAGCCTTAAACAAACAATGTGTTGTGCATTTTCCTAAATCAAGGTTCTACATTTATTGTT